>JAMXBD010001397.1:0-381464 GCA_024138025.1 Combretum micranthum
AACAAAATGATCTTTTTGGTTACATGATAAAATGATGGAAAGCAAATAAAACCACAATACCATAAAAAACTTACTATCTAATAACACTATTACAAACCATGAAAAATATAGAGTTCTCAGTTAATAAAATTGATGTTCTGACATCAATTAAACATATAAGTGGTAAAAACTATTCTCCCTGTTTCTAAGACTCTTCTAGCTTTAGAAACATACCTAGTTCTAAACTCATAGAGGCAACCAGCCAAGGCTTTAGCATTATCCTGTAAGGATGTAGGAGTGTGAGCATAAACCATGGGCTTAGTGAATAGCCATAACATTTCAATAACAAGCAAGTTATTATCAACATATGTAATGCAAAATTCAAGCATATGAACAATTACAAGCTTAGACAATCCAGAATCCAAACAGGATGAGAATTACCCTCTCATCAGGGTTTGAAGGAAAAACGATCTATGAATCACCTACCTAAGAGAAACTAAGTACACAGGAAATCCACAATTTCACAATTGTTATCTCTTTATGTTAATGTTGTTTTAAGCACTCATTTCCTGTTTAAGCCTTAGAAACTCCACTAAGTGTTAGACATTTCACAGCGATACCATGGGGCAGCATCCTTCATTACCAGTTAGTTCCCATGGAACTGATAGAACAAATGTAATATTGAGTAGAACTAATAGCCTCTTGCCTAGAAAAACCTAACATTACCAGAGCCGAAATTTTCTAACATGTAGTAGGCTATCACATAATTATAATGCAAATATGCAATGCATGTTCATTTTATTTATGATTTTAATAATTTTTAGTCAGCTTAAAAATGCTCAAACTTCATTCAGACAATCAATATGCTTTACATACAGTGAATTCATAAGTAATCCATTATCACTTTTATTTAATATTATTTATCAACCAAGTAATTCCAAACACAAGCAAAACCCATAACCCATATACACACGAGTTCATTGTTATTATTCTTGTATTATATGTAGCTAAACTACAAACACAAATAATGTAATAAGTCTGAGTTACTCACCTGCTCATATTGATCAATCGTAGTAATCGATCGGAAAGTCCCAACAGTATCAAAATTACCTATTGAGATGAAAATTATCATCAATAATACTTCTAAATAGAATATTAATTCCTATGAATGTCTAAGTGCCTTATGTCGGTATTTGATATTATTTCTACTGCTTATATCGATTTCCTAAGGTGTTGATTCTTATAGAAAATGGATATTTACCATTTAGTTCCATCGAATTTCTTTTGATTTAAAAATTAATCATTCTATATCTAAGATAGTTTAACTAAATCTTCTTTTAGTTTTCTATTCAAGTCTTACATTGTTTAATGTCCTTATTAGTAGTAGTCTTTTATTTATTTTACTTTGCTATCAACCTTATCTGCTCTCTTTAGTTAGAATTTGTATTATTTTAGAGGATCTCATTTCATCATTCAAATCTTTATTCATTTCCTTAGCTAATTCATAACTTGTGAAATTATTATATGTGTAATTTCAATGAATTGTTCATAGCATTTTTCTTGTGGTGTAGAACTCCTAATCATGCTTTTAAAGCTTGTTCTATCAAGTTTTATATTCATATAAGGTATTAGGAGCATTAGATATGAATTTAGACTAGTTTAGATGAAATTTGAGCATGGTTTTGGCTCATTCCTTCCTAGATTCGAATTTACTATTCCTAAGTTTATAACATTTCTAAGTTGATGTTCTTCTTAGCCATCAACATTTAAGCATTTCTAATACAACAACATTTCATCTACTTGAATTCATCGATGGAATAACTATTTCTCCCAATCACATAACCTTTCCCCAATGCTACACATTTCAACCTAATGTCTACACATAAATGTAACAAACATGTGTTGATAGTTTAGGAGTTACCTTGGCTTGAAATGGGAAAGGATTCCTAACTCCCCTCCTTGGCAAGAATCAAACCTATATCAAATGTTAGATGATAAGTTTTTAACTATATTAAAGTTAACTAATTCTAATCAAGACTTCCTATCTTGTTGGCTTAGATTCCAACTTGGATTTGTGGCAAACCAAGGGCTATTTAACTTGTTTTTTTTTTTTTTGTTTGAAAGAGGGAATAGATGTTTTTTTGGATGTGTTTGATACTTGGATAGGATATAGGAAGTAAAAAAACGGTTATATTTGTTTTAGAGCTCCTTAAAGGTTGTATAGTGAAGGAAATGGTGAATGAAAGTGGCTGTTCGTTTCTCCTTTTGTAGCTATATTTTCAATTGTTTTTGTAGGGTTATGAGCTAATTTTGTGGCTAACTTAAGGCTATATATATGTACTAATTTTAAGCTAAAGTTAAGAGCCTGAGGAAGGTGTTTTGGCCGGAGAAATTTGCAAATTGCAGCTGGAAAATTTAGAGACAATTGTGGTTGTTTTAGATGACAATTTTTATCTTTGTTTTGACATATTTGTGGCAATTTTGAGGGCATTAATTGAATTTTTTTGCTAGTTAATTAATTTCATTTATATGTGTAAATATGGGGCTCAATTTGCTTAAAAATTGGATAAAAATAATTGAAATTCGTTGTAAAACAAAGGTGTAAAAATTCTTGATATGTGTTGCAACTTTTCTAGACTTTTTGTATTGTTTTCTTGGTCTAATTGTTAACTAATTTTTGGTACTTGAAGTTTATTTAGAGGCTTTGTTGGTGTTATTTAGTAAAAAAAAAAAACTCAAAAATGTAAGCCCGGAAAAATTTCAGTAAATAATTCCAAAATGAACATCGAAAATAAACTCTAAAAATGACTCCAAATTAAAACTGAACTTCGACTAGTCATAAATCACGAACGAATCTAGAAATTTCTTAATCTTGAGAAAATGACAATCCTTAAAATAAATAAGAATTAACAGTCTTTAATCTAAAACCACTACATATGACAAATTCTATATTTAACTCCGACTTGTAAAATCGGATAATATAGAACCTAAAAACAAATTATTAAAAAGTAAATAACGATTAACCTTCATAAATAAAACCCAATTCAAGAATTCCGAAAATTTAAGAGATATTAAATACTTACAAAAATAAATTTAAAATAAATTCTCTCAAACTAAATGGGATGCATAAACATAAACCCCTAGTTTCCAAATTGCAAAGATCTAAACCGGAAAATACTCGATAACCCTAAGTGGAATATAGTAGTTTAAGTGGCAATCTCGCCCTTAGCCCTAAAGGCCAAGGTGTAGTTTAAGTGTGTAGAGTAGCTCGTAGTAATATAAGGTCGCTTAAAAATATCAGATTAGTAAATTTTTGACCTATTTCGAACCCATTCAGATACAACTTGGAAAAGTGTGTCCCGGGGCTCGAGATATAAAAAATATACATTAATACCGTTAGCTCCTATTTTCATAAGGATTTCAAAAATATAGTTTTATAATTTTTCGATAACTAGAAATATCTAATTTTGCGATTATTTGTATTTCTTACTACCGGTAATCAACTAGTCTTTTGCACTATTCATTACACAATTTTACTACTCTTGTAAACCCTTATATATATAATATATATATTTAATTATTTTATATATCATAGAAAAATTTGTTTTTCCAAAATTTAGTTCGTTTCATTTTTATAGGATCAGTTTCTGTTTAAAACCCAATACTAAAAATAAAATAAATTAATTTAATAATTGAAAAATATTTTGATTTTATAAAATAATTTTTTATGAATTTTTGGGTTATAAAAGTATCAATTATAGCTCATATCTGGCATATTTTGATCATACCGGTAACTTATTTGACAATTCACTAAAATAAATAAATAAATTATCTTATTTAATTATGAAAATTGCTACAAATATTTGGATAAATTTTCTATTTTTTTTAATTTTTATTTTATTTATTAAGAAAGTACTCTTACAAACCCATACCTTTAAGTACACCTTTCACACATCGCTTTTTCACTTCAATCTTTCTACACTTCATGTATCACTTCATGGCGGAAATTTTGACCTCTTTTGCTGCCTTTTGTCCTTTGAAATACCCCAATTTGATTAAAATAAATCTATTCCAATCCTTCTTTAATAAGTAACACATAAACATTAATTACCATTATAATTTCAAGTCAAAAACAGCCAAATTCCTCTTTCTCTCTCTTCTATCTTTCACGCCAACTTTGGGATGTCCTTGCTGCCATTTTTTTTTACTTCATTAAAGCGTCTTAAAACTCCTTCTATCTTTTTCTCTCATTTACACCTTCAACCCTTTACCATTCTTACACTTTCTCTCTATTTTTCTTCTCCTTCTCTCTTCATTTTCTCTTGTTCTTACAAGAACCTTGTTGCCCTATTCTTTATTGGAGCTCCCACACATATTTCTTCAAGACTCTTTGATAAAACTCTTATCCAAAGCTTCCATAGATGATATAGGTAAAATAGTGTGAGAGTTTTATGCATCAAATGACCTTCCATAAGCTTAAAAGCTAAGGATGATGATGCCAAAATAAAACACACTCTTATCCATGATTATTCTCTTGTAATATTATATTTTCTTACTAGAAGTTATATTTTGTAGATCTAACTTTTATGTAACTTTGCTTATATTTATATTTGATCTATGAGTTTATAGTTTACTACTATGGAATTTCTTTTTTATTTATGTTCATAGTAAGTTTAGATCTTGGTTTTGAACTCAAACAAGAATGATGAAATTCGTATCTAGGTAAGACCCATTTTTGAAAACCACTTTCCAAGTGTCAAAATAGATATTTTACTTGAAATAATGAAGGCTTAATGGGTATATATCATCAAGACTTCATTTTATGTGGTTCAAAGGTGATTTTCAAAGATTATTTTTCAAAACAAAACTATTTTCGGATCTAGACAAGGGGTAGCTTAAAAAACATGTTTTCCAACTCAAAAAAAGTTTTTATTCAAGAAATAGAGGATTTTAAGATAGGATATGTAAGGGAGATTTTCATAAGTTTAGATGGATTTTATCAAAAGATGTGTCCAAAAACAAATTTTGTAAATTCGGATCTCAACCAAGGCCAATTTTGAAAACCCATTTTTCAACACTAAAATGAATGATTTGTTTAAAAAATGAAAGGCTTATGGAATAGGTATCAATAGGAGATGTTTTTTGATAAGTAAATGGTAGATCTACTAATAGAGATTTTCAAAATAGGAAGAGATTACAAAGTATAAAATTTGAGTTTATTCTAACTTTGTGAAATTTGGATGGTTTCAAGACCATGCCTTAAAAACCCTTTTATCAACTCCAAAACTTGTGTTTTATATGAAAAATGAAGAGTATAAGTTATAGATATCATCAAGTAATGATTTTTATAAGTTAAGATGGGATTTGCTAAGAAAAACATGTAGAACAAGGAGTAGAAATAAAGTAGAAAATTTGAGTTGTTTGTCATTTTAAGAAATTTGTAATAATGGAGTAATGGTATGAAAACCCCTATTTTTCAAACTCAAAATGAAGTTTTATTAAAGAAATGAAGTCTTAGTGGCTAGGTATGGTTGAGCCTTAATTTTCTAAGTATCAAATGAGTTTACTAAAGGAATCACCACAAAAACAATTTTTACAAAATTCGGATTTTGGGATGAACCATATTTAAAAACATGTTTACAAAGTGTAAAATGAAAATTTTTATTGAAAAAAAGGCCTTAAGGAATATACATAATAAAGAATTAATTTTAAAGAATAAATAAATTTTATCAAGGAAATTTTTAAAAAACAAGTGGGGATTGTCAAGAATACAAGACTAGCCTTTCTAAGTTGATTTTTCATAAAGTCTTACAAAGAAAAGGTTTTCTAAAAATTCTTTTATTAAATATCATCAAGTGCATGACATATATTCATGACATATCATTTATGATAGTAACTTGTTCATATTGCATGTATACTTGCTTTGGATGGTAGAAACTTCATGAACTTTCATAAAATCAATTGTAAAATTGTTTTAGTTACTGATCTGAACTGATCAGATCCTTTTCGAAGCTTAAAATCTTTCAAAACTTAAAAATGATATTAGAATTAGATAATATTTTCAAAGTAGATAGAAATCGTATATAATTTGCTAAATTCGAGTAAAAACAATCAAGTTATGGCCGTTTTAAGTTAGAATTCCGCGTAGAACGAGAATTACAAATTTTCTAGTTTTGTTAAATAGTTTGGATTAGTTAAGTGATGAAATACTTATTAGGGTATTTTCCTTTTTAGGTGACCCCGAAATCACGATTCCCTACCACCGGACTACTTTTACTAAGAGACTAGTAATCCAATAGCCGAGTGAGTTTTCTTCTTCATTTGTTACCTTATTTGTGCTTGTACTAGTTGCATTAGAATTATAGGAACAAGATAAAAGCCGATATGAATGGGGATGGGATAATCGATGAGACTTTGATGTATGTATAAAGAATACTAAAGCATATCAAACCATGATTCAATTGGATAACTACACTGTTCATATTATTTCTGTTTATGCGAATGATATTAGTTGGTCACTCTAAAGAATGTATGAATAATTTGACCTAAGCAAAAATAAATTGGTCATGCATCGCATCGAACAAGTTGCATTTGGTAGCGTGCTACTCCTACGCAGGTTGATCGGTATGGTCCGATGACTCGTTTGGAGAATGAGACCCAGTATCAGAGTTCATTCATAGGGAACTAAGGCGCACCGGGGATGCATCCCACGTATGAGCCTAGCCAAGTCGAGTGCTATGAGCCTGAGGACATGGGGACTAGCAGCGATCGTGTAGACTTTCAATACTACCCATAACCTTAGATACGGAGGGCGTAAATCCGTTCTGTGTATGGGGTCCGAATACCCATACATAATTGTCTGCTCATGTGTTTATTAATGCATAGCATATGGATGATTTATAACTTGCTTGTTATGGTATGAAATTAAAGGAACTCTCACTAAGCTAGTGTAGCTTATACCCCAATAGATGTTTGAATAAACAGGTTGACGGAGAATGCTACATGGGGACCGAGATGGTTGGAGCCGAATATAACTTTGGGATTCCGGCAGGAAGTATGAATACTTGAAGATATTAGCTAGGTTTTGTGAATTGCTTTGTAATAGTTTTGTGTAATGAATTTTTTTGATGAATTGTAGTTGAAGTATAGTGAATT
Source organism: Combretum micranthum (assembly GCA_024138025.1). Taxonomy (NCBI): domain Eukaryota; kingdom Viridiplantae; phylum Streptophyta; class Magnoliopsida; order Myrtales; family Combretaceae; genus Combretum; species Combretum micranthum. Next base: position 7,135 of record JAMXBD010001397.1, read on the forward strand.
GTATTTCCTTTATATTGTTACTCAAGTTGTGCTAAAATAAAATGTATTACTTCGATGTGTCTCCTCCATGTGTTAGATGCCTTGTACATAGTATGGAAGCCTTCGCGTGACTGAGGCAGTCATTCGTAGGCTTTAATATTGTATATGGTGGACTACCACGTTTAGGATACCCTTCGGGGCATGACAAACAAGGCCTATGATTTTTGTCAAAACAAAGTTGAAATGGGTGTGTGCTGGGCTGCTGCATAGTGGATGAAGGACCAAATTGCAGCTGATATACACTTGGATTTGAGCTGAAATTCTTGTGCATTTAATGTTGATCTTATGTGGAGCTTTTGTATTGGTTTATATGTCATTTTCATTTGGAATTTGTGTGTTGAAATTTGGCAAATTGGGACTTGAATGTGCAATACAAGTGTTGGACGTGGACTTCCTTCGGCAACCGAAATTCTCCTCTATTCGTGATTCTTCAAATTGCAGCATCGATTTTATATTTTTTTTATTTGTTTATTATTTGATTAATAGCTAACTAAAATATTCTAACAAATATTAATTTAAAAACGTATGTTTATAACAGTTAAATAAGAGTTTATCGAAATAAAATTTTCTAAGTTACTATAAAAACTCGAGATTGTTTATATATTGAAATCTTTAGTTTAAAGTTTGCACGGTTAATTATTTTTTGTATTTTAACTTACGCGATTAAATTTTTCAAGTTCAATAAATCAAATTAGGAACTAAGTCTTAATGAGTTCAGAATTTCCTAACAAATATAATGGTAGGTTTTAAAATATTCATTTAAGATCTAGATTAGTAATTATTGATTGGTATTAGTATCTATTATGTATTTATAATCCTAGTAATTCATCTTTAGATTATTGTTTTATACCAACAAGTTTTGTTAATAGATAATATCTTATCGGTTTTGAAATTTAGAGCTACTTCTAATTATATCTTGAATTATTAGTTTAAGATACAAAATCTCGTTTTATGTATCTATTAAGATCAAAGAAATTTTTATTCGGGTTTTTCAAACTAGGAATGAGTTTATTACAACTCATAGATCTATTCTAGGATTTTTATCAGGTTCTAAATTCACCATCTAATTCACGTTTGCTATTTTATTATCATACACTAATGAAAGAAATCTTGGGGTTTACATCCTCCACCCCTCCATCCACCCTAAAATAAGCTTTGTCCTCAAAGCTTGATACGTACCTAGTTGCTCAAACAGATTAGGGTAATTCTTTCGAATTCATCGTCTAATTCCCAAGTCACCTCTTCCATTCGGGGGTCCCATAAAATCTTAATATATCGGACTCTCCTTGTTTCTAGAGTTTTTACTTTGCTGTCTATTATTTGAACAGGTTGTTTCTCATATGCCAAGTTCTCCTTCAACATGATCGGCTCTAGCTCAACCACTTTTGTAAACCCCGAAAAATTTTCACAATAGTATACAACACTATAGTAGAAAAATGCGAATTAGTTAGTAAATCTAGAACTCAACAAAAACCCTAGAATAAATCTATGAGCTGGATTCAACTCATTTATGATTTAAAAGCTTGAATAAAAACTTCTTTGACCTTATTTGATACTAAAAATGAGATTTCGTATCATGAGCTAATAACTTAAGATATAATTAAAAGTAACCAAAATTTTCAAACCCCAAAACTTGCCTTACAAGTAGAAATAGATAGAAATATATAAATATAGAAAATAGATGGTTACTATTGAACTCAACAAAGACTTGAGACTAGAACCATGAGTAGTAATGAGCCTATATATAGTTTTAAATCCTAAAATAAAGATTCTTAGATAGTATTAAAGACTACTAATAAGATTTCATAGTATGCATTGAAAACCCAAGATATCAAGATAACTTGGCTAAGATATTAAATGTAATAATAAGTAAATAACCAATTACACTTACAGTTAGGAAACGATAACCTAAAGATAAACCGCTAAGGTTATAAATGCACGATAAAAATATAAATAGATGTATAACTAATAATCTAAACTCCAAATAAATTATTTGGATCACACTATTTTTTTAGTTAGGATATTCTTAAGCTATTGGAGTCTAAAATGAAAATTGACCTATTAAGCTTCAAAAACCGTAATCGCGGGAGATAAAATTCTAAAAAATAATTAATCATGTAAACTTTAAACCTAAATATAAACTCAATGACAATCTAGAAAATTTGTAGAACTCTAAATAAATTTTCGAAGATAAAACTCTTGAATAATTGTCATAATTATACCCGATTAACTTAATAAACTATCCTGAAATCTAGATAATTATTTACTAATTAACATTAATATATGTATGCATGCATTATTGGTGCCTAATTGCCCCAATTTGTAAGGCTTGGATTTCATAGAAGTGGACGAGTCGTAATACAAGATGCAAATTGCAAAATTATCTACTAAGAAGTCAACAAATTCAACTCAAGGACCAGTCAAATATTGCCACCTCCATCTTCTCATTAAATGCAACACAAAACAACAATAATTTTGGCAAATTGGAGAAGGAAAAGTGTAGCAACCGTCCCTCTCTTCTCCTTCATCTTATATATATATATATCACTTAATTATATACACACAAACAAAGCTATGATATACAAGCAAACAAGGCTAATACAATCTCGCATTTTCCAGTCCAAACAAACACTAAAATAACACTTTAAATAGCCACAAAACCATCCCCACTCGCCCTATACACAAGCTACTCGGATCAAATATAAGTCCATTAAAACACTTCAACAAAGGTTGGAAAGAACATACAAGGTAAGTTGATGTGGTTTAACTTAGTTCTTTGCTCAAACAATACTCTTAATCGTGTATTGACATCCTTAAGATCAAAACCAACTCAAATCCAAGCTTAAAAAACGCACGGATTCGATCAAATAAGGTAAGTTTGCAAAACCCTAAGTTGCACAATTTTAATTTGAAAATCATGGATTATGGATGAGATTAATGATATAAGTTGATATATGTATATATATAACATATATAAACACTTAGAAAAACATAAGGAATGATTTGGGAATGATTCTAACGTGGAAAATTGATGAAATATGAACTGGTTCATCGGAGAAGACGATGAATAGTACCAGCACCAGCCCAACGTTGGCAGATTATACCCCAACGCTGGCGGCGTAAATGACAATGTAGTCTGGAACAGAAGCTACGTAAAATGAACAAATGCCGACCAACTTGAATTCTACACCAACAGCATAGGAATCGGCATACGAGGTAAAGCTGGCGGCCTACAAGCCAGCGTACCCTAATACAAAGTAACATATAAAACCTTTGAACACCAGCATCTGGGTATCAATGCCGGCAGCGTTAGAGCCGGCGTAACACATGCTTGTCATGCGTAAAGTCTGTATTACCCGAACATAATATATATAAATAATAATAATAAACAAATATTATATATATATATATATAAACAGATTTTACTAAGTAAATAAATAAATACAAATACTTAGAATAATAATATGTTTAATATTTGAGAACTTTTAAACCCTAAAAGCTATAGAGAAATATTAAGTATTACGAGCAACTATAATTGTTGAATTTTTGTTCTATATAGATAAACATATAAGAATGGAAATCGAAATAAGCTAAATTTATGAATAATGTGACTTCTAAAAATGATAAATTAATTATATGAAGTAGATTAAGAGAAACACGACGACACTAAACAATGGTAAACAAATAAAAGTTACTATAATGGATCAGTTAGAGAATAATATAAAGTAGTAATAATAACTATGAAAATATAAGCTTATTTAATATCAATTTTTCAAACATTAGATAAATGTTTATAATATCCAACAAGATCAAGACAAGAAAATGAAAATAAAATGTTAAATAATAATTGTTATATAAGACCATTAAAGGACCAAAATAAGAACAAAGCTAAATATTAATATAGGGCACTTAGACACTCATAGGAGTTTAGTTATATAACTTATGTTTTATTGATGAATATTTTATTCATCTTAATAGGTGACTTTGATACTATAGAGGATTTTCCAGCTAATTACTACGATTAGCCGCTATGAGCAGGTGAGTAACTCAGCCTTATTGCATTATATGTGCTTGTAACTTAGCGAACCTTAAATGAAAGATAATAACCTAAGTGTACTATATGTGTTTATGGGAATTGTTTGTTGTATGAAATACTGATTGCCAAGTCGCTCTAATAATAATAACAACAAAATTCTGCATGACTATATTGGTTGTGTAACATGATTGATTGCCTGTGTATTGATTTATCACCTTCAACTTGAATAAAACTACTGGTACCACAAAGGAAACTGAACATGCATTGCATGAATTGCATAAAGTAGCATTTGAGTAAGTGGTAACCTACTACGTGTTAGTATTTCGGATACCTGATAATGTTTGGTTTATCTAGGCAAAGAAGCTATTAGTTAATCGCAAGATTACCTTTGTTCTATTGATACTATAGGAACTAAATGGTAAATGAAGAACGCCACTTATGGTATCGCTTGGAAATGACTAACACTTAGTGGAGTTTCTAAAGTTAAAATAGGAAATGAGTGTTTAAGACATAATATATTCAAAGAGATAATTAAAGTGAGTATTGTTGTTTTCCTGAAAGCTTAGTCTCTCCTATGTAGGTAGGCCATAGATTGTGATCCTTCAACGCCGATGAGAAGGCGTAAATCTTCATCCTGTTTTGGATTTCGGGTTATCCAAGCTTGTATTTGTACATATGCTTGATTGTTGCATTTCATATGATTGTTAATAAACTTGTTTGATATGTGGTAAGTTCTAGTTATTCACTGAGCCTGTGGTTTAGCTGATACTCCAATAGCACTTTCAGGTTTACGCTGCGACCTTGGCTCATTACTTCCAAGAGCATGGTCCCAGTAAGAATTTAGAAGTTGGAAGCTTATGAAGTAGTTCAGGTTAAGATATTTATTTCTATTTCTAGTTATAAGTAGTTAGCATTTGAAACTTTAGTTATGTATTTGGAGATTTTTTTAGAAAATTTATGGTTTGTAATATTATTACTATGACATTCTCTACTTTGGATGACAATGATTTACTAATTTATGTCCTATATATATTTATCCTTCTTATCAAAGCAATTAAAAGATCCTGTTTATTGAAAATATGACATTCTTAAAAGGTAAACTAGTAATAGTATTCAAGTGTATCTGGTTTACTACTATTAGGGTACCATCGGGGCGTGACAACTTTATCTAGATCAGATACATATTTCCTTAAAATGGATACATGGAACACGTTATGCATACCAGACAGATTTGGAGGTAACGCTAATCGATAGGCTAAATCTCCCACTCTATCCAAGATATTAAAAGTTCCAATATATCGAGGACTTAATTTTCCCTAATTTCTTCCATGATGAAGACTCTTGATCGGATTCACTTTAAGGTAGACATGATCTCCTTCTTTGAATTCCAATTCCCTTCTCTTCCGATCTGCCCAGCTCTTTTGTCGATCTTGAGCTTCTTTCATCTTTTGTTTTATTACTGCTACCTTATCTATTGTTTCTTGTACCAATTCAGGTCCAACAACCATTCTCTCCAAATTGTCCTAGAATAATGGTGATCTACACTTTCGACCATAAAGCGCTTCATATGGTAGCATTCCAATACTAGAATGATAGCTGTTATTATATGCGAATTCTACCAACGGTAAGTGTTGATCCCAATTTCCTTTAAATTCCAATATACAAGACCTTAGCATGTCTTCTAAAGTTTGTATAGTCCTCTCCGTCTGTCCATCTGTTTGGGAATGATAAGTAGTACTGAACTTTATCTATGTCCTTAACTCTTTCTGTAACTCATTCCAGAATCTAGAAACAAAGTGTGGATCTTTGTTCGATACTATACTTGCTGGTATCCCATGTAATCGAATGATTTCTTTAAGATATATTCATGCTAATTTTTCCAATGGATATATCATATTGATTGGTATAAAATGTGCTGATTTAATGAGTCAATCCACAACGACGCATACAACGTCATGTCCATTACTTGTCTTAGGTAATGAACATACAAAGACCATAGAGATCTAATCCCATTTCCATTCGGGAATCGATAATGGCTTCAACAATCCTCCCGGCTTTTGGTGTTTAGCTTTAACCCTTTGACATACTTCACATTTAGCCACAAATTCCGCTACATCCTTTTTCATCCCGTTCCACCAATATGCACTTTTTAACTCTTGATATGTCTTTGTTTCTCCGAGATGAACAGTATATCCAGAATTATGTGCTTCCTGCATTAACTTTTGTCATAAATCTGATTTATGGGGTACATATAGTCTGTTACCCATTCTAAGGATTCCTTCATCATCTACTCGGAAATCCCTATATTTATCTTGTGATATTTCTTGGATGATCTTTTGAAATTCTAAATCGTCTTTTTGAACTTCTTTGATCTGTTGAAGTAAGGTAGGTTCCAAAATCAAATTTCCAAGTTCGGTTTCAAGACCTTGCATCGTGAATCCTAAAGTCATTCTTTCAAATTCCTTAATGAGTTCTTTTTGCTCCGTTAGCATCGAGGCTCCATAATTTTCTGGTTTAAAGCATCAGCAACAACGTTCACTTTTTCCTGGATGATAATTGATACCTAAATCATAATCCTTTATTAGCTCCAACCATCATCGTTGCCTCATGTTTAGCTTTTTTTGTGTGAATATATACTTTAGACTTTTATGATCAATATAAATTTCACACCTTTGTCCATATAAATAGTGTCTCCAAATTTTGAGTGCAAAAAAATAGCGGCTAATTCCAAATCATGAGTATCGTAATTCATCTCATGGAGTTTTAATTGTCTGGAAGCATATACTATTACTTTTCCATTTTGCATTAATACGCATTCCAAACCATTTTTGGATGCATCACTGTATATAACATATGGGTCTTGATCATTGCATAGGACCAATATTGGTGCTGATACTAATCTCTTTTTCAATTCCTGGAAGCTTTGCTCTTGTTTCTCATTCCATTCAAATTTTTCATATTTCCTCGTTAATTGTGTTAATGGTCTCGCAATCTTTAAGAAATCCTATATAATTTTCTATAGTATCCTGCTAATCCTAATAAACTCCTTATTTTAGTAACTGTCTCAGGTCTTTTCCATTCCACGATGGCTTTGACCTTTGCAGGATCCATAGAAATTCCTTCTCTCGATACAATGTGTACAAGGAAAGATATGCTCTTAAGCCAAAATTCACACTTTGACAATTTAGTATATAATTTGTTATTTCTCAAAAGCTGTAATACACTCCTCAAATGCTCTTCATGTTGTTCCTCTAATGGTGAATATACCAATATATCATCTATGAACACAATTACACAAATATCCAACAATGGTCAAAAAATCCAATTCATCAAATCCATAAATACCGCTAGTGCATTAGTTAGTCCGAACAGCATAACCAAAAATTTATAATGGCCATAACGAGTTCGAAATGCAGTCTTGGGTATGTCTTCTGCCTTAATCCGGTTTTGATGGTATCCTAACTTGAGATCAATATGGGAAAATACTTTTGCTCCGCATCGTTGATCAAACAAATCATCAATTTTCGGTAATGGATGCTTGTTCTTGATGGTTACCCTATTCAATTCTCTATAATCAATATAGAGACTCAACGAACCATCTTTCTTTTTAACAAATAATACAAGGGTTTCCCATGGCAATACACTAGGTCTAATGAATCCTTTATCTATCAATTCATGCAATTGCACTTTTAATTCCTTCAATTCTACATGTGCCATTCGATACGAAGCTTTTGATATTGGTTCTGTTCTTAGCATCAAATCAATGGAGAATTCCACTTCTCGTTGTGGAGGTAAACCAGGTAATTCCTCCGAAAATACATCTGGATATTCACACACCGTTCTTATAGTATGAATATCAGGTTTTTCTAGTTCTCCATCCATAGCTCCTAAAATATTTTTGTCTAACTCCTCGATTCCATCATCATCAACTTCAATATTTGTTATTTTAGCTCCATTATCTTGGAGTATTTCTCCTTGGTACTCCTTTTTTACTCCTTAACAATTAATAAAGGATACCATTTTGATATGACAATCGATCTTAGCTTTTGTGGCAGTCAACTAGGTCATTCCCAAAATAACTTCATATTTGTGCAGATTTATTACAATTAGATCAATAATTGATTCTTGATCCCTAATCCGTATCGGATTAAGAGCATTAGACATGAATTTAACTAGTTTAGATGAAATTTGAGCATGGTTTTGGCTCATTCCTTCCTAAATCCGAATTTACTATTCCTAAGTTTATAACACTTGTAAGTTGATGTTCTTCTTAGCCATCAACATTTAAGCATATCTAATACAACAGCATTTCATTTACTTGAATTCATCAATGGAATAACCATTTCTCCTAATCACATAACCTTTCTCCAATGCTACACATTTCAACCTAATGTCTATACATAAATGTAACAAGCATGTGTTGATAGTTTAGGAGTTACCTTGACTTGAAGTGGGAAAGGATTCCTAACTTCCCTCCTTGGCAAGAATCAAACCTATATCAAATGTTAGATGATAAGTTTATAACTATATTAGAAGTTAACTAATTCTAACCAACACTTCCTACCTTGTTGAGCTTGGATTCTAACTTAGATTTGTGGCAAGTCAAGGGCTATTTAACTTGGTTTTTTTTTTTTTTTTGTTTGAAAGAGGGAATGGATTTTTTTTGGATGTGTTTGATACTTGGATAGGATATAGGAAGTAAAAAAAGGGTTGTATTTTTTTTTAGAGCTCCTTAAAGGTTGTCTAAGTGAAGAAAATGGTGAATGAAAGTGGTTGTTCATTTCTCCTTTTGTAGTTGTATTTTCAGATTGTTTTTGTGGGGGTTATGAGTTAATTTTGTGGCTAACTCAGGGCCATATATATGTACTAAGGTTAGGCTAAAGTTAGGAGGCTAAGGAAGGTATTTTGGGCATGAGAAAATTGCAAATTGCATATGGAAAATTCGAATACAATTGTGGCTGTTTTGGATGACGATTTTTAGCTTTGTTTTGAAGGAAATTAATCGTATTTTTTTATATTTGATTAATTTCATTTATATGTGTAAATTTGGGGCTCAACTTGCTTAAAAATTGGATAAAAAATAAGTTGAAATTAGTGCTAAAACAGAGGTGTAAAAATTCTAATATGTGTTGCAACTTTTCTAGACTTTTTGGACTGATTTATTGGTCTAATTGTTAACTAATTTTTGGTACTTGAAGTGTCCATTTAGAGGCCTCTTATTGGTAATCATTTAGTAAAAAAAAAAAAAAAAAAACTCAAACAAGGCCTATGATTTTTGTCAAAACAGAGCTGAAATGGGTGTGTGTGCTGGGCTGCTACACGGTGGATGAAGGACCAAATTGCAGCTGATATACACTTAAATTTGAGTTGAAATTCTTGTGCATTTAATTTTGATCTTATGTGGAGCTTTTGAATTGGTTTATATGTCATTTTCAGTTGGAATTTGTGTGTTGAAATTTGGCAAATTGGAGACGTGAATGTGCAATACAAGTGCTGGATGTGGACTTCCTTCAGTAGCCGAAATTCTCCTCTGTTCATGATTCTTCAAACTGTAGCATCAGTTTTATATATTTTTATTTTTTTATTATTTGATTAATAGCTAACTAAAATATTCTAACAAATATTAATTTATAAACGTATGTTTATAACAGTTAGATAAGAGTTTTATCGAAATAAAATTTTCTAAGTTACTAAAAAAATTCTAGATTGTTTATATATTGAAATCTTTAGTTTAAAGTTTACACGATTAATTATTTTTAGTATTTTAACTTACACAATTAAATTTTTCAAGTTCAATAAATCAAATTAGGAACTAAGTCTTAATGAGTTTAGAATTCCCTAACAAATATAACAGTAGGTTTTGAAATATTCATTTAAGATCTAGATTAGTAATTATTGATCGGTATTAGTATCTATTATATATTTATAATCCTAGTAATTCATCTTTGGATTATTGTTTTATACTAATAAGTTTTGTTAATAAACAGTATCTTATCGGTTTTGAAATTTAGAACTACTTCTAATTATATCTTGAATTATCAGTTCAAGATACAAAATCTCATTTTTGGTATCTATTAAGGTCAAAGAAATTTTTATTTAGGTTTTTCAAACTATGAATGATTTTATTACAACTCATAGATCTATTCTAGGATTTTTATTGGGTTATAAATTCACTATCTAATTCACATTTTCTATTTTATTATCGTATACCAATGAGAAAAAAATCTCGGGGTTTACACCTTACAAAGAATCTAGACTACGTAAAAGATCAAAATAATAGGATGGAAAAAAGATTTAGAGATACAGAAAAATATAAAGAAATAAAACAATATTAAAAGCAAGTATTACATAACACGCAAAAAGTAGTCTTTAAAATTTTTTAAAGAAAAGTTTTTAGAACTTGATAGTAAAAATAAAATACTAGAAGAAAATATTACAAAATTAGAACATGCATCATAAAGATTGGAAGAAACATCTATAAAAAATACAAAAAGCATACAAAATGTAGAAAAAAGTAGTTTTAGAAATAGAAAAATTTCTTAAGAGTTTATGAGCCTAGAAGATGATAAGAGTTATAAAGTACAAACACACTTCCTTCTTCTCTCTAACAAAAGTTATAAACACCAGCAAAACTTGCATCAAGTTGCTGTTGGAGACTTCTAGGGAAGTCATGATCGGGTAAACCGGTATAAAAGTGACCTACAATATCTACAACTTTCTTACCGACCTACCACTTTTCGATTTTATAGGTTAGTAAGAAGGTTATAGGTGTGGTAGGTCATGTTAATTTCGAAAAGTTATAGGTTATGTAATAAAGTTGTAAGTGCGGTAGGTTATGTTATTTCGAAAAGTGGTAAGTAAAGTAAGAAAGTTGTAGATATGGTCGGTCATCTTATGTTTCAAAAGTTGTAGGTCATTAAAAAAGTCGTAAAATTATAGGTCATGCCATTTTCAAAAGTGATAGGTTAAGTAATAAAGTCGTAGGTGTGACAGGTCATGTTATGTTACGAAAGTTGTATGTAAGTAAAAAAGTATAGGTATGGTAGGTCATGTTATTTTTGAAAAGTTGTTGGTCAAGTAATAAAGTTATAGGTGTAGTAGGTCATGTTATTTTCAAAAAGTGGTAGGTAAAGTAAGAAAGTCGTAGATATGGTAGGTCATCTTATGTTTCGAAAGTTGTAGGTAATTAAAAAAGTCGTAAAATTATAGGTCATGCCATTTTCAAAAAGTGATAGATTAAGTAATAAAGTCGTAGGTGTGACAGGTCATGTTATGTTACGAAAGTTGTATGTAAGTAAAAAAGTTATAGGTATGGTATGTCATGTTATTTTTGAAAAGTTGTTGGTCAAGTAATAAAGTTATAGGTGTAGTAGGTCATGTTATTTTTAAAAAGTGATAGGTCAAGTAATAAAGTTGTAGGTATGGTAGGTCATATTATTTTCGAAAAGTGGTAGGTAAAGTAAGAAAGTCGTAGGTGTGGTAGGTCATCTTATGTTTCGAAAGTTGTAGATCATTAAAAAATCATAAGTGTTGTAGGTCATGCCATTTTCAAAAAGTGGTAGGTTAAGTAATAAAGTCGTAGGTGTGATAGGTCATGTTATATTACAAAAGTTGTATGTCAGTAAAAAAGTTGTAGATATGGTAGGTCATGTTATTTTTCAAAAGTTGTTGGTTGAGTAACAGAGTTATAGGTGTGGTAGATCATGTTATTTTCAAAAATTAGTAGGTCAAGTAATAAAGTTTTAGGTATGGTAGGTCATATTATTTTCGAAAAGTAGTAAGTTAAGTAATAAAGTCGTAGGTGTAGTAGGTTGTCTTATGTATCAAAAGTTGTAGGTTAGTAAAAAAATTCGTAGGTGTTGCTGGTCTTGTTATTTTTGAAAAGTTTTAGGTTAAGTAACAAAATCATAGGTATGGTAGGTCATCTTAAGTTTCAAAAGTTATAGGTTAGTAATAAAGTCGTAGGTGTGGTAGATAGGTTATTTTCGAAAAGTTGTAAGTCAAGTAAGTTGTAGGTGTAATAGACCATGTTATTTTCAAAAGGTGGTAGGTCAAGTAATAAAGTTGTAGGTGTGGTAGGTCATGTTACTTTCGAAAAGTGGTAGGTTAAGTAATAAAGTTATTGGTGTAGTAGGTCATATTATGTATCGAAAGTTATAGGTTAATAAAAAAAGTTATAGGTGTTGCAAGTCTTGTTATTTTCGAAAAGTTGTAGGTCAAGTAACAAATTTATAGGTGTGATAGGTCATGTTATTTTTGAAAAGTGATAGGCCAAGTAATAGAGTTGTAGGTATGGTAGGTCATGTTATTTTCGAAAAATGGTAGTACAAGTAATAAAGTGATAGATCTAGTAGATCATGTTATGTTTCAAAACTTGTAGGTTAGTAAGAAAGTCGTAAGTATAGTAGGTCATATTATTTTTAAAAAGTGGTAAATCAAGTAATAAAGTTATAAGTGTGGTAGGTCATGTTATTTTCGAAAAGCGGTAGGTTAAGTAATAAAATCGTAGGTATAGTAGGCTGTATTATGTTTCGAAAGTTGTAGGTCAGTAAGAATTTCGTAGGTATGGTAGGTCATTTTATTTTCGAAAAGTCATAGATCAGTAACAAAGTCGTAGGTATTGCAGGTCTTGTTATTTTTGAAAAGTTATAGGTCAAATAATAAAGTGGTAGGTGCAGTAGGTCATATTATTTTTGAAAAGTAGTAGGTTAAATAATAAAGTCATAGGTATAATAAGACATGTTATGTATCAAAAGTTGTAGGGTAATATAAAAGTTGTAGGTGTTGTAGGTCTTATTATTTTCGAAAAGTTGTAGGTCAGAAAATAAAGTGGTGGGTGTAGTAGATCATGTTATTTTTGAAAAATAGTAGGTTAAGTAATAAAGTCATAAGTGTAGTACGACATGTTATGTATCGAAAGTTATAGGGTAGTAAAAAAGTTATAAGTGTTGCAAGTCTTGTTATTTTTTGAAAAGTTGTAGGTTAAGTAATAAAGTTGTAGGTGTGGTAGGTCATGTTATAGTGTTGTAGGTCATGTTATTTTCGAAAAGTGGTAGGTCGGTAAGAAATTTGTATGTGCGATAGGTCATGTTATTTTCGAAATGTTGTAGGTATTGTAGGTCATATTATTTTCAAAAAGTGGTAGGTTAAGTAATGAAGTCATAGGTGTAGTAAGTCATGTTATGTATCAAAACTATAGGTTAGTAAAAAAGTAATAGGTATTGCAGGTCTAATTATTTTCGAAAAGTTATAGGTCAAGCAATAAAGCTGTAGGTATGATAGGTCATGTTATGTTTTTTAAATTATAGGACAGTAAGAAAGTCGTAGGTGTGGTAGGTCATGTTATTTTTGAAAAGTGGTAGGTCAAGTAATAAAGTTGTAGTTATTTTTTTCGAAAATTGGTAGGTTAAGTAATGAAGTTTTCTAGTAGGTCATGTTATGTATCGAAAATTATAGCTCAGTAAAAAATAGTCGTAGGTGTTGCAAATTTATTATTTTCGGAAAGTTGTAAGTCAAGTAATATAGTCGTAGGCATGGTAGGTCATGTTAAGTTCCGAAAGTTGTAAGTCAGTATGAAAATCGTAGGTGTGGTAGGTCATTTTATTTTCGAAAAGAAAAGTGGTAGGCTAGTAAGAAAGTTGTATGTGTGATAGGTCATAAAGAAAGTCATAGGTAGGTCAGTTTATTTTCAAAAAGTTGTAGGTTAAGTAATAAAATTCTAGTTGTGGTAGGTCATGTTACTTTCGAAAGTTGTAGTTCAGTAAAAAAGTAGTAGGCTTTGTAGGTCTTATTATTTTCAAAAAGTTGTATGTATTTTAATAAAGTCATAAGTATGATAGGTCATGTCAAGTTCCAAAAGTTGTAGGTCAGTAAGAAAATTGTAGGTGTGGTAGGCCATTTTATTTTCAAAAAGTAGTAGGTCAAGTAAAAAAATTGTAGGTTTAGTAGGTTATGTTATTTTCGAAAAGTGGTAGGTTAAGTAATAAAGTTGTTGGTATAATAGATTATTTTATTTCCGAAAAGTGGTACGTCAATAAGAAAGTCGTAGGTGGTGGGTTATGTTATTTTCAAAAAGTGTTAGGTCAAGTAATAAAGTTATAGGTGTAATAGGTCATATTATGTTTCGAAAGTTATAGGTTAGTAATAAAGTCGTAGGTGTTATAGATCTTGTTATTTTTGAAAAGTTGTAGGTCAAGTAATAAAGTGATAGGTATGATAAGTTATGTTATTTTGTAAAGTAGTAGGTTAAGTATTAAAGTCGGATATGGTAAGTCATTTTATTTTTGAAAAGTGGTAGGTCAGTAAGAAAGTCGTAGGTGTGGTAGGTCATATTATTTTCGAAAAGTGGTGGGTAAAGTAATAAAGTCCAGATGTGTAGATCATGCTATATATCGGAAGTGTAGGTCAATAACAAAGTTGTAGGTGTTATAGGGCTTATTTTCTAAAAGTGGTAGCTATGGTAGGTGATGTTATTTTCGAAAAGTGTCAAGTTTAGTAATAAAGTCATAGGTGTAGTAGGTCAGTAAAAAGTCCTAGGTGTTGTAGATCAATAAGAAAGACATAAGATTTATTGTGGTGGGACATTTAGAGTACTATTAGAGGGTAACGAACCGTAGAAAGTCAAAGACATAGTGACATATCATAATCACGATCTTGTACCACTAGAACACTCATTGTTGCTTAAAGGAAATCGGAAGATCTCATCAGCTGATGGGGCACATATTAACATCCTCCACGAGACTAGCATCACGCCGAGCACCTGGTTAATTTGTCAGGTATGTACAATAGAGTTGGATTCACCCAAGTAGACTTGAACATCTACATTTGGAATCAACGAGAGAAGAATATTGATGGAGGTGACGCTAATTTGGTGATCGCATATATGTCCATAAAGACCAAGGAAGATCCTATGTTTTTCTATCAAACATAATTGAAGGAGAGGCGACTAACATGTTTGATGTGGGTTGACTCTAAGGGATGTATAGA
This sequence comes from Combretum micranthum, assembly GCA_024138025.1. NCBI lineage: Eukaryota > Viridiplantae > Streptophyta > Magnoliopsida > Myrtales > Combretaceae > Combretum > Combretum micranthum. The sequence goes on from JAMXBD010001397.1 coordinate 22,196, forward strand.
CTATCATTGCTTTGGTGATGTTGTGGCATTTGATTCAATGTATAAAACAAATGCATAATATGCTATTCGTAGTTATTATTGGGGTTAACCACCACCATCAAACTTGCATATTTGTTGTTACTCTTTTGACTGATGAGACAACATATGCCTACTTTTGGGTGCTTACAAACTTTACCGAGGCAATGGGTGGGAGACATCAAAGGTCAATTATCATGGATGGTGTAAAGGCCATGCATGTTGCTATAAATGAAGTTTGGCCCCGATCAACACATAGGCTCTGCACTTGGCATTTAAATGCTACTATCAGACGTATTTCAAGACTTTGGAGTTGCTTACAACCTTTAGGGAATGTTTGTGTTCTCTAATGCCTATTGAGGATTGTGAACAAATATGGGCATATGCTATGGCAAAAATGGTCTCTATGGCAATGCTTGGGTAGAAGCAACATACGCATATAGGCATTCATGGACTGAGGTGTATCTTCATGGCAACTTTTGGGGATGCGTGCGCACCATACAACGGTGTAAATCTATTCATTCACAAGTTTAAAAAAATTGTATAGCAGGATTTTAGGCTGTACCATTTATCAAGGGCTTGAATGAAGCTGTTGTCGCTCTCAATCATCAAGAAACCATAACTGAATATGAAAGTAGACACAAACAACCTGCATTGGTGACAATTTTGAGGAGAATTGAATCCTATGCCGCCAAGGCGTTCACATGTGCCTCGTTTAACAAAATCCAGCAACAAATTTGTGCTGTAGCATCTGTACGCCGGCATTTGGATATTGAATGCTGCTAGCTTTCATGTCATCTTAAATTAAATGCTGGCAAATTCATGAACAAATGATTGATCATTTGTCTATATTCAAATTGTTGATGCTATTTCACCGATCATACATTTTGGACTGAATTTGGAGTGCATAATAGATTATGATTGTAATTGGAAAATTCCTTTATAATCGTTTCTATGAATAGCTAATCATGATTACAGATCTCATAGACATATGGATTGTAATTCAATTAGGATTTGGTAAATATCTATAGATTAATCAATTGATCACTTTCCTAAGAATATGGAATATTGATTAGTTAATTTAGGATAATTGTTTTCTTTGGAAAAATGAGTTTTTATCTGGTGCTTAATTGCTTGAATACACTAAACCCATTGACAATTTGGATTTGCAAGGATATCTGTGGTCAATATCCATTCAATTGATTGTCTGATATGTTGGCTCTTAACCTAATTTAATTACAGATGTTAGAAATCCCTTTTTTTTTTTTTTTGTAGATTAGTCTTATATCCAAAAAAATTTCTTTTTTGATTTGCCTAACTACAATTAGAACTAATACAGTTGAGAGCTAGTCTTCACTCCCTATGGACACGACTCGATATTCACCGAAATTTTATTACTGCATACACACCCAGTACATTGGCTAATTAATATCTGCTTGTTTAAAGGAATTTAAAAAGAGACTAAAAAGAGTCTTAGAAAGCACATATAGAAAAAATGTGATCATAATTCAATGCTTGAAAATTGATAATGGACTTAAATATTTTAATATTAGGCTCAATTGATGTAGGTAAAGGGGTTGAGCTTATATTATGAAATTTAAGTCCATGAAGCGTATTAAGTATGGACTATTTTTGGATAGTTTAGGCCCTAATTGACTAAGCAAGACTTGATAGCATTTGGTTTGACTCATTTTGTTGTAAATAGGCTTAATTAGCTAGAAATCAAATTACGGATCCTAAAGTTTTATTTCTATGGTCAATTTAATTATTTTAGCCAATTGTAGTTACTCTGTCAAATTGGATTCTAATTTAGTTCGTAGGCTCATGTCAATATAATATATATTATTGATATATAATTATACAATAGGTTCTATATAATTTATATTTTATCATATGCACGTGCATATATATCATAAATAATTATTACCTACAAATTTTATGAATTGATAAACAAGTTACTTATATACACATAGGTATCTTATAAGTACTTGTTGTGTGTGTATATATAACCTTTAAATTTTGTATAACATATATGATATAGATATTATATATATATATAAATCATAATCTATATATATCATACAGTATTTAAAAGAGATATTTGTGATATATATGTGTATTTATATATCATATATTTATCAACATACGTTATACATATATGTATTGATAAATATCAATTATATTATATTACTTTTATATTTATATATCTATTTATAATGTAATAATGATTTGAAATTCCTATATTATACTATATTATATATCATATAATTAATGAAATATTATTTCTCCCCTTTTATATACCTTTTTTTTAATATTACTTTTTTATTTTATAATATATTTGATTTTTGTTTCTAACAATCTAATATTTTCTATATTACAATTGCAATATATATTTTTGAATTTTTGCTATTGTGCCTCTTCATTATTAACTTTTTTATATCTTAATTATAATATGCTATCAATATCTAGTATACAATATGATGAATATACTATACATGTATATTATGTTCAATCATTACGTGCTTCTAATTGATCATTTCAAAATATAACCAAAAGTTATCATACTTTTTTCATTCTAATATATAACATTTGCAATTTCTTAATATTTTTTTTATTATTCTTGTAAATTTTTTTTAGTCTTCGGTGTAACATATATTATAGAAACATTTTTAAAGACTTGCCAATAATCATGTTTACTCATCAATTGTTTCTTTAAATATATTTATATAACTTTTTTATTTATTGAAAATAACCAAATATAGGTATGATGGTAATTTAAAATAGTTCAATTTAAAAAAAAATCAGTAATTAGTCTCAACAGGAATATTATTGTAAACCCCCTAAATGTACACAACTTGAATATGGTAATTACCAAAAATATAATTTATAATTTTGAATAACTTTAAGAAAGTCGTAAAGATCATTCCTGATTTTTTCGCGATTTAAAAAAATATATAAATATTAAAGTATGACTAATTTTATAGTTAAGAAGACTAGAATCCTTATCAACAAAATCCCAAAATGCAAAAACATGACTTCCATAACCTTGAATAATCCAGGATCGAAAATAAATAGGTTGTTATTATAAACCCTAAAGCTTTTCTACTTTAAATTCAATAATAGTAATAAAGTCCACATATATTTTCAACCCTAAAGTAGCATTAGAAAATTTACAATCATCAACATGTGAAGAAAAATATTCCTAGACAATAAAACAAGATTTCGTAATGCGAGTCGATAACTCGACAAGTAATCATAGATAACCTCATATTTCAAGTATAAAATGGGATGATTAAAAAAAAAAGCCTATTGGGTTAGAAAGCGATAATTTCAAAATGAATTATTAGGGTAGAAAAATACATGATAGGATTAAAAATAGATCAATCTAGACCTTAAACAAAAGTATATGTGTGTATATACCAGATTTATACCAAAGAAACTTTTTCAAAAAGATATAACAATAATAATATGGTTAATATATAAATAAAAACGAAAGAACCATAAGTATAATAGTGGATTAGATCCAATAATAATTCGAAAGGTACAACGAAAGGATAAACCCTATAAATTTATGCTAGGAAAATATACATAAAGTCAAATTAAGAATAATTTAATTGTTAATTAGGTCAGAAAATAAAAACACTAATAACTTAAATCATTAAAGAATAAATTATAATTTATGATAACAGACATTAAAACAAAAAAAATTAAGCCTTAAATTAAAGATTTTAAGTACCATAGTGTTCATAATATTCATATAATAGACACATAAGTTTTCATCCAAAAATATTAACGAATAAGTATTTATCGTACGTATCATTAAATCCAAAAAATATTTAAATACCCCTTTGTCCCCTTGCTCTCCAAGTTGATATTGACCTTTTGTATGAGAACTCAGTGCGACTCTAATACCACAAAATGAAAGTTTCTAAACAAAAGTATGATCTTTCTTTCAAATTGGGAAAAGAAAAAGATGATATAGGCTTTATTGTTATAGGAATATATATATTTATGTAAAAATATATAACAAGTGATTTCAAACCGAAATTGATTAATGTGAATCTATTACATGTTTTGACATATTATATGAAGTGATTCATTAACTATGGTATGATATTTAAATGATTACAAATTAAAAAAGCTTTTACATATTCAAATGATTACTATTTTTATGGCTAATGACCCCTAATCAGTTAATTAGGAACTCAATAAACGTATCCCTTTGTCCTTCCACAAACATTTAATTTCACAATTTGTATATATGCCCTTATAAAATTGTACCATACCAGCTACGATTTCGAGATTTAATTCCATGGGATTAAATTGTAAAAAAAATTATTTATTTAAACTTCAAGAAAAATATTATATGAACCATCATAGATATATTATTATAAATCATCCACATTGATTTGTTTATAACTTGGTAACTTAATAATATTCATTAAAATACCAATTATAGAATTCATGGAAAATTTATAGTAAGAACTTGTGACTATTGATTTGACATTAAACTTGCTTGATTGATAAATTTGTATGAATGCTGATTACTTTATTGTGCATTTTTATGATTTATGTAAATTGTCCGATTCATATTTTTGTTGGTCATTCTTGAACCTATTAATAAAGATCGAGATATGATAAAACCCGATATGCATTGCACGTGTCTTGCATCCTTTAATGCCATCATTGTCACGATGGATAGGGAGGAATTTAAGCTATTCCGGATTGCATTTAAGGTATCTTGAACTACTTCGGATTGCATTTAAGATATCCGAGGTATCAAGAGAAATATTTTGGATATCCCACCTTAGGATTGCAATTAAGTGCATGCAAGGAAAGTTATAACCAATATAGCTTTATGATTAATCAAGTTTCAAGTAACTATTTATATACTTAAATAAAATAATAATAATAATAACAAGATGAAATTAGAAACATACTAATGTGTATATACCTCTATGCCTTAGGAACTTAGGAAAGATAGGATTTCTAAAACTAAATTTAATAACACAACTAGTTGATATCAAATTGTATATGCTTAATGTCATATTTCGGTTATGATAGGGTTATGTACACCATAAGTTATAATCAAATATTTTACATACACAAAAGATTAATTTCAAAGGGAATAAATGAGATTAAAGAGCAAAACAATATAGAAAATCATAGGTTTATCACTATGACATATTTTGGCCCTATAAGTACTTAAGAGGAATAGTCTTGTAATTAAACTCAAATGTATACATATATAGTGATGACAAACATCTAGGAAGTTAGGATTTCAAGATCAAAGTTTATGATTTAAATGATTGTTAAGCAATATATTGATTTAACCTATAATCAAGTGATAAATTCAAGAACGACTTACCTAAGCTAAAGGGTAGGTTTGGCTCATATTAGAAAAGATTCGAGTTTAAATTTACGATTTAATGCCATCAAAATATTAAATGAATAGATGGTGATTTAGCTTTGAAATCCATTCAAAAGCATATTTCTAAAAACCCACATGTGTCTCAGTACATATATATGTACGTATATATATAGAAATTAAATTCTACAAGGCTAAATTTAGATAATTCAAGTGCAAACTAGTTAATATGATGATATAGGTTGTGATTAGGAAATTAAACTTAAGAAATACTCTATGAAATAGGAGTGTGAATTTCGTCATATATAAGATCACAAGAATATCGAGTGTAGATTAATATAGATCACAAAAAATAATAGTTAACATGATCCCATTTACTAAAGATAAATGTATAAAATAAGAACAAGGGAAACACAAGGAAACTAAATAAAAATAGGTGATTCAACCAAAAGAGGAATAATGAACCTAAGTTGATATTAATCTCTAAACTTGCTCAAATATACATCAATAAAGGAATTGAACTTAGAAAGAAAATTTTAAAATATAAAGCAAGAGCAAAAGACATCTTCTAGACTCTTAATATGATCTGGAAAAATATACAAAACAAATAATTGAAAACTACATTCAAAAAGCTTTCCAACACCTATTTATACGTTAAAAATAACTAGAATGAGTACAATATACTTAGATTAAGATTTCACTATTAAAATCAATAATTGAAAACATTTAAGGCACTTTCTTAAGAAAAATGAACTTGTTTGAAGTTTTATAACTTAACAGAAGAAACTTAGTCTTTATGAATTTTAAAGTCCATATTTAAATTTGGACTTTCTGTGATAAAACTTGGATATAGGACACGTAAGATGCAACTGAAGTTGTAATGCAAATAATAGTATAGTAATGAATACTTGTTATTTCAATTCTTAGGGAATATAGCTCAAACCTTAGGTTTCCTCGTAGAATACTACAACAAATGGCGAGAATGATAGGTGGTAACTTTGACCTTATCACATTGATTGTGCTTGTAAGTTTAGTGCATATGAAATAAAAATCAAAACTGCTATGTATGTAGGGAAGGGAATGATGTATTTGTATGGTGTTTGATTGAATGTCAAACTATGTTATTTAAAGTGATAACCAAATTGAATGATATATAATGTTTGAAACATGTTGATGCTTGTCTGTGAATTGTCTGGTCACCTAATAAACTGACATAATACTATATGGTCTTTAAATGAAATGGTCATGCATTGCATAAATTGCATTATTGCATAAAGGCGTGACAGCTCGCTACGAGTTAGTGTTTCGGTTCTCTGTTAATGCTTGGTTTTTCTAGACGCAAATTTCCTAGTTCTACACAAGGTTTTCTTTGTTCCGTTCGGTTCTATGGGAACTAATTGGCAAAAGAAGGAACGTCGCCCGTGGTATCGGTATGAAATGACTAAAACTTGGTGGAGTTTCTTTGTTCTAAGGATATAAGTAAAATGTTTCTCCCTTGGTTTTTTTATTCTCCTGGGCGGGTGGGCCATGAGGCAAAGTTCCTTGATTTGGTTCCTTCAACCCCGATGAGAGGGCGTAAATCTTCATCCTATTTGGATTCGGATTATCGAGCTTGTACTTGTGCATATGATTGATTATTACATTGCATACGCTTGTTAATTAAACTTGTTTGTTATTGCTTGATTTGTGGTCTAGTTAGGTTATCTCATTGAGCTGTGTTTTCGCTCACCTTTAATAGTTTTCACGCAGGAATAATACTTGCTAGGAAAGGGCTAGGAATGTGTGAAGAGAGCTGCTCCATCAGACTCATTGATGTTAGAAAGATAGATCACGGTGAACTTAGAATATAATTTAGATAAACAGTACAAATATTTGAGATTTTGTATTTTATAGGTTAAAACCCTATTTTTACTATTTGGTAGGGGATACCGATTCTCTACGATCTTAGTGAGATGTAGAAAATCGGATTCTATAATTATGTTTCAATAATAGTATTATATGTATTTGTATGATCAATGTATGAGAAGCTAATAAATAAATAGAGTCTTGTAATCTTTGACTTGCAAGATGGTTTTCTTATAGCAGGTGTACATGTGGTATGATAACTTCAGGATAATCCTACTAGGGCCCTATTATGGTCGTGACAATTATATATTATTCTAATTGACAGAAGATTTCAAAAATTAGATATATGTGGCTCATGTATAGCATTTAGTATATGTAAAATGTGATATGTGATATAAATATAAAAATCAAGAATATCTATTTGAGAATTAATAGATATTATATATATCTATCTATAGATATATCATATATTTATATGACATATGCTATGCATATGTATAGATATAACATATACATACACATGTGCATTATAAATATCTATTATATATATACTAACATGTTGTTTATTTATTTATTGTTGCAAAAATCTCCATTTTTGTGTTTGTAGTCTTTTTTTTTTTAATTCTTAGAATAATTTTAATGTCATGAGTTTCATAGAGGTCAAAAGAACCTAACTTTGAGGAAATTCAATTTAATATTTTTTTCTTTTTCATTATGAATACATTAAGATTTAAGGTAGGTAGAAGTTTTATTTTATTTTCTTTTCTTTTTTATCATAACAATTCAATTGCATTTAATTATAATTGTAAAAAAAAAAAAAATTCCATGAAAAACTAAAGTGAAAATAGGAAACCAAATTAACTTCTATTTTTAACATAGCACAAACATCAAATTATCAATAAAGAAATCCTTTTAAATTTTTCCTGCAATTTAACTAACCTTGATTTTTCAATGCAAACATAGCTAATAGGTCCAATAAACTATACATGTATATAATCATCATCATCATTTTAGTTTGATTTATTAATTTGCATTTTTTCTATTTTGCTTTTAGTTAGAAGGTAAAAAAAAAAAAATACTAATATGCTTCTAATTGCTCATTTTGGAATAATCTCCAATAATAACCATACATTTCACACCAAAAAAAGTACATGAAACCACAAGAAAATTTTTTAATTGACTTCTTTAAAAGCATCTTATAGCATCTGTAAATATTTTCCTTCAATAAATTGTATTAACAACTACATCTCAAGGTAATTACATGGTAAACTCTAAATAAATAGGCATCTAAGCCATTACATGTTTCTAAACTTCAAAAACAACAAAAATTAATGATGACCAAAAGGAAAAGAAAAGAAAAAAGAAAGGAAAGCAAAGTAAGGTGATCCATTCCTTATGTACAATTACAAAACTTGACTTAAAGTAGCGACTGTAACATAGTTCATAAAGAATCCCTCGGACACCTAACGAGCTTGCCTTTTCTAAATCTTCATATCACCTCCTATTATTGTCGATGGATTTTCTCTACCCCCAGACACTTCAACTTGTTTTAAGAATCATGTCAATCGGATACCCGTGTGAATTATTGAAATTATGCAAGATTTTATGCAGAAATAAAACCATATGGGAACAAATCATTTGATGAAATTATAAATATAGTCCAAAAAAAAAACACTCTTGCCAACTATTCCTCCATTTATTGCTATAACTCATCTTAGGAGAACACAATTTTGAGAACAACCAATGCAAATTGGGTGAAATCACAAAAGAGATGAAATATGAGCTTATGCCTACAATAGAATGACCATAGATCGACCAAGAAGTTACAGGAATCAAATTCACATTCATGATTGCTGCAGAACCAAAATCATGGCTTCATAGATATAAATTGCAATTCATCATAATAAATTCTACTACATATGGATTTCAATTTGTAGTGCTTTTCTCATTACACATCAATTGAAATGTAACCAAAGAACATATAAGAATCCTTGCTTTTAAAACAAACGAAAGAAGAGAAGCTTACCAATAAGTGTAGCCTCAACAAGCCTTCCAAAACTTGATCTATAGGCAACATTGTACCAAGCTTTGCACCTTTTATCTTAGATCTTGAAAAATGCTTATTAAGCTAGACAATAATATAACAGCTAAAGTATAAGCTATAGTAAACACAATAGACAAACCTCTCCACATTTTAACTTGTGTTAATTGATAATTTGTGCTAGCAACCACAAAATCATAAATCATTCCATTGAATTATAAATGTAATCTAGAAAAGACTTCGTCAAACAAAGTAGACAAGAACTGTAATGCTTTATCATGTAATAAAAAAGCCTTGGAAGATGACCTCAAATTTGTTGAAAATGTAATTGGGGAAAAAATAAAGAGATGATAATTTTATGTAATCAAGTTTGTTGAAAATGTAGTCAAAAGGCTTAGAAGATGAGCCAAATCACCAAATAAGGAATACCCGCATCGAATGCAGCCAACCTAGTAGAAGCTTACCCAAGGTTTGCACTAAGGATTTTCCCAAAGAAAACTTGTTACACAAGAGATGGATCAACATTGGCCCTTTTAAGATCACCTAAAATTCAAACACAAGTTTCTCTTCTCAATTCACAAGTTTTCTTTTATTTTCTTCTAAAACCATACATATAAACAAAATAGAATCACAGTGGTAAATTACATTGAATAGCAATTGATCCTAGATGTGTGGCAGACAACGAAGAATGAGTTCCCATAAAAGCACCCATTGGCGTGCGCACAACATGGACGATACAATCATCTACGGAATGTCAACCAAACAAGCAAATTTAAATTAAGTTAAAAAAACCAATTCATTATTTGTTTTGTAGTTAAGATACATCAATATAAGAGCTGAATTCAAGGTTAACCAAGGTCATATCTTTAATCAATCACAACATGAATTACTGGAAAAAAAATTGAAACAAGAAATAGGTCATAAACATGTAAAGGGGACTATAACCTGCTCATATGTTCATAAAAAGGAAAGAGCTTTACAGAGGAACATGTGATGCTTTTCATAATGAACAACAAGGCATGATTGTATTTTGTGATCGTGATGATTTTAAAAATGACACTTTCATGAAGAGAACAAGTGAGATACCTCGAGGTTTAATGTTGTCTGATGAAGAATCCATTTACTCTTGAAAGTTCAAACCTTTTGGCAAAAAATATTTAGCTATAGCCAAAAGTTCCATGATTAGATGATTATAAGTATGAGAAGTAAATAGAAAATAGGATTGATTGAGCTAATCCATGAGAATAAAAGAGTTCAATCGACACTTACCGTTAACATCAACAGACAGATGCATGAATAGAGCAAGAACCTTCCCCTCAACAATATGATCTTCCCCTTACTTCCTTCGATCACAGCCTCGCAAGCTCACTAGATATCAATGTCGCAAGCACTAGACTTCGTCATTTGGAGTATTCAACACCTAAGTTCATTGAGCACTACAATCCAAGCTTGATCTAGCTCAACTGGGTTTAGGCTATGACCAATCTTTCTCTTTTTGTTTGTCTTTAATCTACAAAACCTAAAAATATGGGGGCTGAGTTTTCTAAGTGCTTTAAGAGATGAGAGATGGGAGGATGGGTTGAATGTAATGGGGGTGGGTTTTTATACTAGGGTGCATAAATTTTTACATCGCATCAAACGACCCACAATTTTTCATTAGAATCAATGATCTTTATAAAGACTTTCCTATAAGTCTTTTTAAACGAGACCCAAGTAACTCCTTGTAAAGTACAAACACAATCAATTTTTATACCTTGTTCTTCTCTCTCTCATACACAATCAATTTTTTTAAAAGCATTAAGTCCTTCGCTTGTTCAAGGAGCCCAACCACAGCTCTCAAATCATTTATTATTACAATATCTATGGTGAATGTTGCTTTATTACATTATTTTGAGTGTTACTAATATAAACACTACAATGGTTGTTAGTGTTGCTACCTTTATTAGAATTAAATTTAGTGGTGGTAATAGTAAGTAAATAGAAAAAGTATATGCATAAGTGATAAAAAAAAGAGTTAAGTAGTAGTAACATGTATATAAGTATAGTATCAAAGTTATACCTTACAACGATATAGAAGTAAGAAACATTTCGTATAAGTACTAAACCATATGTGAAAATTTGTGACTTCTATAAATTAAGCTGAAATCTTAAAAATCACTAATGGTAAGACATTACACATATATATGTTTCATAATGTATCAGGGCACGGTGATTATGTTGATCCAACAGTATTGGGAATTCGATGTATAGGTACGCAGTTATTATTTTACTGGATGTGCTTGATAGGAAAGAAAAATAATAATGTAATGAAAAGTAAAACCTAAATTATTATATATCCTGCTTTAAAAAAAAAAAAGGAAAAAGGAAAAAGAAAAATAGTTTCATCAACTTTAAATGATGGATGAGGGAACGTCCTAGACTCATGGTCATCTTCCCGAACCCGAATATAGGTTAGGCATCGCCATTCTATCGGTTCTATTAGAAGCTTCTGTTATTATTATGGTGTTTTTATTTACTACACTGATTTTTTTTTTTGTTATCATAAGAATCATGGTTCCCTAGAGGTCCATTTATACTCGTTGTTGGCGTGGCGACTTTGGGCTCCGCATTAGCCATTTACCGGTCTCCATCAATTTCATAAGCTCCAAAGACTACCGACGAAATTATTAAACATAGCATGCGAGAAGTAGAAGATGCAGCTCAGGAAAAAACTCCATGTTACCCATTAGGTATAATATTAATTGTTCGTTCACTTCGTTGAATGAAATAAAAAGGGAATGGAATTTCAATTCAAAGAGAATGTAATAAAATTGTAATAGCTATTACAATGTTCACTTAGTGTAAAATGTAAAACAAGTAATTATTAAAATAAAAGATAAAATATCTATAATATCTCTTGTATTTATTACAAAGAGAAAATACTTATATAAATGTTATTTTCAAGATAGAGATATTTATGATAAATTTAAAAATAGACCATGAAATAGCAATTTATTATGAATTGTCATTTCTTTCAAATGAACACTATAATATCAGTTTTACGTCAAACGAGGAAAAAATGAATAGCTATTTATGTCAAGTGAACGGATTGTAATAATCTATCCCATTCCATAACACTTACCAACATATGATTATATACTATTATTAATCAAGCATACACACACCAAGCATGAACACAAATTATCATCCTTATCTAACCTCTTATGTAGAATTTAAGCCAATAGAGCCAAGAAAATCATACAAGGACGAGTCCTTGCAACAAATTGCACTTCATCAAATTAATAATATTTTTATACAAGAAAAGGAGAAAAATTAGTGATGCTAAACTTCTTTCCCTTCTACACCAATTCCTATTTGGATTAGCTTTTATTTGTTATCGCACTGGCACTGAGTTTTACAAGGATATAATTTCACAATTGTTTATATAAATTAAACAGCAAATTATACACTCTTTCCGGGTGACTACATGCTCATGGCTCTTGAAGATACATCCTGTTCACCATCGTGCACCTCCCCTTGGGATGCTTCCACATTCACCTGTTAAAACATTCAGGTACATCACATTAGCAATCACATTAGAGACCAATCGCCTGGATGGGATCAGTCATCAAAGTTGAAACAGAACTCGAAAAAACTTCAACTATTAGAGGATGGCCAAACCAAGTACCATCATGCATAGCAAAACAGCAAAACAACCGTAAGACACACACTATCTCACTAGAAGCCAATTCAAGATAGTTTAAAAAGAAGGCCAGAAGAGAAAAACATACCGCCAAACTTTTTGACTTGATCCCTACAAGGTATTGCTCTAAAGCACCATCACCCCGAAGAATTTTGCCTCCACATCCAGTGGAATCAATTGATCCTACAGACTCCTCATCCACAACGACAGCATCTACTCTCTCATTTCCTGCCTTAATGTCTGGAATCTGAAACATCAATTGGTGTCCATTACACAAGCTAAGTAATAGATTCGACCTTGAAATAAGCTAAATTAGATAATAGTATCTCTGATTTTCTCAAACTGCACCTCAAACATGGCCTCCATAAGAATGCTTTCAAGTAGGGCCCTCAATCCTCTAGCACCGGTATTTTTAGCCATTGCTTTCTTTGCAATCAGTCTAAGTGCCTTATCTGTGAAATGTAACCTTACCTGAAAGTTCAAAGAATAATGATCCTGTATAATGTACCCCATAGACGAAAAAATGTCTACTAGTCAAGCCAGTATTGTTAGACCTAGGATGACTTGCCCAGTTCAACCAGCTTGGACCCGACCCCTGCTTGGGAATAGATCAGTTCAACCACGGTTTAACCCCTAATTCAATCTAATTTTATCCATTAACTCATCAACCTTTAGCATGCCCTAACAACATTGGGTCAAACAATGATAATTAAAGGGGCGAACCGCATTCATAAGTGAGCTTGCTTGTGGGTGTTTAGGTAATTGGGTGGGTCTCACAAGCATCCATGCACTCATGCAACTGTACAAGCACTCAGAAGTTGTTAAGTACAAGACATATGAAAGAACCACTTACGTTATTCATGCTAAACAACTTCTTGTACTGTTTATCGAGAGCATTTTTAGGTTCCTTAAGTACCTGTAATCAGAAAAGTGGAATTTAGATTTCCAAAATCTCTCAACATAGCATGGTGGTTCCATACTCCTATGCACAATTAACCATACAGCACATAAAGTTGAATTGTCATATACAATGTAATTTGACAAAGAAACTAGATTTGCTCATTACCTGTAACCTTCTTAAAGCTGATACAGTTACTAATTTATAAGAAAGGAATTGGAATCGCCATCAATTTTAATTCATGCATAGAATGGACTTAAAAAACTGCCAAGTGACCAAAATGAATACTTTTGAAATATCTTGCATTGGGTCTAAAGCTGTACCAAACATGCTCATAGTGTGAAGTATTAACTGATAATGACGGCTTAACAAAAACACCCAAGATTAGTTGACATCCTTCTTGCTAATCTCCATCTAATTAATCTAAAACTTCCATGATCATGAAGAAATATATATTTTATGCTTACCATCCCCTTATGCGTGAGACATTAAATTGATGATCATCATATTGAAATAATTTAAGGAGTTAGAAATGATTGCAAAGGATTTGTAGTCATGACTTGTATTGGTAACTACCTTAAATTTAGATCTAGATCCAAATGATTTAAAAATTTGAACTTGTAGTTATTCCTAATAATTTTGTCTCACTTTGAAGCAACAAAAAGGCAATAGTATTGCAACTAGTGCACGAAAGATGGTGTTGAGAGACTAGACCAAACTCTCCCATGTGTTGCTCCCTTTCCAAGTGACTGAATGTCCGGGCACATGTTCGGGATCCAGTCATGAGTGACATTTGTATTGAAGGGGTTAAGAGCTATTTGGGAGAACCCCGTGATATCATAATAGTAAGGCTTATTAGAAAGAACCCACCAATCTCACGAACTACTTTAAGCTACTACAAAACTATTAAGACTAATTTCTAAATAACTTTTTTGCTTGTTTTTGATGCCATGAACCACTTATTTATACAAGCTTTCCAAGCATACTTGCCTAACATGGATATGTTTGTGATATCCTAGTTTCATAATAAGGATAAAGGAAGCATAATAAGGGTACATTGACTATTGAGCAATAATAAAGGAAACATAATAAAGCTAAATTCAACCATCATCTCTGTGAAAAAATTGCCACCATCCGCAGAGAGATTAAAGGTTGTATCTAAAGAGACCTAAACCATAAAGAGTATGGAGAGAAGAATATCAAAAGGTTCTCCTCTTACAAAGACTTTACTTCTAACCTTCCTGATTGCCCTAAGACAAGATCCACTGACAGTTATGGAAACTTCAGATGTGCAACGAACAGTGATATAAATTAGCATGTCAATTGCCACAAAACCTAATACTGAAATCACAACTGTAGAATTCTTGGAGCTATTTTACAGTCAACCAAACAAGCCATTGAAAATGAAGTCATATTCCAAGAAAAAGCCTGTCAAGAACCTTCTTTTTTTTGGCCGATATCAAGAACCTTCTTTGACCAAGTTGGTTTTACAGATCCTGCACATTTAGCACTGGCGTGATTTTCAGGTTTTTCTAAATCAATTCCATAAGAAGAAAGCGTTGGCTGGTACAATCATCCAATTCATGCAAATCATTCTTCATTCTAACTTTATGTAATCCAATGAATCTTGTTTAGGTATTTAAGCACTGACTTTGGTTCATCTATACCCTCATTCCAATGGTCAAGCGTGCCATTTGTAATACTCCTAAACCAGGAGTAAATTACACCAGAAAGTTCCAACATTTGGATAAGTTCATTTGAGTTCCCAATAGAAAAAATATTTAATTAAAACTTAGAAGACCCATCATGTTGTTATACAGACTTTAATTGATCTACTTTTCCAAATGTTGGGACCTTTTTTGAACCACTTAAAATGTTGGGACCTTCCAAATGCATAAAACACTACTATTAGTCTCTTGACTTGATAAACCACAAACTTCATATTTCAGAGACTAACCCAGACTTATGTTGCAGTGTCTTGTTAAGTGTACTGCTTAAAAAATAGCTGGCATTTGTACCTACTCCCTAAAAAAATAAAAAGATATCTAAAGCTAGAATTCAGGGTCATCATGGACAATTAACATTCAACTTTGGCTTAGACTAGGAACAGAGTCTAAACACACTATGTCGACAACTGATGCACGTGTAAGCAACCCAGTCACAAGACCATATGAAGATGTGCCCTTTGAGCATATTTACACAAGTATATCAAGAAGACTTCAATGATATTCTATCTTTGTCATTCTGCTGTTATTTTTCTGAATTATCTGTGTTGTGTACAGCTACATGTGCACGTAGCTAGTGACTGTCAATTATAATTGTCCTAGGATATTGTACAATCTATGTTTCTGTGATGTTTTGGGGATGGTCATTTTAAGGAATTATGGATGGTGGTGTACATGGAGGAGCTAAAAAAATAGGGAACTGTGGGATTAGCAGTTAAGTAACAGCTTTTGTACAGAAGTGATCGTGTTACAGGATCTTTGTCATAACCTAGTATTATGCTTGTCTATAAAGACATCAGGAGTACTTCTTTCCTCGTTTCCCTATGATGAATGCAAGTAAGGGCTCATTGAAGAGAACCCAAAGATCTCCAGCAAAACCAATTTTGGTGAAAATTAACGAAAATCTTTATTCCTAGGGGCTGGCGCCACATAAATAGAACAATAAGGCAGTTTTTGGCAGTTACTACCTTGTAACCACCCATTACAAATATTTCTTACTAACACTGCCACCTTTGCTGCAAAAAAAATCTACCCTACTGTTCCTTCATGTGACACATAGCACAAGTTTAATACATCAAAACAATAACATGATAATAACACAAACATACAACCATCACAACGACAAAATTACATCAAACAACAAATATCAACACGTAACATATATTGCAAATATAGCTCATGTCGCCTTCTTTCCTTATGCACATACACATGCTTAAAAGGCCACGTCAGATTTATTCATAGGAAGAATGGGGAGGGGGGAGTTCATATTTCCTAAGAAATCATAATTTTCCTTAAAAATCTTTGGTTTCTCTCCATAATGAACCCAAAACCTAAGTTCTAACAATAGGAAAAAGGAAGGTAACCCATTAAGGGTACTTTGAAATAAGATTTTAAGAGAGAGACCAATAATGAGATCTGATTATCAATCCTGCAGCAACAAAATTGTGCTAGATAATCTTTCCAAGAGAGATGACAAGGTGACTATATGGATTTCCTGCAATCTATCCTAAAGCTGAAAATAACTATTTCATTTTACCATGTTCAATGTTAGGCAATTTAGTGAACATTTATATGTTTTGATGCAATTTTACACTATTATGTATGCTTTCATCGTTGGTGTAAAACCCCATGAATTTCCTTTAACAGCACCAAATTAAATAAATAAATCAAGAAACTTTACACGCTACATGAAGGCCTATATTATTACTGAGCAACCCCTGCCAAAACTAGTCTACAGATGACATGAATGGACTGACTGCCTAAATTTAGTTGGTCATGTAATGTACCTGTTAGAATAGGGAATATATTACAAAATAATACTGAGAGTATATTATAAATTGTAAATATATATGTAAATATTATTATGTATTTAATGAAGCGTTAGGTGCAGTTGGTACACCAACTATTAGAAGTGTAGTGTCTATGCATTTATCTCCTCCGTATGTATAGTTTAACACACAACCAATATATAATCATATTGTATTAATTACTTAGTATTAGAGCCAGGTTCATTTTTTCTGAACAAGAAACCCTAGCTATTAAACACTTTTTTTCTCTTTAACACCATGTCTAAAATCAAGTCAAATTCTGCACCCTTGACAAAAAATCCTTATGACCTTCTTTTGGATTTTCACTCAATCCAAATCACTACTATCAGGTTAAATAGGGATAAGTTTTTGCGTTGGTCCCAATCCATGCGTATGTACATTCAAGGTAGAGGAAAGATTGGATATCGAATTGGTAATAAGAAGGAACCAGATCTGGCTGATCCAACCTATCCAACTTGGGATGAAAAAAGCTCTATGGTTATGACATGATTAGTAAATTCTATGGAAGAGAATATTAGTTCCAATTATATGTTTTTTTGTGCTGGTCCCAATCCGTGTGCATGTAAATTTGAGGTAGAGGAAAGATTGGATATCTAATTGATAATAAGAAGGAACCAGATCTGGCTAATCCAACCGATACAATTTGGGATGCAGAAAACTCTGGTTATGACATGATCAGTAAATTCTATGGAAGAGAATATTAGTTCCAATTATATGTGTAATCGAATAGCAAAGGAACTTTGGGATAATATTAACTTAATGTATTCAAACTTGGGAAACCAATCTCAAGTATACGAAATAATGCTGAAACTTGGAGAAATTCACCAAGGTGAAGACAACATCATAAAGTATTTCAATTCTCTAAAAAGTCTATGGATAGACCTAAACTTATTTAATTCTTATGAGTGGAAATCTTCTGAAGATTTTAACTATTACAAGAAGAAGGCAGAGGATGCTCGGATTTTCAAACCCCTCATGGGACTCAATGTCGAATTTGATGAGGTCAAGGGATGAATAATTGGGAGACAGCCCCTTCCATTTATTGGTAAAGTTTTTGCTGAGGTTCACTGGGAGGAGAGTCATAGGCAGGTGATGTTGGGTAAAAAAACACCAGGCAGCATACTGGAAAACTCTACATCAGCGATCACTAACACCCAAACAAGTAAAATGACAATAAAGAAATTTGATGACAAAAATCGTGTTCGGTGTGATTATTGCAATAGGTCAAGGCATTACTAGAGAAACTTGCTTAAAACTCCATGGCAAACCAGAAAACTAGAAAGGCAAACTCAAAAGAAATCCTACTGTTAATGAAGCCAAGATTGTTCCTTTTAGTCCACAGCAAATGGATCATAACCTGAAAGTACTCAAATCTAATTTTGGATCATCTAGTTCTCCCAATGCTTCTTTGGCACAAATGGATACTGATTTAAATACTTTGTGTTACTCGTTATCACAATCTACTCAATGGATCATTGATTCTAGAGCATCTAACCATATGAAAAGTTTTTCAAATTTATTTATACTTACATTCCTTGTTCTGGTCAAGAAAAAAAATCTGCATGGCAGATGGTTCTTGTTCATCTATTGTAGGCAACGGTTCGATTGTTTTGTCAGAAACTTTATCCCTAAAATATGTCCTTCATGTACCAAAACTTGCACGTAATTTTTTGTTTGTTTGCAAGTTATATAACGATTCTAATTGTACTGTCACCACTTTTTATCCCTATTGCATATTTCAAGACCTGAATTTAGGGAAGAAGATTGGTAGTACTAAAATGATCGATGATCTTGAAGACCTTAAGGACTAAGTAGTATCAGTTTGAACACAACTAAAGATGAAATAATGCTCTGGCACTATATATTAGGACATCTTAGTTTCCCCCATCTAAAAAAATTGTAACCTACCTTGTTTAAAGAAACAAATTGTTCACTTTATAATCGTGAACATTGCATTTTATCTAAAAGTTGTACGGATATCTATATTATCAGTCTTCTCGTCTATTTTATTTAATTCGTAGCGATGTTTGGGGTCCTTCACGAATTCTCACTTATTCAAACAAAAAATGGTTTATCACCTTTATTGATGATTATACTCGTTTGTATCTAGATATTTAATAACTAATAAATCTAAAGTTAAGACAATATTCCAAAATTTTTACAACATGGTGGAAAATCAATTTCAAAACAAAATTAGTATTTTACATTATGATAATGGTACTGAGTATATCTAGGAGATCCTTGGAAGTTTTTTTGAGAGCTAAGGGCATTCATTATTAATCAATTGTGTTAAAATACTTTAGCAAAAGTATAGCTAAGCAAAAAAATCGACACTTTTAGAAGTAGCCTGATCTCTTATGTTTTCTATGCATGTCCCTAAGTATTCTTGGGGAGAAGTAGTATTAACTGCAGCTTATTTGATAAATAGAATACCATCCAAGGTACTTAACTTTATTTCTCCTCTTAAGTGTTTTAAAAATTTCTTCCTGAGAGTCGAATTTTTTTCGAATTACCTCTTAAAATATTTGAATGTGTAACTTATGTTCATTTACCTCATAAAGATCGGTCCCAGCGTGATCCAGGGGCTGAAAAATATGTTTTTATTGGTTACGCATCAAATCAAAAGGGGTACAAGTGTTTTAATCCAAAAATACAAAAGGTCCTAGTTACTATGGATGTTTTATTCCTTGAAAATCAATTTTATTTTCAAAAGGATTTTCTTTAGGGGGAGAGTTTAAAGGAAGAAAATAGTATTGACGAAACACCTATTTTTCTACTTCACCTCAAACTATGATCACCTTAAGATCAAACTGTGATGTCTATACCTAAGGATGCTTTACAGAAATTGTTGAATCTTTGACAGTGGGACAAATACTATAAGATAATTCTAATGATCAAGAACCGAGGTCTTACTTTATACAAGGAGATAGAATCATCAAAAGAGTAGAGAACTTACTATTCATTCAGCACCTAGTCGGGACTCGGATTTAGGTACTCAAGACACCTCTCAAAATACCCATTCTTTTGTTTGCCTCTTTTTTAAGTCTCTTATGAATTAACTACCTAGATGTTCCTATAGCGCTCAAGATAGGAACCTATTTTTGGATTAATCACCCATTGCAAAATATCTATCTTATGATCATCTCTCTAAAAATCACAGGGCATTTACTCCGAGAATCTTTAATCTGCTTGTTCCAAGAAATATTCAGGGAGCACTTAGTGATCCAAATTGGAGAACAATAATGATGGAGGAAATGGATGCACTAAGAAAAAATTGGGACTTAGGAAATTGTAGAGTTGCCCAAAGGTAAAAAAACGGTAGCGTTTAAATGAGTATTTACTATGATATGCAGGTTAAATGGTAGTGTAGAGAGATATAAGGCAAAACTTGTAGCAAGGGATTTACTCAAAACAAATGGTATTGATTATCTCCTTTTGCCCAGTAGCTAAAATTAACTCAATACGTGTTCTGTTATCTCTTGTTGTTAATTTCAATTAAGTATTGTACCAACTAGATGTAAAAAATGCATTCTTGAATAGTGATTTGGAAAATGAAGTGTTTATGAGTTTGCCTCTGATTTTGAGGAATCAAGTCAAAACAAAGTTTGTAGGCTTCAAAAGTCTCTGTATGGTCTCAAACAATCTCCAAGGGTGTGGATTAAGCGGTTTGGAAAGACCATAAAAGGATATGGATATCAACAGAGTCAAGCGGATTACACCCATTTTTATAAATATGTCAACAATGGAAAAATAGCAATCCTCATCATCTATGTTGATGACATGATACTTTAGGTGATGACCTTGACAAGTTAACGGATTGAAGAAAAGGTTAGCTAAAGATTTGGAAATTAAAGACCTAGGAATATTAAAATATTTTCTTGGCACGGAATTTACAAGATCACGTGAAGAATATGTGTAAAACAAAGGAAATATATCTTTGATTTATTGAATGAAACAGTTTTCTAGTTGCAAGGTTGCTAAAACTCCATTAGGGGAAAATCTCAAGCTACACCTTGCTAAAATTGACGATGTAATTGAAAGGGAGAGATTTCAACGTTTGGTGGATAGGCTTATATATTTGTCACACTCTTACCCTGATATAGAATTTGCTATAAGCATGATAAGCCAATTCATGCATGCACCTAGTCGAGAACACTTTGATGCTGCACATAAGATACTAAAGTATCTAAAGAGAACTCCTAGAAAAGGTTTGATATTTAGAAAATATGATCACTTTCGGTTGGAAGTTTATATCGATACTAACTGAACTAGTAGTGTAACAGATATACAATCAACATCTAGATATTGCACTTTTGTTGGAGGAAATTTAGTAACTTGGAAAAGTAAGAAGTAAAATGTGGCTCAAAATGGTGCTGAAGCAGAATTTAGATCTTGCATATGAGATTTGTGAAACCATGTGGGTTAAAAAATCACTAGAAGATTTGAAGCTTCTTGTGTCACTTCCTATAAAAATCTATTGTGATAACAAAATCGCCATTTCAATTGCTCATAATCCGGTTCTTCATGATCGTACTAAACACATTGAAGTTGATAGGTACTTTGTCAAGGAGAAGCTAGAAAAAGGATTAATCTGCATTCCATATATTCATACTTCTCAACATGTGGGTGGCATACTCACCAAAGGTCTATGTAAAAAACAATTCAATTTTCTAGTAAGCAAACTGGAGAAGCAAGATATTTACAATGCCAGCTTGAAGGAGAATATTAGAATAGGGAATATTTTACAGAATAATACTCTATCTTTAGAGTATACTATAAGCTACAAATGTATATTTGAATATTATTATGTATTTAATCAAGTGTTAGGTAGGGGTTGGTACACTAACTATCAGAAGCATAGTATCTATATATTTGTCCCCTCTATACACACAGTTTAATACACAATTAATATACAATTATATTGTATTTTTCACTTTTCACAGTACCTAACCCAGTGAGATAAATCAACATGGTGCTCAAGGGCAAAAGTTACCTCAACAAGTTGATCCTCTGTTAAAGCTGACAAACTAACTAGGATTGGGAAGCGTCCAATAAACTCTGGAATGAGACCATATGCTATTAGATCAGCACTTTCCACCTGAAGAAAGAACATGAGCTTGATATATGCACCAGAAATTTGGCTTAAGAACAAGCAAGGTGGTGGACTCAGGTACAATATTGAATTTTCTCACATACAAAGAGAAAAATGCATGTATGTTAGGTTTACTGGATAAGTTAATCTCACCGATTCCAATAATGATGATGTAACAGCAGCATTTGTCACTCCTCCAGCTCTCATGTTAGCACGAACAGGTGCTCCAAATCCAATGGACGAATCTTGTCGTCTATAACATTGAATTCATTCATTCATTTATTTTTTGTGATGAGAAGCATAAAGTACTATGTCAAAACAGTCAATTTAGAAACATGGAGAGTTAATATCTAGCCTCTGTTATATGCCATGATATTAATGTTGTTGAAACAGCCATTTGGAAACATCAATAGTCTACATGTTTCTGGCAATTCAAATTCTCAAATGCAATACCTCTCCGATATGGTTTTTTCCAGGTCAACAAATGCCCCACCACATATGAAAAGGATGTCTTTTGTATCTATCTGCATATTTCTTGAATATTTCAGAAAACGCAATAAATTCAATCTAAAATATGAGAGACAAAACTCAAATCAATTAGTCATCTCAGCATGAAATTACAGGGAAAAAATACAGGAGTGGATGATAATATATGTGCCGTTTCCTATGAGGAACTGTGAAACAAGTGAAAAAAAAATGGCATAATTTAGCTTTTGCAAATTTGATCAGTCCTTTTTTCTCCCTTGGCAAAGTAAATTTGGTTGGCAATAACTGAAAATAGAATGTTTAAATTCACCTCTACTCAAGGGATAGGATTGACTACAGATATTAAATTAGCCCATTGCACTTAATCCAGAATCCATCATTGATTCAACTAACAACACGATGCCTGCCTCTTCAAAAAAGTTTGTCTTCATAAAAATCTGAATACAATATGCTACAATTTGCCAGCTGATCTCTTCACCTTCAAAAGACAAAACAATGGCAGTAGAGCAAGAGGAATTATCCATAAAAGATACCTGTATATTTTCACCCCGGGGATGCTTCCTCGCCCCCTTCTCAGGAACGCTCACAGTCTGTAAAACAATTTCAAGTTATCAGCATATGCCAAAAATGTGGTTCAAAGGATATCTCCTCACCAGAATAAGTAAGCTATAAAGTGTTGTGGAACACCTTGCATTTGATCTTTCAGAAATATATGCTTGCCCCATACCTTAAGATAGGTTCAGTTACCATTTACTTGGGATAGACATACATACAAACAGTCATAGTTGTGCAAGCACACATGCACTGAAGTGCCCTCTATGCAGGTGGACATATCAATTGGTATGTTAGATTCAACCAAGTTAACACATTAGGAACAGATAAGATGATCCTTGGTATATGTTATTTGGATAACCATTTTTTCAAAATCCAAGAGTTTTTATGATTTGTAAACCAAGGTCTTATGAGGACATCTATAAATACCATGTTAGTCAAAAAAATTTAGATCACACCATTCGCCTGATGTTTCTAACCAGTATAACTCTTTACTGTGCGACTCCTAAGTATTTGCACTGATTTGATATGCAGGTCACAAGTCAAAACCAAGAAAGAAGCTTTCCTGTATTTCTCAGATAAGCACCACAACTAAACTGCAGAGGAAAGAGAAATAATTCAAGACACCATGTCACAGAATATCTTCCACATATTAATTTATTTTATCTCAGATGAGTTGTTGGTTGTTTCAATTCTCATAATACTCCCTTGACTTTGTACATATGTTTTATATATGTATAATCTTCCTAAATTATCACAACAAAAAGGGGTAAAAAAAAAAAAAAAAAAAAAAAAAAGAGGGAAAAAAAAAAAAAAACCTCCACCACCAACAATGGTAATCAGGGACCACCTTACCTTAACTCAAGAAAAGCACAAAAGAAGCTTCAGGCTATTCCACAGGCAAAAGCAAGAGGGTCTTCTTTATTTGGTTAGCCCTACAGTTTCTCACTTTCATGTACTCAAGCAGTTTGAAAAGACATATGCCTCTCAAAAGTTTACAATAAATAGGTCATTTATTTATCAAGATACGCTTATTGGATAGAGACAGCCTCTTAATAAAGCAATGAGAAACACAGTCCTTAAATTTATCCTCATCAAGAACAGATCAACTGGAAATTACATATATGTTAATATTTCCTACAGAGAAAGATAATCTATTTTTGCTTTCTTTAAGTGCACAAACAACAGGATCATTCCTGTAATGCCTCTTCCAATACGCGAAAGTAAGCCATTTGAGGTGTTTCTAAACCTTGTTTTATTATATTAATTGCATGATTGTGTTACATCGAAATAAATCATTAACCACTAATTCATCGAATCCATCCTTGAAATATCTACAAAAATATTAATCACAGTATCTCAATAACACAATCAAGCAATTAATATAATAAAAAAAGGTTTAGAAACACCTTAAATGATTTTCCTTCATCAAAGCCTTCAAAACCCACAAACCCAATAAATATCAACCCTACTTGGTTGCATTATACCCAAAAATCCACTCAATAATGTGCTTGGACAAAGGGTTTTAGTGCCCTTCCACTGGAAAATACATAATGAGAACTACAAAGAAAAAATATCGAATGCTCCAGTATAGCTAATAAATATGTGTGAAGAGTCAGACAAAAATATTTTTTCTAAAGAGAAAGGCCAAAGGAAAATTGTATAACTGATGTGGCCTGAGTTAACCCCTACTGTTAATTAAATAAAGTCATGCTGGTTTGCCAGAAGGTGGATCAAGTATGAAGTTGAATGGGGTGTTGATAATTGATCTATCTTTAGAAAACATATATTAACGTAATACAGGATTTTAGATTGGGACACAAGAGGGATCTTAGAATCTCTACATTTTATTTACAAATTGATAATCGCACAACTGTCCTTATGAGGCACTAGGTTAATAGAGTAAAGGGAGCAAAGTATTTTGTTACTTTAGAGAGAGAAGACTGACGAGCAATTTGCACATGTCACTGCTTTGATGAGCATTCTGTCTGTCCCCCTGCCTACCCACTAACACCCATCATGTCCATTACTCCCCTCCCTTTTTCTTCCATCATCACAGCCCCTTCCATGCATAGACCCATCCATAACTTGCACACTTTCCCACATACTTACCCATTTACATATGACACACATACCCCAAATGAATACTCATATACACAACCCAGCACTTATGTACATACCCATACCTTTACTTTTATACATACCAAGATTTATACGTCTATACATACCCATAGACACACATAACCATATATCTACACGCATACCCATACACCTTACATGAATAAGCTCATGGTCGCATCACCAATTTCAATGTATTTGTCATTATAAAGCTAATAAATTTCTCTCTTGGTATCAGAGCAGGTTATCTAAAGGAAGTGAGTGAGTGGGGACATGAATGGCAGCTTGGGTTGAGGGTTTTGAGAGGGAGAGGGATTTGAAGGAGGTGCAAGGAGCATGGTGGAACTGCAGCATCACATCACATCGGTAGATTACAACCAAAAGTCACTGAAGGGGACAATCGTATCTATGCATCAATGTCGGAAGAATTATAAGGCGGGTAGTGGCATTGTGCGAAGGCCAGGTGAGAGTTCAGAGATGTTGCATACAAAGGGAAAATAATGAAAAGAGACGAGGTACACAATGGGTTTGTAGCTAGTGAACCATTTGGGGTAAGAGGATCATGGGTTTGGATGAATGTGAGAAACTGAATCAAGAGTAAGAGGTTGAGGAAAGAGACTCTTAAAGTTGATGAGACTACAAGATAAATGCCAAAAGGATTGTGCTGCCACCATCTGAAGTAGTAGATCCACAATTGGATTGCATTGGCAGACCAGTACTTCAGCATACAATGAACCTAGAAGAGACATCTATTTGTATGTAGAGTAGGTGCATCTATTGGTTGAAAATACTAAAACAGCAAATTCCTCAGTTGGAGTATAGTACTTTAAAGCAGGAGATTATGACACCATATGGTAGACAGTCAATGACCAACTCCTTTATCAGCCTCTCCACACTAAGACAAACTACCACTGTCAGCTTGTATATTGAGGAATCTGAAGCTCTCACCTCTTGGACACTTGTGTTGCTCAAACTGCAATTATTGGGGTATCTCCTAGGAGGAAGAAGAGATGATATGCGCACCAGAGTGGATACTCTAACCCTTACACACTGGCAAAGGCCATAAAGCTGTCTTTAAAAGTGGAAAAGGAGTATGAAAGTGGTATTTTTGTTTCACTTGTGCATTAGGAAGAAAGCCTAAAATCAATGTGGAATAAGTCAGTTGCATTTCATGCAAAGCCCCTCCTATCCTGTGGATACCCTGATCACCACAGTAATACAGCAGCAAGGCTAAAGAAGGAGTCTGCTCACCAACTATAAGCTGCAATACATCCAGAATGAAGGAGACTCCCCAAGTAGAGTTTGGAGTCTATTGCTGCTGCACTGACTACTTCCAGCACCACACATAGTGGTCAATATAGCATACATAGCCAAAGCCAGTTGTCTTACTCAGACTTCAAGGAGAAGAAGAATAAGGGGCTGTGTTTTAGGTGTAACCAGCCATATACTTATAACCAAAGTAAATGATATAGCAAAGTAACATCTTTATTTAAAGAACAGAGAAAAGACAGATAAGTTATTCCAAACAATCTAAAATGATTCAAGATAGTAAAGGCTGCTTCCTTTCTTAGCAAGTCCAATCCTATTCTCTGTGTTCATTCAGAAAAATACAATAAAGGAAAAAGGCGGTAGAATTTAAGTTGATGAGTAAGCTTTAAATGGAAACAAGATTCAACGACAATTTCGGTACATGAAGAACATTATTAAAGATAATTGTGGGTGTAATGTGTATTGTCCCCAAATGCTGCAGCAGTAGCTAATAAAACAATGGCCACAAGAATTATTTTATTCTTGCACAAGAGGTACAGGTGTAGAAGAGTGAAGAAGTGGGAGTCATATGGTCTATTACACCAGAATACCATCCAAGAATTGCAAGAAAGTGTACTCTCATTAGCTGACGGGGTTGAATGGGGGAAAAATGACAGACCAATCAAAAGGAGGATAAATCTGATAATGAAGGTTGGTTCAACAGGAATTGAAAGAATATGACAATGAGGGTTGGTTCAACAGGAATTAAAAGAATATGACAATGAGGGTTGGTTCAATAGGAATTGGAAGAATATGACAATGAAGGTTGGTTCAACAGGAATTGGAAGAATATGACAATGAAGGTTGGTTTGACAAGAATTTCAATCCTAGAAAAAGCCTAAAGCTTGATACAATGTAGAAAAATATTGTAGAGCTATTTTGAAGTAATATATAGTTTATACATGGTTGGTAGTAACAAATACTACTGCACCAATCCCAAATACCTACAAATACGTAATTTAATGTGAAATTGATATTTGCATTATGTTTCAGTTAATCAGAGTAAAAAAAAAAAGTAATTTGGAATTATCTACTAAGAACTTCAGTTGAGCAGTTTGTAATTGCCTCAAATAAAGACAATAATAGGCCAGCAAAATGTTCTGTTTTCAAAAGAAGAATGCAACTTACTGTTCCTTCTAGCATCTTGAGTAATGCTTGTTGGACACCTTCACCAGACACATCTCTGCTGATATTTAAACTCTCTGCCTGAAAAGTAAAATCTGAATCAAAAGAAAGTAGGATTATCAGAGAAGGCAGACATCAATAACTAGAAAGATATCAGCACACCCTCTTGGTGATCTTGTCTACTTCATCTATATACACCATCCCCTGCTGAGCCGCCTGTACATTGAACTCAGCAACCTAAGGTAATATCAAGGTTAGCTTATACTCTGATACACATGAAAGAGGACAACCAAATGCCAAGCAAATCCATGGAAATTAAGAATGCAGCTTATGAAGAGCTACATCGCATGAACTACTAGTCCTAAGCATCAGATCCAAAGAGAAGGTAGCAGAGATGCACAACAGTCAACAATGAGAGCCAACCATAACAATCACTGGTGAAAACAATCTATAACAACTTCTAATATTTGGCCAAAAATGTTGCAAGGGGAATATGAAATCTTGTAACAAGCAATAAGATAGGATGTAATTTCAACATGAAATTTTATATTAGCCAGACCAATTGCTGGGCTTTGGCGTACTTGACCAGGAACTCTTGGCTGAAGTTTTCATCATTCAGCCCAAGCCAGGCAAGGTTCGATTGTTGGGCAGGAAGTGAAAGGAAAAACCATCCCATATTGGCAAGTCAGGCCCATTTGTATAGCATTTTTTTATTTTCTTTTCCTTTTTTTTTAATATCACTATTTTATTATTCACTTCCATGACTGATAAGGATGTGCCTGGTGCAGTCCAAGCAATTTCCCAGATAAGTAGAGGGAGGTTGCATTTGTATGTAGCTGTACCTTCCAAGTAAAGACAAGCCATGCCTCATGCCCATGGATCTCTGTCACCAAATGAGTAACTTAACAAGAGTTCACCCACCTACTTTTATGAGTAGCTTCATAAAGATCTTGAGTAAAGTCATCAACTCCACTCTGGAGTTGACAGAAAAAATAATTCATTCCACATCTCAAAAATGTAGAAAAAAACATGACCATGTGCCCTATCCTAAGATCACTGCGAATATACTAGATTCAAATATAAATGTTCAACTATTGAAGAATTGAATTTTTCCAAGAATAAATGAATATTACATTGTCAATTTAACAGGAAAACAAGAAACACCCCAAAAGTTTTTATTAATGTTATCATCTTCCTCATCACATTATTTGAATTCACATATTCATTGACCTTCATAGGAGATGAAGTTGAGATTAAATTCAAGAATGTGGAAAGTCTAAGTCTGTTTGTTTTGGCTTTTTTCCAGCAGATACAGACACTTTTTCAAACTTTTTGCTAACAAATTATTTACCAAGAAATAGATATAGTTAAAAAAAAATTGACAGTTCTCATCAAAAGATCAAATAGAATAAATATAGATAAAATTTAGATGTAAATCGGATATATTACACATACCATTTTAAAAAAGATACAGATACAGATGAAAAACAGACAATCCAAACAGGGCATATACGTATACTTTGCAACCTCTTGCTCATAATAGCTTATCTTTTGAAACTTTTTCAGCAGAAAGTTCTCTTCAAACTTGTATTTGATCCCCTTTTACTTCAAATTTAGGTAGGGCTTAGATCCAATTGCCCTTTGCCCTAGCCTAGCCAGAAAACAAAATGACGACCTGATTCTGTGGCCAAGCAGAAGAAGTGTAGAGAAAATGACTTACGGTGAGCAACTTATACAATATCGACTCTACATCTTCACCAACATAACCAGCCTGCAACAATATGCATTTTGGGTGTCAATGGGCTACCAAGGAAGTCCAAACCTAAAGCAAGTTATTGAGAGACAAACAGGTTTTTGACACGTTGACATCATTGAATCATGCAGAATAGACTTGCCTGTGTCAATGTTGTAGCATCAGCTATGACAAAAGGAACATTCACAAAACGAGCAAGTGTTTTTGCCAACAATGTCTTCCCTATTCAACAGTAAACAAGTTAGGAGGCTTACCTAGATAAAGTTCTTCCAAGAAAGCTAACACAACTACAAATGCAGATCCATACTTATCATCCTTAATTCACAGGAAATCCTTGATCACAAAAAGAGGAAAAAAAGTACATGTACCTGAGCCTGTAGGCCCCATCAAAAGCACGTTGCTTTTTTCTAACTCTACATTATCATCATGATCTAATGATTTCTGGACTCCTGGTTCTGCTCCTGACCTAGTGGCAAAACTCAAAAGTTCATTTACAAGACAAGAGAACAAGATGTTGTAAAGCATTATGCGTTAGGTGTTCCCATAAGCAAAAAATGCACAACCATTGTCATGTCATGTATTCTTTTGACATTTCAAACCCCTTTTAGGGGAACTAACTGTTATGCATCATACAGCAAATAACATAACAACAAAGGTAAAAGAGAAACTAACCCTTTCTTCAACGTGGCATGATATATTCTCTTGTAATGGTTGTAAACAGCCACGGATAGAACCTGCATTGTAAGCAAGCATAAACTGGATCATATATATAGAGGTATGAGAGCATGAATCATTCTCCACACGATGATAAGAGCTAGTTTGAGCAATCATATATAATATATAATAGAGAGAGAGAGAGAGAGATGAACATCACACAAGCAGAAGGTGGGGTGGGAGAAAGGCCTACCTTCTTAGCTCGTTGTTGGCCAATGACAAACTCATCAAGGCCCTTGCAGATCTCCTTGGGGGTAGGTAAATCTTTTCCTAAGTTGGCCCCACCCCATCCATTTTTCTCTCCAGTGCTACTACTACTACCACTACTACCACCACTACCATTATCAAGAGCGGTCCGGGTGGTGGCCCGAATGACATTGACACCAGGGGCAAAGGGAGGACCAGGTGGGGTATGGACAGCCAAGCCATTGGGGGGAGGGGGAGGAGGCCAATTCTCAGGTGGGTCTCCTCCACCACCATATGACCTTAAGGTCTCCCAAAAAGACATCCTCAACCTGTCAGCAGCATAATCATTGTAACCATCTTCCTCACTGACACCACCAGTACCACCGTTAATTTTCCTGGTATTTCTTGATTTGGTATTGCTATTAGTATTGCTATTGCTACTACTATTATTGTTATTATTATGAACTGTTCTTCCAATCTCAGTAAAACTTCCCTGAAGAGGGGCAATTCTGTAGGGATGAAAGTAATAAGCGGTTTTGCAATTGGGACATAAATTAAGGGCCTGATAAACCCCAGCATTAGAAGAAGAAGGAGGAGGAGGAGAATGATGGTGGTGGAGTCCAGGTGGGAACTGGTGAGGATTATTGGAATTGGAGAAGAGGAGATCCATGGGTTTGGAGCAGCGAGGACAATTGGCCTCAGCACGGATCTTGCGGTGAGTGTGAGTAGAAGGATGATGGTGATCGGAGCCAGAGCCACCACCACACCACCACCACCACCACCACGGTCCCAAGACTTGTAACGCTGCTGCTGCTGTTGATGATGATGATGATGAGGATGATGATGATGATGATGATGTGTTGTTGATGATAGGTGATTAAAGATGGTGGTTGAGATGGCAGAGACCTGCTGCTTTTGCAATTGCATTTGATCCTCTCTTCTTAACAACAACATTAACATCAACTTCTTCACCTTTTGCCATCTCCATCTCCCATTTGCATGCCCATACATCATCTTCAATTCAATAACAAAACAACATAAATTTGTTTTGTTTGAAAAATTTCAAAAAAATATATATATACACAAATGAAGGAGATTAGATTAGATTTAGAATTAGAATGGGATCTGTTACACAGACACAAAAACACACACACATATATAAATAATTAGTATTTGGAATTGTTGTAAAAAATAATTTAATAAAACTAGCAACTTGTTTCATACGGTGACCATGAACCAAATATACAAGGGATCGATCTTTTTTTTTTTTTTGTTAAAAAGATAACGTAACTACAAAGAGAAAGAAAGAAAGAAACAGAGACTGTCCGCCCTTATATGTATATATATTATAAGATGTTCAAAAAGCTCAACCTCACAAACCCCGAGCACAATGGAGATGCAACAAGTAATTTTTTTTAATTAACTTCATCCACACAGTTACTCGTACAAATAGGAATATGAATAGGAATAGGCCATCATATCTGTTTGGATTATCTGTTTTTCATCTGTATCTATATCTTTTTTAAAATAATATGTGTAAATACATCCGATTTACATCTAACTTTTATCTATATTTATTCTATTTGATCTTTTGATGAGAACTGTCAACTTTTTTTTATCTATATCTATTTGTTAAATAATTTGTTAAAAAAAGTTTAAAAAAGTGTCTGTGTCTGTCGAAAAAAAGCCAAAACAAACAGACCTATTAATATCCATGGCTTTTTGACCCTTAAATATTCCTCCCTTCCTTCTGCAATTTTTTCAATCCAAAATTTCTAGCCAAATAATAATAAGGAAAATGCTTTGCATCTAAGTACACATACCAAGCTAATTTCTAAATTTACTCATTATGGTATTGTATTTGTACAGGTTCAAATAAATCAAATTGTGAGGGGATGCACCTTATTAGTTCCAAAATTGGAAGGATTTGAAGAGTTGTAAAATTTGGTCCAACTGTACTAAATTTTCTTGAAAAAAGATATAATCTTGTCTTAAAGACACAATTTCATATTTGACAAAAAAAATACCAAACCTTCTTCTTTTCTTCTCTATTTTGCATGACCATTTCCTCTTAACAAAACCCTAATACTCCAAATCTATCTAAAACACACTTTTCAAAACAAATCTTAGTAAATATAACCTCACAATGTCCATGTTGGCATGGAGACATTGATTTTGCTAGTGATTTTTCAATGTTATCCAAACCCTAGTCCCATAGCTTGTCGAAGGGTAAATCTATTTCTTCTTGATTTATTTTTTAAATTAACAATTAGTGAAGTTTTCACACTTAAACAATTAAAAATTCTAAATATCATATTTGATTAAATTTTTATTTTTATTT
Source organism: Combretum micranthum (assembly GCA_024138025.1). NCBI lineage: Eukaryota > Viridiplantae > Streptophyta > Magnoliopsida > Myrtales > Combretaceae > Combretum > Combretum micranthum. Next base: position 55,273 of record JAMXBD010001397.1, read on the forward strand.
TTATCAAAATCACTACTACATGTATCATTATTAGAAAAGGGTGATTAATAAATATTGATTATATCTAGTTTTATATATTGTGCAAATCACATGTTTTAGTTCTATGTATGTTGAGTGTAATTCAATTGTTGTTTGCCTTTTTATTGTAATGCCACTATGCTATGGTGATTTGAGCAGAGTTGGCAAGACAAGGTTGAAAATAGGAGATGTCAGTGAATGATGGGGTATGTTATGTGGGCATTGGGATAACACAAAAGTCAACTGCTTCATAGAATTCCTATTAGAGATGTTAATGTATATATTGAAGTTGGGTTGGTAAAAGATGACTACAATGTATGGTAGATCTTAGAGTTTACATAGGGTTTAGTGGTAATGTATCTAAAGATATATGAAAATGAACCGTTAGATGCGATTGAGGTTGATTTGGCATAAGATACCAAGTATAGCAAGCTAATTGATAGTCATGTGTATGTATCGCAGGTTTTTCCTTCGACCTAAGAATTAGGCAGTAGTTAGCATCAAGTGTTTAACTTTGAACCCAATAAACCAACTAGGAATGCTGATAATAATAAATGTATTTGATAAGAACCATACCTATGATTTAAAAGGTCGGCATAGTGATGGGGATAGTGATGGGGAGAGCAATGAGAGTAAGTGTTGGCTTTAGATGCTTGAGGAGCCTTGTTACTCATAGAGAAGGAATGATTGACGATGTTTGTCAACTCAAAAAGAAATAGATGTAGTAAGTAGTTCAGAGCTAGTGTCATCTTTCATAGATGGTGTGGATAGTGGATATGTAACATTTGAAGAGATGAACAACTAATGGGTGATGACAACTGAAGCATTAGTGATGAATTCATAGTAGATATGCAATTTAAGACTAAAAACCACCTCACAGAAGTAGTAAAGGTGCATTTTATGACAAACTACCATAATTATGAGGTGATTAAGTTATATAAGAAGGTGTGGTCAATGAAGTGTATTGCCTCTAATGGGAAATGCAAGTAGAGACTTACAACATACTTTAAGAAGCATGGTGATGCTGTCAAATCACTACGTTGAGGTGCCACATACTTGTTTTAAAGCAATTGTCACATAGGATCATCCCCCGGCTAGATCCAGCCACTATGTCTACATGTATCATTAATGAGGTACAAAACTACACTACTGCTAAGGCGCGAGATCTCTAGGCATCCACTCCTAAGCAATTTAAGTAAAGTGCTCACACAAAGAGAATTAAGGAGGCAAAATGTAAGGCCATTGAACAAGTTTATGACAAACTGAGTGAATCATATATCAAGCTTTAACACTTACTAACGGCTATGTAAGATGCCAATTTTGAGAACCATGTTTATGTGGAAACTATGGAGTTTGATACCACAAGGTGTGTTTTCTTAGGTAAACTCTTATGGGGCCTTCAGACCTTGTATTAAGGCACTTACTCATTGTAAGTATGCAAAAACTAAACTTTGACTTTGCCTTGTCTAACTTAATCCCTTTTCGTTGTAATATTTCTTTGCCAATGTTTTCAAGTTGCTAACCACTATTGATGACACTATCCTATATGAGAAATACAAGCACAAACTACTTATAGCTATCGTAATGGACAGTTACAATACGTTATGCTACTAGTGTATGCCTTGGTGATTGAAGAAGTCAAAGACATATAAACATGGTTCTTGAGGTGATTGCTAAATCATATCACAATCCCACTAATCTGCTTGATATTAGACCATCACGCAAGCATAAATACTATATAAGCTCATACATATCATTAGGTGGGTGAAAGTTCCTATTTACGAACCGTAACAATGTAGGGATAAGGTAGAATGAAATGTAACTTTCGTGAGTGTTTTCATGCTCTATTGAGAACACTGCTGTTATATGGTAGAAGAATAATGCATGATAGATTTCACAACACTTATGTGTTTACAAAGGATAAAAGAAGTTTATGTTATTATTTATGTCCAAGCAAAGTTCATAAAAACCTAAATTATGTTATTATCTATGTCTAAGCAAAGTGCAAACACCAATGCAGGTTTAGGAACAATCACATAAAACCCTAATTTCCACAAATTCCTAATAGGGTTGTCTAAATTCAACTTGTAACCCTATATTTTTTTTTTCAATACTTAAACCTACCCCTATAGAGTTGTGGTCCTGACTTACCCTGCCTTGTTGACCCAAATTTCAAGATTAATCTGACACTGGCTTGTATTGTTAATCTATTTAACAACAAAATTAATTATATATTTTACTTCTTTTCAGTTTTACTTTTCTAGTTGTATCAAAAAAAATTAAAATAAATAAACACAAATTTTTTTCCTCATACTAACAAAGACAAGAAAAAAAATAAAATAGGTGATGCAATATAATAAACACAAATTTATTCCCTCATACTAATAGAGACAAGAAAAAAAATAGACTAGGTGATGCAATATAATATCCCAGTTCAATGCCAAAAACACAAAGGAAATTAAAACATGTAAATAGAAAGTAAAAATTCCAATGGCTAAAAAGTACGAGTGATGCAGGAGACAAATCTTTATGAGAGATTTAAATCTCCCAAATTTAACTATAATTCATAAAGCAAAATAAATTACAAGTCTAAGCCTCAGTTGGAATTCCTATATAAAAACTCACAATAGCTGTTCTTTTTGACCTTTCACTCTCAAAACATTAATCTATTTCCCTTCCCCCTTCCTTAAATTCCCATAATACCCTTTTACAAATGTATAATTAATTTTGAATTTTATTTTTATTTTATTATTTTTAGTAGGTGGGCTTCCCATTGGGTCATAACTGTGACCCATAATCTGACTCGTGACCTTATAGGGCCAAAAATATTTTCCTAAACTTACCTCAAAACCCTATAGAGTTTTTAATTGGTTGTGTACCCTACAACAACCCATTTAGTTACATCCCTAAGAAGGGGTTATATTAATAACTCAAAAGGAAGTCTAGAATGTCATTAAATAAGATGAATTGACGTACTTGTTGCATTAGGTAGAGGGTCTAATGCAAAATTTGTTCAAAGTTTATTAGAAGAAGTTAAAGGATGTTTTCCCATAAAGATTGTCAAAGGGATTACCTCCTATAAAAGACTCTGTATATCACATTGTTTAATAAACCTCCATATGAATATGGATCCATAGACTTAGGCTTTAATAATATATTTAATTAGGCTTAATTCCTTTTAACCTTTATAAGGCTTAATCCATTATTTATATAAAAGAAGCATATTTTCATAAAAACTTCTACGATTTTAAGAAGTGCAAAAGAGTTCCAAATGACCGTTAAGTCTATTTTTTTGCATGCAAGACAATCAAGCATGACAACGATAGAGAAACAAGTCCAGTGATCCCTATTTTAATCCTACCAAGCCAAATTTCCATAATCAAAATTGATTTCTTAGACCTTGTCACGGGCACAAAAAAAATTGGTCTATGACATAAACTGGACTAAATATCATAAAGCTCAAGTTTAACTTGATTGCTTATCTGAGTAATTTGAGCTAGAGTTGGACCTCACTTCTCAAGCCGTACTCAATTAACTAATTCATGGGTAATTTTACTTATTTACACCACTAACTAAGATTTTTCATTCCTTCTCAAATATTGTGTAACTAAAATTTTGAACAACATAATATTACGACTTTACCCTTCATTATAAATTAATTATTCATATATTGCATAATCTAAGGAGAGGTTTAATAATTTATCTAAAGATGGAAGTTTGCGTATGAGTGGAAGAAAGAAAAAAAGTTAGAAGAAAAATTTAGAGAAGAAAAGTTTGAGAGGAAATTTATAGAGATAAGTTGAGAACTGATTTTGATAGAGTTTTATTATGAAAAATAAAAAAGTATATAAGAAGTGAAGGAGAGAATGGGTATTTATAGAGAAAATTGGAGGGAATTAAATATGAAAATAAATGAAAAAGAAAGCAAAAAATGATAGAAAAAGGGAGGGGGCAACTGCTATGTGTAGCATGTAAATCAAGGGAGGGAGGGAGGGAGAGGGAGAGAGAGCAAAGAAGAAGTTATATATAAAGTATAGTATAAAATAAAGTAGATTAAATGTGTGTAAAAAAGTTATGGGTGGTGTAAGAGTTGTAAGAAGAATATAAGAAAATGTAGAGATAGATAAATAGTAATGAATAGTAAAAAGTAAAATGAAGTGATAAATTAATTATCTGTAGAGATAAAATACACGTATAATAGCTATAACTGACGTTTTTATGATCCATAAAAATTGTATCTGATATTTTTATGAAATGATAAATCATCAAATGATTTTTGAAAGATGAATGATACTATTTTATAATTAATTGTTATCCAGCTTTGTTATTTCAATTTGCGTACTAGCGATCATTTGTTGTAACTGTTTAATTCACAAAATTTGATTTGAAAATTCAGATACCATATTATAGAAAATAAATATGCATCATTCTATTACTAGCTATTAATTAAATTATATTGTCTCGATTAACTTCTTCATGATGGGATATGGAAAATGATCCTGGAAAGGCTTGATACGATAGAAGTTTTATCAAATCTAATCGTTTTAGGACTTGTAATATATATTCGGTTCATAATTTAAGTTTATAATATTTTTCTAATTGATTTAGTATTTTATGGTTTTAGAAGATATCTGATCGAGTCTAGATTTCTTAAAGTTTACGGTTGACTTGGTTTGACTTTAGGGTTTTAGTTCTGTTTTCGAGTCTAAGGTTTTACTTATAAGATTACTATAAAATTTTGGGATTTTTCAATTATAGGAAATTATTTCTTATTATTTTATTAGTAGATATTATTTGGATGTAATTCATTGATTTGCATGTTAGAGTTCAAATAGATAAATTGTTTAGCATAGGGTTTTCAGATTGATTAACCTATTGGATCGTTTTATTGGTGATATGTTTTTGCTATACGATTTACTTTTAGGGTTCTAGTTTTTGTTTAATTCATCTGATATCTTTTGATTATTGAATTTTTATCTTATCTCATTTATGGTTCCTAGGGTTTTGACCTTTTGGAAATCCAAGTTTAATTTAATTTTATGATATTATAAGGTTATAAGATTTAATTGATTCGACCTAAGGTTTATGAGATTTTTGTTCTAATTTGATATAGTTTAGGATTTCGATTCTGATCCGAATTTTAAGGTCATGATGTATTTTATTTATTTTACTAAAATTCCAATTAATTTTCTAGTATGGTTTAATTAGTATAATATTATCATATTTCTTGATTTGCATGTTTTCTATTATAATTATATGGTATTTGTCGTATCAAATGATTTGTCAGATATGTAGTTTGTGCCAATAATTATAAGTTTTCTTAATTAATTTTTGGATTTTGATATATTATAGGTTGTATTGATATTATTATTGTGTATGAAGCATTTCTATAATTGTTAAATTACAATGGTGCTTATCACAATTACAGTGTTGGATAAGAATCATATAGTGTTGTTACAAGTCAATAAGTTATCATGATTAATGTAATATTAGTAATATAATAATTAATATTGTTAACTTATCAAAATTGTTTTAATGTGTTGATCAAGCATAGTGTTATTTATTATATGACAAAAAATCTGATTGTTGTTATTATTATTATTTTTTTCACTACAATATATTGTTGTTAATTGTAGTACACTTTTGACGCATTTCTATAATTGTTAAATTACAATGGTGCTTATCACAATTACAGTGTTGGATAAGAATCATATAGTATTGTTACAAGTCAATAAGTTATCATGATTAATGTAATATTAGTAATATAATAATTAATATTGTTAACTTATCAAAATTGTTTTAATGTGTTGATCAAGCATAGTGTTATTTATTATATGACAAAATAATCTGATTGTTGTTATTATTATTATTTTTTTCACTACAATATATGTTGTTAATTGTAGTACACTTTTGATGCTATTATTATGGTAAATTATAGTAATAGTTTGTCATATATTTATCATGTGCCTAAAATAACCATATGATTAAATTAGTAATGTAGAATATTTTATGGGTATTAATGTTAGAGCTTTTCTATTTTATTATAATTACTTGTCTTATATTTTGAATATTTTTTGTATGTAAAAAATTATTTACATGATTTGAGTGACTTCCAAGAGGTTTTACTTACTAAAGGAGGTGATGTTATTAGCTTCTTTAAGAGATTCCTTTTTAAAGGTTACTTCTTTTATGATTGGCTTCTTTAAGGGGTTACGATTATCTTTAATTATAAGTTCATAAGAAAATATTTATTTCCAATTGTTTTGAAAATTTACTCGTTAGACATTATTTGATTTTATGTGTTTGATGATTTTGGAGATATATCTATTTTTATTTGTTAAAGTTAAGGCTTTGCTTAGTGATTCATTACGCTATTCTTATTTGAGAATTTTCACGACACATTTATTGTTTTTTAATTGTTTTTTGAAATTGACAGATAATTCTTTGAAGTTTACTAGAGTCTTAATAATTACTTCATTAATTCTTTGATTTATCATCACTCATTGATCGTAAAAAGGTTAGGAGAAATTTTGTTGATGATGATTATGATTTCTTAAACTATAATTGAATTGTTTATATTTTAATATTCTTAAATCATGAAAAATCGGGATGATTTTTGGCGACTTTTCCAAAAGCTTTTGAAGATTTTATATATTATTGTCAATTATCAAAATTATTAGGGGGTTAACACAAGCACCTGCTAAGCAATTTTATAGTCGAGCATCATTTAGTCATTTTAAACTTCTATCCGAAACAATTACAAACATGAATAAGGTAATACACATATCTAGAAAGCTGATCTATCCTTAATACTAGAACCCACTAACCTAAATTATAAAACAATTAATTTTTTCAAAACCATTTGTATTTTCTAAACTCACCTATGGTTTACTTTGCCATAGTTCTTGTAAAGTTGATGCGCTACTATTGATCGTATCAAACTATAAAATTTATAAACCTAAATTAACTCCTTCGATCAAGCTAGTCAAATATACCTTTCTAGAATAGGATAGGATTAAAGATGGGTGTTGTCCATAAGGATCTAAGGAACAAGTACCAATATTACCCTTTTCTACTATTTACCCTAAATTTCCTTATGTGAGTATTAACTAAAATCACTAATCAAAGAAATAAATTAGACTACAAATTCCTAGAACAGATTTTGAGTACTTTTTTAAAAGACTAATTCGATCACAAAATCATACCATAATCTTGATCCACCCTAAACTTTAATATCTTATGATAACGGTTTGATTAAAAAGTATTTAGTTCTTGAACTGCAGGAATTCAAAATTAAATCAACTACTCCCTCGAGTTAATTGATTCCTTATCTTATACGAGATAGTAAAGACTTCTTCCTCACTAACATCTTATAAGATTGCATAAAAGAACAAAAACCTTAATTAAAGATCAAATCTTTATTGTAGAAATCTAAAGGTTTCCTATCTTTAGGTAAAACATACAAATTCTTTATTCATGAGAATCTATCTTGTCAGATGAAACCTCTTTTTATCTAACAAGAATCAAACATATAACAAATCTGGCCACAACTTACTACAAGACAATTAAAATACATGAATAGATTCAAGAACATCAATACCATTAATCAAACATCAATTTCAGCACAATGTTTAGGGTTTCACAAGACTAAGGCATGAAAAATTTACTCCTCCATAGAATTTACGATGAATGCACAAGAATTAAAGAAGTAAAGATTAAGATTGATAAAACAATAAAACCATTGATGTTTTGTGATCTTTGATGTTGGTCCAGCACTTTTTTCCTTACAGCTTGTGTTTTTCTTTCTCTCTAGGGTTTAGAATATGTCTAAGGTTAAAAATATAAGGAGAAAAACGGCTATTTATAGATTTGTAATTGATGAAAGTTCTACCCTTGCTCCTGCACGACTGTGCTTAGGGTTGTGCACCTTAGGAAGTCTTTATTTTCTTCTCTGGTCACATTTTTTTTCTCCAGCACTACTCTTTACACTACTAGGGTAGCAGCTAGGGCACAAATTAGGATAATTTCTGGTAACTTTTTACAGTCCAACACTAGTGTCTGTGTGGTCATGCTGAAGGTTGTGCACAAGTGAAAATCGACATTTTTAATACTTTGCCAAATTTCATCTTGTTTTTGCTTGAATCATCTTTATATCTTTAAAATGTCTCCTTTAAACCCTGAAATCAAATATTAAGTACTTAAGTATCATTTTCTTAATAATTCACATAAAATATGTACAAAATCATATGCAATGAATACTACAAATAAGGGTCTTTTTACACGTATCGAAACCTTGAGATTTTCCATACCAGTAAAAATAGATATAAATACAAATATAGAAAATAGAAGGTCAATGTAGGAGTCAACAAAAGCCCTAGAATAGAACTACCAGTAATGATGAACCTACATATACTCCAAACCCTAAAACAAAGTCTTATAGATAGTAACAGATACCAAAGACAAGATTTCATAGCTAGTATCAAAAACTCAAAATATAGAAATGGTTAAGATATGGTTTCAAGTACACTAGAAGGTCAATAAATAACAAAGCTTATAGATAGAAACGATAACTTAAGGATGAACCTTAAGGTTATAAATATACAATAAGAATAAAAAAAGATTCATAGCTAACAATCAAGACTCCAAATAAATATTTAGATTACATTATTACTCTAGCTAGAAAATTCTAAAGCTTTAAGAGACTGAAACAAAAATTGGCTTATTAAGCTTAGAAAACCCTAATCACTTAAGAAAAAAATCCTAAAAATAATTAATCAAGTAAAATTTAAACTCAAATTTGAACTCAATGATATTCTAGAAAAGTTGTAGAAGCCTTAAATAAATTTTTGGAGACAGAATTCCTAAATGACTTATTTAGATATACTCGTTTAGCTTAATAAACTACTCTAAAACTAAGATAATTAATTAATTAATTGAATAATATTATACTAATTATATGTGTAAATTTGGTGCAAATGGAAGGAAATATACAGTTATGATGTTCTTGAACTCCTCAGCCAAAATTATCATACAACTTGGGTCAAAATGGAGAAACAAAGTCATAGATAAAGAGACATTGAACCAATCAAAATTGTCCAATAATACAACTCATTAAATGCATTAAACCTCATGCATAAACAAAGAATTTTTGGTGGGAAGTTGCCTCCTCTTGGTTGGAAATTCTTTTGCAAGTTGCTGTCTTTACTTCTATAAAATACACCATCTTAATGACCATAAAACAAACCACATAAACACCTCTTCAATAGCCATATTTTCGTGCACAAAAATAGCTCAAAACCACAACAACATAAACACACAAACTCAACCTCATTTGAGAAACAAAACACAAACACAATACAAGATTAAGAAGGAGCAAACAAAGATAAGTAATCTCGTTTCTAGTTAGTATATACATAAAACATTAGCTTAACTAATGTTTTTACAAATCTTAGGATCAGATTAGAGTAAGGAAGGGAGTGTAACATCACCCTATCAGCCCAAACAAGGTAAAATTGACTCCAAACCCTAACTATATTTATTATTTGTATAGAAACTATGAAAAATTATGTATAAAATGATTCTTAGATATTGTAGATAGAGATATATTACGTATAATACTTATGAAGTATGAAAAAACACTTAAAAGTATCTCAAACACACGTATAATACATATATATTATAAGAAAAATAAGATACGAATTGAAGCAAAAACGAGGAAGATGATGAAGAGTGCCTACACTGGCCCTACGCTGGCAGTGTAAGTGTCCAAAGTTGGTGGTGTACGTGGATAGGTCGATAGCCTTTGTATCAGCATGTACTGGACTATGTTATGTAATTTTCTTTTTTTGTAACATATAAAATTGAACGAATGTCGACAGTGTACTTTTCAAGGCCGATGGCATACATTGTAAGTTGGTGGCCTTCGAAGCCAACATACCCTAGAACCAAGAACATGCAAAAATCACACAAATACCGGCATCCTGGAGATCAACATTGGTTGTGTTTGATGCCAGTATACATGCAAACTCTCCTAAAGGAAATTTGTTTCGTCTGTAGCAAATTATACACATATATATATATATATATAAGAACAGAAGATAAAATTTATAAGTAAATAAATAAAAATATTTTAAAATTAGTGAGTCTAATATTTGTTAAGTATTGTACTTTAGTAATCGTTACAAATAGAAAACACTTTTACTATATTTGACGAAAAGATTAGATTATGATAATTGTCCAATAATATTTCTATATAAGTAAATATACAAGAATAGAAAATATGAAAAAGTTATTTTGTTTTGTTATCCTTATCCTTGTTATCCGATTGATTCTCGAATTGGTATCAGAGCCTGACCAGACTTTCTATTACAAGACCTACAGTACCTAGTCGTTATTATGTCCGTTTGATGCCATGGATAGGCTTTGTTAAGATACCTTTCTGACTTGATGGTTGATGGTTGTCTAAGCATTAGTTGAAGCTTAGATTAGCAGAAAAACTGGTTTTAACTAGTAACAATACTAAGATAGAACAAATACAAGGAGATGAGCAGTGATTACAAACAGTATCACAAGTAAGATAGGCAAATAGTAACATACACCGAGTACCGAGTAGCACTTTCAAACCATAAGACAAACACAACGCTATAGCTTTGGTTACAACTAATGAACAGGAATAGATTAACAAGAAGAGTTATATTAGACAAGGACAATAGAAATCAATTACCTTTACATAGAAATAATCTACCTTTACTTAATTACATAATTGCTGAGAGATCTTTGATTAGTTCCTTTGTTAATTACAAAAATTCTGCTAATACTTAGATTACAACATTTACTAGTCATAAGAAAAGGGTAAGTCGACATAGAACTTTACTGGTAAATAACATAAATAGCAATACAAAAGATACAACAGAATTAAGGCTTAATTATACTCTAAGTAGTGATATAATAGCTAGATACAGATAAGTAGAGAATGAAAGCTTAGGAAATCTAATAAATAATAGCATAGAACTAGAAAATAGGCTTAGTAATATAATACAAAACCTAGAAGCAATAAAAGACAACATAGAAGACATGGTTACTACTTATCAAATTAGAAGATGATAAGAATATGGAAAGAGTGATTAACGCTTTAAGTGAACTAGCACCAGAATTAACTAGGACATCTAAAGTTAGAGAAGCTATATAGAAGTTAAAAGATAGGATAAGACACCAGCTAGAAAGGCATATTATAAGACCTAGTCCTTGTTAGGATAGGACAAGACACCAATTAGAAAGCCTTACTTAAAAGATAGGATAAGAATAGGGTAAATCGATATAGAACTTTACTGGTAAACAACATAAATAACAATACAGAAGATACAACAGAATTAAGGCTTGATAATACTCTAAGTAGTTATATAATAGCTAGATACAAATAAGTAGAAAACGAAAGCTTAGGAAATCTAATAAATAATAGCATAGAACTAGAAAATAGGCTTAGTAATATAATACAAAAACTAGAAGCAATAAAAGACAATATAGAAGACATAGTTACTGCTTATCAAATTAGAAGATGATAAGAATATGGAAAGAGTGATTAACGCTTTAAGTGAACTAACACCAGAATTAACTAGGATCTCTGAAGTTAGAGGAGCTATACAGGAGTTAAAAGATAGTATAAGACACCAGCTAGAAGGACTAGAAGATTATATTAGGGAACAGGGACCAAAGAACTTAGCCATATACTGCTTTATTTGTAGAGATAATCTTTTTAGATTAGTTGTTATAAGTTTACAGTTTTATTTAAGAACTTTAGAGTTAAGATCACTAGGAAGTTTAGGACGTACTTTACAAAGAGTAATAAGAGTTTGGCCCAATGAGGAAGTTTCAGATCCAGAAGTAGAAAATTTAATTAGCTTTTTAAAAGAAGAATGATTAGATGGTCAAAGAGAAAGTCTTAATGATTTATAAGTTAGTTTTAAGTTGTTTTATAGGAAATAAGGATAACTGTTCGGAAACAAAATTAGATACAGGAACAGAAAATTACACTTGCTGATTGGATTATAGATACTGATTCACAGATAGATACTGATTAATATTTAGATACAGATTAAAATAGGTGAATTCAAGAAATTAGAGTAGTTAGATTTAGAAATAGATTATAGGGATAGGAAATAATTAGACATCCAGATTTCAAACATCGTTTGCTATTTTTAGAATCACAGACATCAAATTCATGGAGAAAGTAAACAATTAAATATAGTGATAGATTTATTAATAAGTCTAAGTATAGATTTAGAAGAAAGATACGTTAGCATACATAGTTAAATAAGACATGTAATAGAACAAATAAGACAAACAAATACCGAATTACAATAAACTTTAGATAATATTAAATACATAATTACACCTTTGCAGAAAAAATTACAAGAACATAGAACCTTACAAGATTCAATAAAAGAAAAAGAAGAAACAAAAAAGAAACAAGAAGAGGTTTTATAGAAATTAGAAAATATTAGATATTTAATACATGGAAAATAAATTGGCGTCACACCTAGATATCTTGATGCTTTGAGAGTTTCATCTATCTTTCAAGAAGAAGCCATAGGATTTTCCAATTACAAACCACCTACAGAACCAGAAAAGTTTTTATTAAGACAAAATAATACTATTATAGCTTTAATAATAGGAGTAGAAGATAGTATTGCAAACTTGGTTAGATTTATAGAAGGTTGGAGTAGTCACATTACAAAGGAGGTAAAAAGATTAGAAACAAAAATAAACATTGTTGAGTCACATTTACAGGATAGTATAAAATCAATACAGGATAAGTTTGTAGAATCGGAAAAAATAAGAGAAGAAGTCAGACAATTAAAAGAATTACAAAAAGAAAAGACTATAGATAAAGAATTACATAAAGAAGAATTAGAAGAAATATTTACAGGAATAAAAAATATAAAATTACAGGATAAAAATTGGGTAAGAAATCATAATATGGTTGTGTAGACGGAACATATATTTGGGAAAGTATTTACAGAAAAAATGTCTAAAGCTTTATAGGTATTTAAGAAGGACCAATGAAGAGTTACAAAAGAGAAAATAGGACTAGACAAAGGAATCATAGGATTACTGTCTAGGAAAAAAGAAGATAATACGGGTCTACAGTAAATAGAAGAAGTAGTTGGTATAGATAAAGATTTAGACCTTTACAATACAAAAAGTTTGAGGTTGTTAGAACCTAGAATTTTGTATAAAATTGGAAAATTAAGTTTTGGAAATGTAGGATTGTAAGCCCCGGAAAATTTCAATAAATAATTTTAAGATGAACTTCGAAAATAAACCCTAAAAATCACTCCAAATTAAAACCGAATTTCAACTAGTCTTAAATCACGAACGAATTCGAAAAATTTCCGAATCTTAGGGAAAATAAGAATTCTCAAAAACAAAGTAAAAACTCAACATACTACAATTCCAAGACCACTACGTCCGACAAATTCCATACGTGACTCCGATTTATAAAATCGGGTAATATAGATCCCAAAAACGAATTATTAAAAAGTAAATAACGATTAACTTTCGAAAATGAAACCCAATTCAAAAATTCCGAAAACGTTAAAAGATAATAAATACTTACAAAAATAAAATTTAAAATAAACTTCTCAAATTAAATATGTTGTATGAACATAAATATCAGTTTTCAAATTGGTAAAGGTTTAAACCGGAAAATCACCCGGAAAATCACTCGGAAACCCTAACTGGAATACAATAGTGTAAGTCCGACAATCTAGTGTCCCTAACCCTAGAGGCCGAGATGTAGTTTAAATATATAGAATAGTTCATAGTAATATAAGTTTGTTTAAGAATATCATATTGGTAAATTTTTGACCTATTTCGAACCCGTTCAGATACAGACTTCGAAAAGCGTGTCCCGGGGCTCGAGATATCAAAAACATACCAATAGTACCGTTAGACTCGTAATTTCATAAGATTTCTAAATATATCAGTTATGAAATTTTTCGGGTTATAAAAGTTACAGTTATAACCTTTTTATCGTATTTTCATTATTACCGATAATTGATTAGTCTTTTGCACTATTCATTTTTATTTCATTACAAAATTTTATTATTCTTATAAAGTCTTATATTTTTAGATAAATATTTTATATGTTATAAAAAATTTAGTTTTTCTAAAATTTAGTTCGTTTCGGGTCTTTACGGGATCAGATTCTATTTAAGACCCGATACTAAAAATAAAATAAATTAATTTAATAATTGAAAAATATTTTAAAAATATTTATATTTTCATAAAATAATTTTTTTAGAATTTTTCGGGTTATAAAAATATTATTTATAGCTCATATTCGCGTATTTTGATCATACCGGTAACATAATTGTTAAAATACTAAAATATTTCAAATAATTATTTAATTTTAATTATGAAAAATCTGCTACAAATATTTGGAATAATTTTTCTAATTTTATTTTATTTTGATTTATTTTATTAAGAAAGTACTCTTACAACCCATCTTTTCAAGTATACCTTTCATACATCACTTCTTTTTCACTTCAATCTTTCTACACTTCATTATCAATTCTTGGCAGATTTTTTTGACTCCTTTTGGCTGCCTTTTGTCCTTTGAAACCCTCCAAAAATTAATTACAATAACTCTCTTTCAATACTTCTTCAAAAAGCTACACATACCATTAATTACATTACAATTTCAAGTCAAAGCAAACCAAATTTCTCTCTCTCTCTCCCCCTCTCTCTTTCACGTGAATCCCCTCAAATTTCTGCCTTTGCTTTATTTTTTTCTCTTTCAATTAATTAATACACATTAAATGCACTCATTTTCTCTCTCTCTTTCATTTACACCTTCAAACCTTAACCATTCTTTACACTTTTCTCTCTCTTTTTCCTCTCTTTCTTTCTTCTTTCTCTCTTGTTCTTTCAAGAACAACAAGCTGCCCCCATTCCATTCTTGAGCTTCCACACTTCATTCCTAAAGATTTCTAAGCAAATCTTCTTCCCAAAGCTTCATAGGTGATATAGGTAAAGTGTAATGAAGGTTTCATGCATCAAATGACCTTCCATAAGCTTAAAAGCTTAGGATGATGATGCCAATAATGAAACACTCTTTTCTCTACTTTTATTATCTTGTATTTCAATTATTTTCTTGTTTAAAGTTGATATATTTTGTAGATCTAAATTTTTGTAGCTTTGATTTTGTTTATGCCATAGATCTTGTTATTTAAGTTGTTATATTTGTTATTTCTTATGATTTATGCATAGATCTATCATCCACATATTCATCTTAGTGATTCATCCATTTAAAACTAGTTTAGAAGACTAGATCTAGTGTTTTGAGTTCATAAATACATTAGACCTTTGTTTATGTTCATGAACAACTTGCTATAGCATGATGATGGTAGGGAAATTGTAGGAAACTCAAGATCTATTTTATTTTCAACAAAAACAACTTTTGAAAATTCGGATGAAAATGGAACCATATTTAGAAAAGTGGTTTTTCAACTTCAAAATGTATATTTTTCATTTAAAATGAAGGGCTTAGGGTATAGACAACATAAATGAATGATTTTGATAAGTAAAGTTTAGATCTATATTCATATTATGTGTAGATCTTAGATTTGAACTTGAACAAAAGTAGTGAAATTCGTATTTTGGCAAGACTCATATTTAAAAACCACTTTCCAAGTGTCAAAATGTAATTTTTACTTAAGAAAATGAAGGCTTAATATATGAATATCATCAAGAATTCTTTTTACAAGAATCTAATGTGATTTTCAAAAACACACAAATGTCATTTTCGGATTTTGGCCAAGCATATTTTAAAAACATGTTTTCCAACTCAAAAATGAAGTTTTTGTTTAAGAAATGAAAGGCTCTTAGGATAGGATATGTAAGGAATGGATTTTCATAAGTTTAGATAGATTTTATCAAAAGGAATATCCAAAAATGAATTTTGTAAATTCGGATCCCAACAAGACCAATTTTTAGAACCCATGTATCAACTCCAAAACTCATGTTTTATGTGAAAAATGAAGTATATAGGTAATAGATATCATTAAGCAATGATTTTTACAAGTTAAAATAAGTTTAGGCATGAGTAATGTGTAAACCAAGTAATGGAATTAAAATGGAAAATTTTGAGTTAGTGATCAAATTGTCAAATTCGTAATTTGAGATGATGCATATGTAATCACTAAGTATTTGAGCTCAAATTGCAAGTTTTATGTGTTAAATGAAGTCCTTAGACAATAGATGTAGTAAAGTCTTAAAATTTAATGCATTAAACAAGTTTTTCCCAAATGAATCATTCAAAAAGTGGATTTTCTAAAATTCGGATTTTTGAGTAAACCATATTGGAAAACATATTTGCAAAGTGTAAAATGCAAATTTTTGTGTAAGAATGAAGTCCTTAGTGGTTATGTATGATTGAGCCCTAATTTTCTAAATATCAAATGATTTTTACTTAAAGAAATCACTCAAAAACATTACTTACAAAAATTCGGATTTTGGAATCAACCCCACTTGAAAACATGTTTACAAAGTGTAAAATGGAAATTTTTATGTAGAAATGAAGGTCATAAGTAATATATATAATGAAGATTTAATTTTGACAAAATAATTATATGTTCTTAAGTAACAAATCTAAAACAAATGGAAATGATCAAAGTTAGAAAACTAGATTTTTCATAAGTAAGTTGTTATTATGGTCTTGCAAAATAAAAGGTTGCAAAATTTCCTTTTAGCAAAATCATCAAGATCATGCATACATTAAGCTTATCTCATGTCATTCATGTTAGGAAATCACTCATATTGCATATATAGCTAGTTTATATAGTAGAGACATTACAAACATTTACAAAACTATTTTTCGGAATCGGAAACCGCTAATGATCAGATCTGATCCCTCTGTTCCGAGACCTAAATGTTTTCAAAACTTGAAAATAATATTGGAATTAGATAGATCTTTCGAAGTAGATAGAAATCGATATATAATTTGTGAGATTCCGAGTTAAAATGACCAAGTTATGGCCGTTTTAAGTTGGAATTTCCGCTTAGACGAAAATTACGAATTTGATAATTCGTATGAGATCGTTTAGATTAGTTTGAGTTGAAATACTTATTAGAGTATTTCTTCCTTGTTAGGTGATCCCGAATTCGACGATTCCCTACCACCGGATTACTATTACTAGAAGACTGGTGAACCAATGGCCGAGTGAGTTTTCTCCTTGTTTTGTTACCTTGATTGTGCTTGTAGTTAGTTGCATTAGAATTATAGGAACAAGATAAAAATCGATATGAATGGGGATGGGATATATGATGAGGCTGTGATGAATGTATGCCAAAGGATACTAAAGCATATCGAAACCACGATTTGATTGGATAACTGCACTGTTCATATTATTTCTGTTTTGTGTATGATATTGGCTGGTCACTCTAAAGAATGTATAAATATTTGACCTAAGCAAAAATTAAATTGGTCATGCATCGCATCGGACATATTGCATTTGGTAGCGTGCTACTCTACACAGGTCGATCGGTATGGTCCGAGGACTCGTTTGGATAATGAGACCCGGGATCAGAGCTCATTCATAGGAAACTAAGGCGCATCGGGGATGCATTCCATGTGTGAGCCTAGCCGAGGCGAGTGCTATGAGCCGAGGGCTTGGGGACTAGCAGCGGTCGTGTAGACTTCAATACCATCCCTAACCCAAGATACGGAGGGCGTAAATCCGTTCTGTGTGTGGGTTCCGGTACCCATGCATAATTGTTTGCTCATGTGTTTGTTCATGCATAGCATATGGTTGATTATAACTTTCTTGTTATGGTACGGAATTAAGGAAATTCTCACTAAGCTAGTGTAGCTTATACCCCAATAGTTGTTTAAATGAACAGGTTATCTCAAGAATGCAAAGTGGGGACCAAATTGGTTGGAGGGGAATAACTTCGGAGTTCGGCAAAGAATAAGAATGTTTGAAGTTATCTGCTAGTTTTATGAATTTGTCTTGTAATAGTTTATGTAGGGAAGTCTGTGGATGAATGTAATTGAAGTTGAATGATTTGTATTATGAAGTATAGTGGTTTGCATCGGAAGTATAGTGGATTGAATTTCCTTTACATTGTTACTCAATTGTATCAACATAAAATGTATCATTCCGATGTGTCTCCTTTATGTGTAGACGCTTGTACATAGTATGGAAGCCTTCGCGTGACTGAGTGGTCATTCTTGGGCTTTAATATTGTGTACGGCGGACTGCCACGTTTAGGATACCCTTTGGGGCGTGACAAGAATTGTTTAAAACTTGTAGAGAACAAATAGTGACAATTACAAAAGAACCAATTAGAATTAAGCTTTTTAGTGATGAAGGATTACAACAACTCAAAAAAGAAAAAAAAATTCTTTTACACCTAAGAATGATAGTATTAGGAATAAAAGCATTAGTTAGGAAAGAAGTAGGAGCAAAAGTTTTAGTAGTCTTATTAGATAATTCTTGGCAAAATAATTTTAAAAAGGCAATCATAGGAATTACGGAGGTATATATGAATGCAAATAAAGAAATTTTTGACTGTGCACTAAATTATATGATAGGAATATATAATGTAAAGAATTTAGAAATAGGTTTAGATAGTAAAGGATTTGGAGACCATTCAGGAGAAAACTTACTGTTAAATATAGGAATTATAAGAAAAATTACTAAAGAAAGTACTACCAGATATAAGCTCAATATAGATGGGATTGTACAGCAAATAGCAAGTTCTGGAATAAAGTTTATCAAACCTACACCAATTAGTACTAGAGACTTATAAGGAACAGAATGAGATTTATCAAAGATGCTTTAAAATAAGGAAAAGACAACAAAAGTCCCTGAAGAAAGTTTAACTTACAGAAATCTTGATGGAAGCTACAGTATTAGATTTTTAGATTACAAGGATAGAAATGTAGAAGATACAGAAAATGTTGCTGAAAATGAAATAATAGATGAAAAATGTTAGATGCAAGTGGATCAAATCCTAGATACCGAGGAATTACAAAGAATCCTTGGAGAGGAAGATTTTTGATAAAAAAACTGGGAAAGTGAAGAAGATGCCATAGAACATCTGAGAGAAGATAACATTTTAGGAGTTAATGAAAGGTATTACTTTTTAGAATATATACTAGATAAATTAGGAAAGGTTTATGTTAAAGAAAATATGCTTACTCATCCTGATAACTTACACTTAGTAGATAAATACAATATTACAGGGTTAGAGTTTTTAGGAAATTATAAAGATGAATAGGATATGATATTAAGAGATTTTGAGAAAAAGGGATTCGTAAAATTTGAAGAAATACAAGGAGTTACAATTCCGAATATTAATCCAAGTACTAAATTACTAAGAGCAAAACCACCCACAGACCTACCATCTTTAGATTCTCAAGAACCACAAACCCTAGAGGAAATTACAGAAGAAGTAGAAAAATTTGAAAATAGTGGAAAATTATAGCAAATTTTAGATTTAATGGAAACTATACCTTCACCATCAGCACCACCATTACCTTCAAATATAACACCATCATCATCTAGACCACATAAAGGACAAAACTTTTCACAGAGACATGAAAATGTCATAGGACAACTCCCAAGGCAACCTTATTCCACTTATAGAGAAACTAGCCAAGACCGCACACCATTAGGAAAAAAGATTACCTTTAGAAATACAACCAGAAGACTTAATAGACTATGGTAGAATAATCAACATACCTGCACATGATGTACAAAGATGGCTGCAAATTATTAGATACCGAGGATAGTTAGTTACAAGAGAATGGGAAACTAGCAATATACCAAGAGAAGCCACTGCTATGTATAATTACTTAGAAAAATCCTTAGGAGAAAGTATAAGAGCAATGTGGGAAGAATACAAGAGAAGATGACCACAGGATTTTGTTGCTGATATAGAATTAGGAGCCAACCCCTATAATTTTACAAATAATGTTACGTATTTACTACTTTCTACCCAGCCTAATATAGATAATACCCAAAGAGGCTAAATGGATGCAATGAGATTCTTAGAACAGTTATAGATTAGAAATTGGAAATACATAAAGCCTTATTTAAATGATTTCTTTTATTACTGCAATTTGGCAGGATGTTACTATGAACCAACTATTGCTGATAAAGTACTTATAAAATTACCGGGAGGTTTAAGACAAAAGATATATAAAACCTTTAAGGAAAATGTAGAACAAAATATAGTCAATACTCCTATACTAAATAACTTAAGGACAAGGATACAGTACATACTTAGGTTTTTAGTTAAAAGGACTATATAGACTTTAGAAGATATGTTGAGCGCATGCATTTTGGATTTTAAAGGAAGTTGGGATGAACATTTGCCACTAGTGGAATTTGCCTACAACAATAGTTATCAAGCGTTGATTGGCATGCCTCCATACGAAGCACTTTATGGCAAAAAGTATAGATCACATAATCATTGGGATGAAGTGGAAGAAAGGCAATAGTTGGGACCAGAGTTAGTTCAAGATGCAATTGACAAGGTCAGTTTGATCAGATAAAGATTACAAGCTTCTCAGAGTAGACAAAAGAGTTATGCGAATAAACGAAGAAGACCCTTGGAATTCAAGTGGGTGAGCACGTTTTGCTAAAGATTTCACCAAAAAATGAGTTGTTAGATTTGGCTTAAGAGGAAAGTTAAATCTTTGATATGTGGGACCATATGAGGTTCTTGAAAGGATAGGTGACATGGCGTATAGATTAGCTTTACTGCCTGATTTGGAGGGAGTGCATAATGTGTTCTACGTATCCATGCTCAGAAAGTATGTCAGAGATCTGGAAAGATAGTAGCTCTTGAACTGCTGTAAGTGCAACCTGACCTTACGATGATTGAAAAGCTGATCAAAATTGTGGATTCTAAGAAGAAGATTCTGAGGAGCAAGGTGATCAAATATGTAAGAGTGCAGTGGACTAATTAAACTGAACGTAAAGCTACCTAGGAGCTAGAAGAAGACATAAAAACGACATATCTAGAGTTGTTTGATTAATCTAGATTCAACGCCGCCATCTGGAGAATCTACGCCGCCGGCGTAGAGACGGCATAGGAAGGGAATAGTAGCGTTTTTTTTAATGCTGGGTGGAACTCCGCTGGTGTACAAAAGGGTTTCTTTTAACGTCGGATAGGAATGCCGCCTGCGTAGATCATGGATTTGCCGGCGTATGTTGTTGGATCGAAGTTTTGGGAATTCTACCGCTAGTGCTCGTGTAAATTTTGCCAGCGTAAAGTGTACATCGACAAGATTTAAATGTACGCTGCCGACGTAGGTGCCGGTATATGACCAAATTCTATAAATACGAGATGCGAAAAATGATTTTTGACAGAAGATTTTTATCATATTTTTCTTTTGTCAAAGAGGGTTTTGTAGTTTTCTTGGAGATCTAGGGTTGGAGAACCATCAAAAGTGTGATTTTGATCCAAAGTAAGTGATCTTAATCTTCTCCTATAGATTATATATGAATTTATATATGTTTTCTTAGGGTTTTGATATGTTCTTGAAGGAAAAACGTGGAAGGATTTAGATCTCAGATTTAATCTGTCTCGGTTGGATAAGGAGTGAGTTTTGTGATTAAAACAAGTAAGTATAATGTTCTCATACAAGGTTTATGCAAATTTCATGCAAGTTCTAAGGATTTTGTGATTTGTTTGCATGAAGGAAACCTTAGATTTGGTTGGAATCCGAATTTGTGGATGTGAGTTAGGTTTTGGTGATCCAAATCAGTAAGTTTCGTCTTTTTGTTGATAAATTTAATGTGAGATTAGATGAACTTTATATGTTCTCGTTGTCATGTAATATTAGGGTTTTGGTGAATTTTCGGTATTGTGGACTTATTGTGAGTTGTGATTGCAGATGACGATGCAAATTTTTTGAGATTCAATATAAGGTTAGAGTTTTAGATATCATGATATATTAGGATTTGTTTCTTTTGCCATGTTTTATACATTTGTTTATGTATATATGCTGTTGACAGGATAATTGGAGATTTTGGTGTTTGATTGTTGGTATTGAACGAGGAGTTGTAGAGATTCGTGTTAGTGTTGTTGTCGTCGATATTGGGTTTGGTGAATTTGGATTGTATTCCTGAAACTGAGAAAGGTACGACCAATCTCTGCTTGTTGTTTTTGCTTGAAAGTTTTAGTATTAATTGACTGGTTGTAGGAACAGAATTTCATAATAAACCTAATTATATTCGGCTTAATAATTGTCTGTTTAGTTGTTCTTGGCTTTCACCAGTAAAGACCTGGCAGACGGTGATACTAGTAAAGTATCCTGATGATCTTGGTGTGAGGTTATCCCTAGTGGACTCGTGCCTTGATATGATTCCGGTAGAATTAGGTGTTCTGGATTCGAGGTGTTTGGGGAGTACCCATTCGTCCATATATGTATATGATTATTATTTTCAAAGAGTTATATGGTTTTCAATGGGGTTTGAGTAACTCCGAGTTCAGGATTAGAGTATACCTAATACTGAATTGTGTTGTTTTGTTGGCTTCAAGAAAGGTAATAATATGACTATTTGCATTAGTTTAAGTTGCATGAATTATCTGTCTGTTATATGTGCATATGCATTTTTTTTATTGAAGTTATCGTACTGGGCGTCGCCGCTCATTCTTTTAAATTTTAGGTATAGGTGAAGAGGATATAATACATGATCTTTTGAGATATGAATTATTCTTTATAATGGGGATGGCGGTAATGGAACTGACTACCCAGCGAGAGCTGGGCTTCATATATCAAATTTCTAAGAAGAAGAAACATTTAGATCTTTTCAAATTGTAGTTGGATGTTTAGGTTGGTTTCAATGAAAAAGATTTTTTATGTAAACAATTTTTAGTTTCTATTGAATTTGTTGGCTATGTGATGCCGACTTGGATTTTATGCTTGAATCAGGAGTTCATATTTTATGAAGTATAAGTTTTTAGTTAAACAGGTTTCATATCCTATGAGATACCATATGTGTGTTTACAGATGAATTATGCAGAATTTATGGATATTAGAGCCTTTGCGTGTCCTATATAAGAGAGGATACGTGGCGGGTTGTATTGCCTTCAGGTTAGGGCGTTACATACAGTGTCGTAGAAATAGAAGAAAAAATGTTACAAGAAGACATTAAAGAAATTAGTAGTGATGAAATAGAAACACCTTTTGTTACAAATTTGTTAGAAAAAGAAAACCCCAGGTACATAATACAAACAAATGTTATGTATAATAGATGAATTAGACGAATTAGATCTTACGAACAATGAAAAATAGAGGATATGTAGAAATACAGACAGAATGTGAACATGATTGGACACATGAGTCAGGATTAGATGACCATGCATGTAAATATTGTTCTGGATACCCTCATATTATAGTAATTTAGATGTAAAAAATGTCAAAATGAAAGTTGTAAGAAATGTCTGGACTTACAAGGAGAAAAATATGAATTACAAAAACTTAGTAGTTACAATAGATCGAATAGGAATTCAAACCTACTAGAAATTAGGATATTAAGAATAGAAGAAAGAGTAGATAGACTAGAAGAAATACAAAAATAATACGAGATAAAAGTACACTAGTACAGGAAGATAAGATTTTCTTATAAGAAAATAAGGTAGAAGAAAAACTAGTTAAGACTTACATAAATAGAGAAATAGATGAAAAATTAGGGTTACAGATTACAAATATGAGAATAAAAGTAAGATTTATGGTAGGAACCAAAATCTTAGAAATAGAAGCCCTTATAGATACAGGATGTACAAATAATATTATAGATAAAAAGATAGTACCAAAAGAATGGGTTACAGAGATACTAGGAAGAAAATGCATAAACTAAACAAATGGATGGAAAACTTTTTGAATACTGTGAAATAATTACAGACCATTCCATAGAGATAGAAACTGAAGATGGATGGAATTACAAATTTTGGAGTTCTAGGACTTATGTAAGAGACATAACTTTAAGAAAACATGTATGTATATTAGGATTACAGTTTATCGTAAATGATAGATTAGGAATGGTAATTACTAAGCAAGGAGTTACCTTTTTAACAGGAGAAACACCAAGGATTACAAATAATTGTAAATGTGATAAGACAAGAACTTACAAAGTAAAGAAAACAAAAATAAAAAAGGAAGAAAATAGAAGAGAAGAAAATAATTTAGGAGGACATGTAGATGAAGACCTATTTACAGAATTTTTCAAAAATTATGATAACTTAGAGGTAGAAACTAAATGTGTGAATTACAGTTTCATTTACAACTTAACACAAATAGGACGTACAGAAATAGATACAATTTTAAGTAGACTAGAAAAAGAAGAAATAATTGGAAATAATCCAACAAAATTTTGGAATAGAAATAAGATAGAATATGAATTAAAAATTATAAACCAGATATAGAAATAAAAGCTAAACAGATAGTATGTGATAATACAGATAGAGAAGAATTTAAAGTACACATTGGAGAATTACTGAAATTAGGAGTTATAAGAACATCATACAGTCTGCACAGAATTCCAGCCTTTATAGTAAAAAAGCATAGTGAAATAGTTAGAGGAAAAAGTAGGATGGTAATAGATTACAAAAAACTAAATAATAACATTGAAACAGATGCTTATAATATACCAGATAAAACAGATTTACTTAACAGAATACAGGATTGTAATATTTTTAGTAAGTTTGATTGCAAATCAGGATTTTAGCAAATAAAAATGAAAAAAGATTCCATACCCTGGACAGCCTTTACTTATCCTTTAGGACATTTTGAATGGCTAGTTGTGCCTTTTGGTTTAAAAAATAGACTAGCAAATTTTCAAAGAAAAATGGAATCAATTTTGATAAGTATTCTTTTGTTTGTGTATATATAGATGATATATTAATATTTTCAAAAAATGAGAAAGAGCATACTGCCCATTTGAAACAAATACTTACAGAATTCCAAAAAAATGGAATAATCGTTAGCTAGAAGAAGATACAATTTTACAAAAATCATAGAATTTTTAGGAGTAGAAATAGGAAATGGAAAGATAAAATTACAACAACACATAGCTAAAAAGGTTTTAGAATTTACAGAAATAACTAACAAAAAGAAATTACAACAATTTTTGAGACTTGTTAACTATGCTAGACCTTTCATTAAAAATCTAGGAAAACATACAAAGTTACTCTATAAAAAGACTCATACTTTTACAAAATTAGATAATACAGAATTACAATTAATAAGTGAAATAAAGTTACTAGTTAAAAAATTACCGGAGTTAAAATCACCTTTAGATACAGATTTTCTAATTGTAGAAACAGATGGTTGTGAAAATGGATAGGCAGCTGTTTTAATCAGGAAACCCCATAAATACTCTTTAAAAAAGGAAGTAGAAATTTGTAGATATAATAGTGGCAAATTTAAAGAAAAAGGACTTAAAAGTAGTATAGATATGGATTTAATGGCAGTTATTTATGGTTTAAATTCTTTTAGACTATTTTTATTAAATAAAAAAGAGATACTGGTTAGAATAGACTGTGTAGCTATAGTAAAATTCTATAAAAAGAAAAATGAAAAAAGCATATCACAGATGGATCAAATTTACTGATTTACTGGTTAATAGAGGTTACAATGTTGATTTTGAATATATAAAGGGAAAAGATAATAATTTGCCCGATCTTTTGAGCAGGTATATCAATGGATAACAGATACAAGACCCTCAAAGACTTACAACAAGAAAAAGAATTACAGAGATTTCAAAGTAGTAAATCCTCTTAGATAGGCCAATCCTCTTAATTCTTATCTCAAATTTCTCAATTCTCACCAGAGAATCTCTCTTTCCCTTATAGGCCACCCTTTCCTACTATGTTAGCCATATTACAAAAGATAAACTGATGCTAGGATAAACCTTTCCTTATTTATCTGGTCTGTATTCTAAAAAGTAATACCTTTCATTAACTCCTAAAAAGTTATCTTCTCTCAGATGTTCTATGGCATCTTCTTCACTTTCCCAGTTTTTTTTTTTTATCAAAAATCTTCCTCTCCAAGGATTCTTTGTAATTCCCCAGTATCTAGGATTTGATCCGCTTGCATCTAACATTTTTTCATCTTCAGTAACATTTTCTGTATCTTTTACATTTCTATCATTATAATATAAAAATCTAATACTGTAGCTTCCATCAAGATTTCTGTAAGTTAAACTTTCTTCAGGGACTCTTATTGTCTTTTCCTTATCTTCAAGCATCTTTGATAATCCCATTCTGTTCCTTCTAAGTCTCTAGTACTAATTTGTGTAGGTTTGATAAACTTTATTCAAAACTTGCTATTTGTTGTACAATCTCATCTATATTGAGCTTGTATCTGATAGTACTTCCTTCAATAATTTTGGAGTTGAACCTTGTTTAGCTTCAGAATTCAAACCAACAAGAGATACTGAATTACTGAAGGTTAAGAATGAGCAAGTGGAAAAATGGAAGACTTACAGACAACTCAATCCTAGACATTGTTTACAGTATAACTTAGATAAAGAAGAAACTTTTGAAAAAATAAGAAGCAGCCTTTTCTTTAAAAGAATGAATTTTGTTGAAAAATTACCAAAAAAGCTAGGACTAGAATTTCTTCTTTTGCTTGTAAAAAATTTTGGGAACCTTTCTTAAAATATCAAGAATATGTAAAATTAGAAGCAAATGATGATTACAGATTTACATGTGATTACCATTACAACCATAAAGGAGAACTTGATTACAACATTTACAAGATGAACATAGATCTAGACATATTCGTTCCCTTATACATTGAAAAAGGATATGAATTTACAGAACAGACTCTCCTTGACTATGGATTACTAAATTTTGTCTATGGATAACTTGAAAAATTCCTGGATTTCGAATTTGGATCATCAATAAAAGAGGTTGTTTGTAGAATCAAAGGACAAATGGACACTTGTGAAAAAAAGCAAAACCTTACAGATAAAAATCAAAATTAACAACTGTCGAGCCTGGATTTTTTTATTTCTGGTTTAATTTCTTTTAATCCAATCCGTATTAAATCCTAACCATTTAACACAGACCCTCGACTATGAATTAAAAGAAATTTAATTTTTTGAAGTATTTTGGAGTCGCCACCCTATTGGAATTGGGAAAAATTATAAGTTAAGATTAATGGGTTGGTTAATCCTAACTTAGTACTAGTTTGCGAAAAAATTTGATTCAAAACCAAACTTTATAAACCATAAATTTTGGATTCGGGGGCTACTCTATTAAAACCATATGGTTACCACTTAAAATGCATAATTTAAAATTCATCCTTTTAATGCTCAAAAAATAAATCAAATATCATAAGTTTTTAAATTTACAATTTTACTTACAAATTAATAACAACAACATTTAATATTTACAACTAACTAATTAACTCAAAATAATGTGATTGAAAGAAAAAAAATATTTTTTTTAGATTTTATGTCGCCCGGAGGTGCCTACGTACCCGCTAATCGGGATCAGACAACACATAGTTCTTTTTTATAAAATTTTTAATTTGTTGGTTTATTTTGTATTTTAAAATTCTTTTCATTTTAAGCTTTAAATTTTTTTTTTCTAATTTCTAAAAAAAAATAAAGAAATTTTCAATATGAAACTATAAACTACCAAATTAATTTATATTTAAATAAAAAAATTTTTCTAAATGGCAAAACCTTTTCCATGCATATTTCCAATTATTTTTAATATTTTATTTATTTATTTTTTTCATATATATATATATATGTATTTAAGAGAAAACTAATAATAATAATAATAATAATAATAACCTGGATGGAGCAGGTTGGATCTCGGGTTTGGGTCGGACCTGGGTCAGACTTCAGAGCTCCGATTGGTTATTGGAGATGGTAGCAGTGGTTGTTTGAAAATCACCAATTGGGTGCTCTGGAGCGGCCAAGACTTATGAATTCGATTAGATTGAAGACAACAAGCAATTTGACGGTGGTGATTTGGATCAAAATCGGTCGAGGAAGGTGGTTTCAAGCTTCCAACAATGGCGGCGGGCAGTGAGTGCTTCGCAAAGGTGGTGGCTGAGCTTCAAAGCTTAATCCAAAACCTCTAATAAAGAGATCAAACCTTCCCTAAGCTCACTATCACAATCAATTTGCTCGAAAATCTTCCAAACTCAATGAATTCGAAAAAATTTCAGAATCAAGCGAGGAACTCCGATCTTGAATTTGAACAACTTTTGAGTGTTTTCTGAAGTTATGGATGTATTTTTATGTGTTTTATTGATTGTTGATGATCCAAATAGTGGATTCGAAGTCTTATTTATAGGATTCGAAATGGGGTATGGTGGCCGTCGTGGTTAGTGGTGATGGTTGGATTCGCGCGAATCCGAGCTTCTAGAAGGGGTTTGGTAATCAACGAACGAATTAGACTTCTAGAAAAGGATAACGTTAACAGAAAACAAGTTTTATAAGCTCAAATTTGAATTTTCGAACGCTTGTTCTTTGCCCCAAAAACGACTTTTTTGCGAACTTTGAATCCAAAATTGAAATCCAAAATGTGATTTCCAATCTTGATTCTTGGTCCTAATTTGTAGTACTCCATGTGTACTTCGAAACCCCCCCATAAATTTGATGAAAATGAGCTTGGAAGAGGAAAAATATGAGCTTGAAACAAGCGATCACAAGGCAAAAAATTGCTTGCCAAAGGAAGAAGGAGACGCGCGTGCATACATGCGTGCTCATACGCACGACACATGCAACACGTGTATCACATGCGCCAAGTTGAAAAACCAAAAATCCGCTTCCACGCGGATTTGAACCCAGGTCGCATCTCTCGCATGTGCTTGTTTTATCGTTAGGTCGTTGGCCCGTGCCTCGTTTTCTTGATGCACTTAAATCATATTTAACGTCTTTTAAAGATGAGTTTAATTAAATAACTTAATCAATTAAATTGTTTAATTAAACTCATAATTAATTTATAATGGAAATTAATATTATTTCAAGCTCAAATCTTTGTAATAAATTTAAAAAAAAAAATTATTTTGTGGGCTTAAAATAATAATAATTTATTATAAATTAGACCTTAAAATGGGAAAAAATTTGGTGTCTACAACAGCATTCCTCCAGAATGGCTTTTTTATGACATAAGGCCATGTGATTCCCATAATTAGCAGCTAATAACATGAATAGAGATAAAGAGAAACACGATGAAAATAAATGATAGAAAATAACTAATAGTTATCATAAAGTATCAAACTAAAGAATGATATAAAAATAAGAATGATAATAATAATAATAATAAAGTATTGAGGTATTAAATACAAACTTTATAACTACTCGATAAAAATAAAATATTTTAAGATCAAGATAAGCACAATAAAAATAAATATTAAATAATGAAAATCTGTTATCAAATGATCCTTACCTTAAAAGACCAATGTAGGTAATAGATATTATATCAAACACCAATATAGGACACTTAGACACTCATGGGAGTTTACTTATATATTATATGTTTTATTGATGAATATTTTTATTCATCTCAATATGTGATCTTGAAACTGTTGGGGAGTTTCCAGTTAACTATTACGATTAGACAAAATGAGTAGGTGGGTAACTCAGATCTATTATGTTGTTTGTGTTTGTAATTAGTGGCATATGTAATGCAAAGGTAATAAAATGGTTGTTGTTGAAATCTATTGAGAGTGTGTTGTGAGCTATTTGTTTGTCGACAAACCAAGATAATAAAAGTGTTGGTATAGATTGTCTGATGATTTGAGAAAAGTATGTTATATGTTGTGTGTCTAATGTATGATCACCATAAGCTCGACTAAAAATTATTGGCTTTATAATTTAAACAGTCATGCATTACACGAACTGCATCACTGCATATTCTAAAAGGATGATAACATGCTACATATTAGTATTTTGGTTCTCTATTAATGCTTAGTTTTTCTAAGATGTTAGTTCTTCCAAGATTTTCTTTGTTCCGTCAATTCCACGAGAACTAAGTGTCATCGAAGGACGGCGTCCGTGGTATTGCTGTAAAATTACTAATACTTAGGGAGTTTTTAAGGATTGATACAGGACATGGTTAGTTAAAATACCTTTAAATTAAAGTGATAATCCTAAAACGAGAAATCGTTGATTTTCCTGTGTATTTAGTCTCTCTTGGGCAAGTGGGTCATTAAGTATATGTTTTTCAACCCTAAAAAGAGGGCGTAAATCTTTTTCTTGTTTGGATTTTAGATAATCCAAGCTTATATCTGTGCATATGATTGATTATTGCATTACATATGATTTGTTAATAAACTTGTTTGATGTGTAATATATCTTATTATTCACTGAGCTCGTGGTTTCGCTCACACTCCTAAAAACCCTTCAGGTTGACACTCCAACCTTGGCTTGTTATTTCTAGGAGCATAACTCCGATAAGATTTAGAAGCCGAGAGATTCTGGGATAATCGAGACAAGCTATTCTACTTTTAATTCTTAGTTGTTATTTAGTTAGTATTTGAAATATCAATTTATGTATTTTGAAGAACTTATAGAATAGGAAGTTGGTTTGTAATATTATATTACTCCAGACATGTGATGAAAGTTATTTTACTAATTTATGGCTTACATGTATTTGTCATTTCTTATCGATGCTACTAAAAGATCCTGTTTATTTAAAAATATGTCATTCTCTGGAGGTAAACTAGTAATAATATATATGTGTGGCATGTATGCTACTACTAGGTTACCCTTGGGCATGACAATTCTTGCTTATACCCATTATTTGTGTTTTAAGGAAATGTAAAGTATGAAGTATTACAATTTAGTAATTAATTATATAATGTATAGGTTTTAGGACCTTAGAATAAAATAAACCTTAGAGGAAGGAGTTAAAGGGGTTTCAAATACTTTTAAGAAGGAAAAGGGTGAATTTGAAGAAGTTTTATTGTACATGAGGAGATACACATTTGTTTTAAAGGTCATGTAGATCATAGAAGCTAAACATAATCTATATATGGTGTTATAGGTGTCGAATCATTGGTAGAGAGTGTAGGAGCATTGTGGATTTGTAAGTATAGAAACTTGCTTAGTGGTGCGTTAGAGGGTTGTCCGGTGTAGCTACTCGGATGTTTAAGTTAGTTGTAGGTTCTATGAGGTGCTAAAGGAGTAGTATAGCACTAATAATCCAATAGAATAAGAGTCTTAGGTGTCTTAAGGATTGATATTAGATTCGTGTGAACTAAGAGATTTAAAAAATTTATAAAAATGCTAATATGTTATATTCAACTTTGATCACAACCACCAATTTAGACAAGCGTACCTATTAAAGTAGTATAAAAATATTAGGTAGTATTCCTTGGGGATTGTTAGCATTTACCGTGCTCACTTCTAATCTATTATTTGGCCAAAGAAAAATTCAACAAGACATAGTAAACAAATATTTACAAACTAAAGTAATGTTAATCCTTCCTATGTACATACTCACAAGGAAAATTCAGAAAATGAGTTTGTAATGCAAGAATAGACTTAGGTTTCGCTTCATCAAGTCCTTATCATGTGATTTCATAAACAAACTCAGTGAGTTTTTTGTTGGGTACACTTGTACTATCGGATTCACTAATATATGTTGATGCCTCTCTCGAGTGTCAAAAACATCTAAACTTAGGTCAGACTACTAGAATCTCTTCTTAAGTTCTCAACAACCTATATTTGCTTTAAGTTCAAGAATCATTTGATTAAAAATCTATTTAAGGAATTCAAAATCAAGTGACAAAAGGTTTCACCATTTCTATCTCTAGGTATTTATGAGTAACTTCATTAATAGCCTAGATCTATTTGAAAGAATGATGTCTCAATCTATTTAACTGAAATCAAACATGGATCTACATGATGCACACACATAAACCCATGAAGTAAAGTTCAACCTATTAATTACTAAAGTTGCAAGTAAGCCGAGCTCAAACTTGAAGTGAAACTTATTTAATTAAACGAGCCGAGCTCAAGCTTTAGTTCATGCTCGTGAGTCAACTCATGAACAAGCTCATTTAGAGCTTGATAATAAGCCCACGAGCCAAGTTCAATAATGGGCTTGCAACCTCGATATATATTTATAATGTTATTATATATATTGTTATATCTAATATAATATTATATTATATTAATTTTTGTATATTATAAAATAATATATTTCAATGAAATGAAAAGTGAATTCAAATATTCAATTGTTCAAAATAATGAAAAAGTTTGACATAAGTTCTCGAGCTAAAAAAAAAAGGAAAACTGGTTCTAATTCAACTAATCAGCTTTTGAATAATTTGAAAAGGAAAAAAAATAAAGAAAGGATAACAATAACATGTTAAAGGCTTTCATGGCCCCAATTGATTTATTTATCCAAAATAATCCAGTCTAATACTAGGTTTGCAGCTTACTTGGCCAATTCAAAATACATCGTACAACACGACACACATATTGCAATCACAAACCCTACTTACTTAAAACTTGTATTACAATACCATTGTCAAAAGTTGTAAACCCCGGTTTTCTTAGTAACCAAGTAAACTCCGTAAATCGGAAATCAAAACCCTAAATAGGATTAGTACAAGCAACTTAGGAACCCTAATTCCGGCTTTTCTTCGATTTCTATATAAAAGAACCTCTATAAGACCAATTAACGTGGATTATTTTTTTATAGCATATTTCAAACCATACAAAGTTTTGATTTCGAAAAATTTTCTATTCCGGGCTTTCCCGAGCTTCATTACGGAAAAGCGAGCCTCGAAACTAGAAACTTAGAAAAATATTCCGGAATACTCATTAGAATCGGAATTTTATATGGATTTCAAAAATATATATTTTATAATTTTTCGGGTTATAGAATTTACAGTTATAGCCTTTTTCCCGTATTTTCGTTACTACTGGTAAAGTAGATGTCTTATCTACTATTTATTACTGTTCACAAGTACAACCTACTACACACACACCCATATCCTAGTCTTACATCCTTACAAACACTCAATTATATTTTCTTTTCCAAGAAATTTTTTCTCTTAACAAATTATTACCTTTAATACAATTTATTACATAAATTTCAAATTCAAATAAAATCAAAACTCTCTCTCTCTCTTACTTCCTACATTGCCCGACGCACCACCCCCCATTTTTGGCTCCAAAATGTTTTGCTTTATTTTTTTTAACACACACAAACCCTAATTGCACTTAATATAAATAGTCTTTTAATTTTCTCTCTCTTTCATTTTTCATTCTCATTTGTTTCAAAGCTCTCAAACTCTCCCATTTCTCTCCTCTATGCCGTAACACCCTAGCTCCACACACACACACACAACACAAGCTTCAATCTTCTCCATTTCTCATCTATTACAAGCCTTAGGTGATTTGGAGGACGGATTTCCACTCCCAAAGGACTACTACGACTAGTGGATTTCTCTTCATGGCTGAGTGAGTTCATTTCTTAAATAGTTGTGCTCATGTATGTGCTTGCAATCGTAGTGGCATTAGAATTAGGAAAAGATAAAATTTCTATGAGTGTGACATAATCTTGGTTGAATGAATGATAAGTATATCGAGATGAGACTTGTTGATAAACCATTATAGGAGCTAGTATAGACTTGGGATTGTCTTAAATTCTCTATGATCGCATTTAATCTGTCTAATTAATATACCACGATTATATGAATAAACTGTACATGCATACCACGTAGTGGTCATATTGCATGGGTTATTATACCTTTGTGGGAAGAAGGCATAGTAATTCGGGCAACGAGGGGCCTGTAAACTCGGTTGTTGGCAGATGAGCCGGAAACTTGAAATGTGCGTGGGTGGGCACCTGTATAAACCACAGTAAAAATTTAAACGTGGTGGATGGGCACCTGTATCAACCATATAAAGAAGTGAGAAGTATTTAAATGATGGTCGTATGGGCCTGAAACACCTAACCCGAATGGAGGGCGTAAATCCATTCAACATAAGATTTTCGGATGGTCTTATGTATTGTATGCTCATGTGCTTGTGCATTCATATGGCTGCTAATAACTTGTTTGTAATATATACTGTTGTTGAGTATTAAATATTTAGAATTGAATCTCACTAAGCCTGTAGCTTACACCCGATAGTTTTGTTGTGGTGTTCCTATTTTTTTGTTGTTCCGAGAGAACACTTTTCACAGAGTTATCTTTTGGATGAAGGAGCTTTTGAAGAAGTCGGGACCTAGCTAGAGGCGTGGACTTCTAGGAAAATCTCCTCGATATAAACCCTAGTATTTGTAAATGTGAATTTAGAATGGATGGACTTCCATTATTATTTTGATGGGGGTATGCCCCTTTGACTTTTGTAAAGACTTAATTTATTTATCTCGTTGTGATTTCTATTCTTAATGCTAATGTATGCCTTCTTTAAACTATTTGATTCAAAGTGTGATCCTAAAAGTTGTGCAAGTACACCTTACAGCCGATATATAAACTTATGGGATGACTAAGGTTGTCATACTTAAGTTTAAATATCGAGTGTGGTGGACTGTCGCGTTTTGGGTATCCTTTAGGGCGTGACAGTTTAAGTTGGTATCAGAGCATGGTTAAGAGTTTATAATCATAACTGCAACTAAATAGCCTTAAAGAAGGATAAAAAGAAAAGATAGAATAGAATTAAAAAGAAAGACTTAGATAGGATGATGACCAGGGTATGAGTTATAGAATCCTATTTCCTATCTATTATGGATAGTAACCATTAGGAAGCAATCGGCTTAGCAATGCAAAACATCCATAGGCGACCCAATAAGACTCTAATAGAATATTGCCTAGGTGGTATTGATTGTTTTCAGGATCACGTTTTTATTATTAAATGTTGGTTGTTTTGTTGTTGCATAAAACACAAGATTATACTTGAATGTTACATGTGAGAATTTTGCATGTGCTGTTTAAATTTTTATAAAGTTATGATTATGTTCTGTGATTTTAAGATTTTATTACTTAAATTCTTGATTTTCTTTTTGTACTTTTATTTTCCATTTTTACTATAGTTTCTGTTATTTCCGCTTTCTCGTTTGAAAACATTAATAAAATATTGAGAAGATTACTTATCTAGACAAAATAGAATTTTGAAACAGCCGTGGTAGGAGAAGGAGACGTCAGGAGGAAAGCTCCTCTAACCAACCTAATATGGAAGAAGGGCAACAAGCTGCCCCACCTCCAAACCCTCCCGCCAATGCTACTCAAGTAGCCTTGCAGGCTATGCTTGGACAGATGGCACAAATGACTCAAGTGCTTGAAACACTTCGGCAGACTCTACCAGCACAGGCCCTAGCTCCAGCTCCGCCTCCCCCAACACCACAAGCTTCTATAGGGATGCCGGCACAAGAAAGCGCGCATTCTCATACCGTGTCCTTGCCTCCTCCACCCCCAATGAGGCCATATAAGAGCTCCCTACCTGAATTCATTAAGAGTAACAGGTACTTTGAAGGAGTTTATGGAAAACCGAATGAGGCTAAAGATTGGTTAGCTCAGATAGAGCGATCCTTCAATGCATTTGAGGTGCTGCACCACCTGAGAATTGACTACGGCACTTACATGCTCCGGCTCAATGCACGAGTTTGGTGGGACTCCAAGCAAAGGGAACTTATGCCACCAATTACTTGGGAAAGATTCCGCCATGAGTTTTTGGAAAACTACTTCCCCGGTAGTCTCCGAGTGCAGAAGGGCCGAACGGTGGAGCAATATGAAACTGAATTTAGTAGGTTGCTGCAGTATGCTCCGGATTCTTACAAGTATAGTGAGGAGCTAAAAAGACAAGTTTTCTTGAATGGTTTGGATGAGGATGAGGATGAGGCTGGAGGAATTCGATATTAGATCATTCAGAGAATTAGTGGAAAGAGCCCGGATAGTGGAAGGGGCTAAGAAGAGAAAGGGCAAGAGTGCAGAAAGGACACCTTCGGTATTTGGAAGGAAGTTTTATGGGGGATCAGGATCTGGATTCTCTCAAAGAAAGTTCAAGCCGTCTTTTGGCTTTAAGAGTAACACTAGTGGGGGACAGCCTACCCCTAAAGGTGTTAGTTGCTGGAAATGTAAGGGGGAGCACTACCTAAGAGATGCCCACAGTTGAGGGATAAGTGTTATTTCTGTGGCGAACCATCTCACAAGATTACTGATTCCCAAGGAAGGCTACCACTATATGTTTTGTTTGCAAGCAAAAGGGTCACTTTGCCAATGAGTGCCCACAGAGGAAGGATGCCCCAGCTAGATCTTTTGGAGGATCGGCAGTGGCAAGACCCGGAATGGGATCGGTGGAAATAATGGTAGCCGCTCTGCGTCAGCGATGCATGGGATGAGGATATAACCTCGAAGGACGATGGGTATGTGAGGAGATGGGAGATGAAGATTGCGGATTGGCTGCTCTCGAAGAGGATAGTGGTCCGGACTTGGCCTTGTTACAGGTACATCTCCTACTTTTTGCTCTTGTTTATCTGCTGTTTTTAAGTTGTTAAGACTGAGTTTAATGAAAGAAAAACAAGCTCAGTTAAATTAAGAAAGTTAGGAAGTAAGTTGGATGGTATGAAGTTAGTAATTAGTAAGTGTTGGACACAGGACACATACCAGTAGCTAAAACGACTGCTTATACCTTGTTTGACACGGGAGCCACACACTCGTTTATCACCACTAGATTGGCTAGACAGGTTGGTTTACCAATAGTCACTTTTGCTTCTAGCTTTCGTGTTAAGACCCCTACTAGAAGCATTGTGAAAACAATGAGATGTTAAAGGATTGTCCAATGGAGATTCATGGGCATGGTACGAGGTGTGATTTAATAGTGATGGAGATGAGTAGGTATGAGGTGATTTTGGAAATGAGTTGGCTAGCCGTTGCTAAAGCCGTTGTGGACTGTCGAAAGAAGAAAGTAAATTTTAAGGATGTTAATGGATTGGATGTTGAGTTCATGGGTGAGACCGTATCTCCACGAGGAACAGACCTAGGCTCATTTGAGTTGATCATGGATGGAGAGGTTGAAAGTGAAAGTGAAAGTTTCCTTAATGCAACGGAAAAAGAGGAAGGATTACCTAAGATTGAGGATATAACAGTTGTCAAGGAATTTTCCGATGTCTTTCCGGACGAGTTACCAGGTTTGCCTCCTAAGAGAGAAATTGATTTTGAGATTGACTTGGTGCCGAACACCGAGCCGATATCAAAAGCGCCTTACCGTATGGCCCCTGTTGAGTTAAAAGAATTACAAAAGCAATTGCAAGAACTCTTGGACCAAGGATTCATAAGACCAAGTGTGTCACCATGGGGTGCACCTGTGCTATTTGTTAAGAAAAAGGATGGGTCAATGAGGTTATGTTGATTATCGGGAATTGAATAAAGTTACCATCAAGAATAAGTATCCACTTCCAAGGATTGATGACCTTTTTGATCAGTTACAAGGAGCAAGTGTATTTTCACGGATTGACCTACGATGGGTATCACCAGTTAAGAGTAGACCCGAAGATGTGCCAAAAACTGCTTTTCGGACTCGTTATGGACATTATGAGTTCTAGTGATGTCTTTGGATTAACAAATGCTCCTGCTGCCTTTATGGACTTGATGAATCGGGTATATAAATCCTTGTTGGATAAGTGTGTGATTGTGTTTATTGATGATATTTTGATTTTTTCGAAGACGAGGGAACAACACGAAGAGCACCTTCGCATGGCATTACAAACCTTAAGGGAACATAAATTGTATGCCAAGTTTTCCAAGTGTGATTTCTGGCTAGACAGGATCTCGTTTTTGGGCCGTTGTGTCAGGTGAAGGCATATCTGTAGACCCGAAAAGATTAAGTCTGTGGTGGAATGGAAGCCACCTAAGACCGTGACTGAAGTAAGAAGCTTTTTGGGTTTAGGGATATTACAGGAAATTTGTCCAAGACTTTTCCAAGATAGCCAAGCCGTTAACCAGTTGACTCAAAAGAATGAAAAGTTTGTTTGGACGGAAAAGCGGATCAAAGCTTCAAGAATTGAAACAACGACTTGTTTCTGCTCCGATCTTGGTTTTGCCAAACCCGAGAAACCCTACACGGTACACAGTGATGCTTCGAGAAATGGTCTCGGATGCGTTCTCATGCAAGAAGGGAAGGTGATTGCATATGCATCAAGGCAGCTAAGGCCACATGAGCAAAATTATCCCACACATGACTTGGAGTTAGCCGCAGTTGTCTTTGCCTTGAAAATATGGAGACATTACCTTTATGGACAAAGGTGTGAGATCTACACCGATCATAAAAGTCTTAAGTATTTGTTCACTCAAAAAGAGCTGAACATGAGGCAACGAAGATGGCTGGAGTTAATTAAGGATTATGATTTGGGAATTAATTATTGCCCGGGAAAGGTAAACGTGGTTGCCGATGCCTTAAGTCGTAAGAATCATGGTGAAGTTGCAACTCTTTTGAGACCAGAAAGAATTGATAAAGAATTTGAGAAGTTAAGCATTGAATTTGTTGGGCAAGACTTGGAGATGGAAATGCAAGTTTGGTGTTGGAACCAACTTTAGTAGAAAGGATTAAAGAGGCCCAACGTTATGATGAAGTGATTCAAAGGATAAAGAAGGAAGTTCAGGAGGGGAATATACTGATTTTACATAGATGAAGATGACGTGATAAGGATGAAAGGACGACTGTGTGTGCCCGATGATGAAGAGATGAGGAAGGAAATTATGAGCGAAGCACACAATTCTGGATATACGATACACCCGGAGGAACCAAGATGTACCAAGACCTTAAAGGACATTATTGGTGGAATGGAATGAAACGGGATGTGGCAGATTTTGTGATTAAGTGCCCAACATGCCAACAAGTGAAGGTAGAACATCAAAGGCCGGGGATTGTTAAAACCTTTGCCTATACCAGAATGGAAATGGGACCAGATTTCCATGGATTTTGTTTGTGGTTTACCAAGGACCCGTCAGGTCATGATGCATATGGGTTGTGGTGGATCGTTAACTAAGTTGCTCATTTCTTGCCAATAAGTATGACTTTCTCCATGGATAAATTGGCGAGACTTTACATGAAGGAAATTGTTCGCTTACACGGAGTACCGGCTGGGATTGTGTCAGATCGAGACCCAAGGTTTGTGTCTAAGTTCTGGGTGAGCTTGCAGAGGTGTATGGGAACGAAGTTGCATTTTAGCACAGCTTATCATCCGCAGACTGATGGACAGTCCGAAAGAACAATTCAGACTTTGGAAGATATGCTTCGGGCATGTGTGATGGAGTTCAAAGGAAGTTGGGAAGCGCACTTACCTTTGGTTGAGTTCGCTTACAACAATAGCTATCACTCGACCATCAAGATGCCGCCTTATGAGGCCTTATATGGACGTAAGTGTAGATCCCCGTTGTTTTGGGATGATGTGGAGAAGATGGTTCTTGGACCTGATCTTGTGCAAGATGCTGCCGACAAGGTTCGGATAATCCAACAACGGATGAAGGAAGCCCAAGATAGACAAAAGAGTTGGGCAGATTTAAAAAGAAGGATTCTGAGTTTCAAGTGGGAGATCATGTATTTAAAGATAAATCCTATCAAGAGTATTCACCGAGTTCGCTCACAAGGAAAGTTGAGCCCCGGTATATTGGTCCCTTTGAAGTGTTGGAACGGGTGGGAGAGTTAGCATATGCCTTGCCTTGCCACCAAATCTTTCGGGAGTGCACAATGTTTTTCATGTCTGTTCTTCGCAAGCATGTAGCCGACCCGGATCAGGTTATAGAATTGGAACCGGTGTTACTAAAGGAAAACCTCACTTATGAGGAGCACCCGGTGCAGATCTTGGATACAAAGATACAAAAATTAAG
Source organism: Combretum micranthum (assembly GCA_024138025.1). Taxonomy (NCBI): domain Eukaryota; kingdom Viridiplantae; phylum Streptophyta; class Magnoliopsida; order Myrtales; family Combretaceae; genus Combretum; species Combretum micranthum. The sequence goes on from JAMXBD010001397.1 coordinate 95,120, forward strand.
GAATAAGGAAATTAAGTATGTAAAGGTCCTTTGGAGGAATCATACATACAAGGAAGCAACTTGGGAAGCAGAAAATGAGATGCGGCAGAAGTATCCAAACCTGTTTAAAGAGTCAGGCAAGCCGTTCAAGTTTTGAGGACAAAACTTTGTTTAAGGTAGGTAGGTTGTAAACCCCGATTTTCTTAGTAACCGAGTAAACTCCGTAAATCAGAAATCAAAACCCTAAATAGGATTAGTACAAGCAACCTAAGAACCCTAATTTCGACTTTTCTTCGATTTCTATATAAAAGAACCTCTATAATACCAATTAATGTGGATTATTGTTTTATAGCATATTTCAAACCGTACAAAGTTTTGATTTCGAAAAATTTTCTATTCTGGGCTTTCCTGAGCTTCATTATGGAAAAGCGAGCCTCGGAACTAGAAACTCAGAAAAATATTCCGGAATACTCGTTAGAACCGGAATTTTATAAGGATTTCAAAAATATATATTTTATAATTTTTCGGGTTATAGAATTTACAGTTATAGCCTTTTTTCCGTATTTTCGTTACTACCGGTAAAGTAGATGTCTTATCTACTATTTATTACTATTCATAAGTACAACCTACTACACATACACCCATACCCTAGTCTTACATCCTTACAAATACTCAATTATATTTTCTTTTCCAAGAAATTTTTTCTCTTAACAAATTATTACTTTTAATACAATTTATTACACAAATTTCAAATTCAAATAAAATCAAAACTCTCTCTCTCTACTCCCTACATTGGCCGGTGCACCACCCCCCATTTTTGGCTCCAAAATGTTTTGTTTTATTTTTTTTAAACACAAAACCCTAATTCCACTTAATATAAATAGTTTTTATTTTCTCTTCTTTCATTTTCATTCTTATTTGTTTCAAAGCTCTCAAACTCTCCCATTTCTCTCCTCTATGCCATGACACCCTAGGTCCACCCACACACACAACACAAGCTTCAATCTTCTCCATTTCTCATCTATTACAAGCCTTAGGTGATTTGGAGGACGGATTTCCATTCCCAGAGGACTACTACGACTAGTGGATTCTCTCCATGGCTGAATGAGTTCATTTCTTAAATAGTTGTGCTCATGTATGTGCTTGTAATCGTAGAGGTATTAGAATTAGGAAAGATAAAATTTCGATGAGTGGGACATAATCTTGGTTGAATGAATGATAAGTATATCGAGACGAGACTTGTTGATATACCATTGTATGAGCTAGTATAGACTTGGGATTGTCTGAAATTCTCTATGATTGCACTTAATCTTTCTAATTAATATGCCACGATTATATGAATAAACTGTACATGCATACCACGTAGTGGGTCACATTGCATAGGTTATTATACCTTTATGGGAAGAAGACATAGTAATTCGGGCAACGAGGGGCCTGTAAACTCGGTTGTTGGCGGATGGGCCGGAAACTTGAAATGTGCGTGGGTGGGCACCTGTATAAACCACAGTAAAAATTTAAACGTGGTGGATGGGCACCTGTATCAACCATATAAAGAAGTGAGAAGTATTTAAATGATGGTCGTATGGGCTTGAAACACCTAACCCCGAATGGAGGGTGTAAATCCATTCAACATAAGATTTTCGGATGGTCTTATGTATAGTATGCTCATGTGCTTGTGCATTTCATATGGCTGCTAATAACTTATTTGTAATATATACTGTTGTTGAGTATTAAATATTTGGAATTGAATCTCACTAAGCTTGTAGCTTACACCTCGATAGTTTTGTTGTGGTGTTCCTATTTTTTTTTTGTTGTTCCGAGGGAACACTTTTCACAGGGTTATCTTTTGGATGAAGGAGCTTTTGAAGAAGTCGGGACCTAGCTAGAGGCGTGGACTTCTAGGAAAATCTCCTCGATATAAACCCTAGTATTTGTAAATGTGAATTTAGAATGGATGGACTTCCATTATTATTTTGATGGGGGTATGCCCCCTTGATTTTTGTAAAGACTTAATTTATTTATCTCATTGTGATTTCTATTCTTAATGCTAATGTATGCCTTCTTTAAACTATTCGATTCAAAGTGTGATCCTAAAAGTTGTGCAAGTACACCTTACAGCCAATATATAAAATTATGGGATGACTAAGGTTGTCATACCTAAGTTTAAATATCGAGTGTGGTGGACTGTCGCGTTTTGGGTACCCTTTGGGGCGTGACAAAAGCTTTCACAGATCAGGTACCCTATTCTCTCTTTTGCTCCTTTCATTGGTTTTATTACAAAAATTAAGGTTTAGCTTGATTGATAATTTTCTTGCACAAATCAACTAAGAAATTGTTGGATCTTTATCTATTCGTTTTGATCCATATTTTGATAGTAGTATGGTGCAGTATTATCAATGGTACCAATTCTGGGTTTTATTGTATTGCGAGGTACTAAATGAATGAAAGGGAAGAAGAAAGACATATTGGTATTTCTAGCTACCAGATAAGCTCCAAGAAGAAGAAGGAGAAGAAAAGAAACTTAGTTTTTTTGGGTATTGGACAAGCCTCCGATTTTTTCACCTCTTGCTATTTATATGTAATGTTGAAAATTTGTTAAACTAGTTTGATGTATATCATGAATGGTGTTATTGATTTGGTTGATGTAGTACCTGCAAAATTTTCTTTCAACGATATGGAATAAAAGTGTCTCTTAAGCAGATTAGGAATAACAAGCAAGCCCCATGAAATGCAGTCTTACAATTTTTAATGCACCTTTAAGTGGTTGTTTTCTAATTTTTATGTATGTATTTTTTTTTCCTTTTTTCCCTCTATATTATTGTTATTGTCCTTTAATTAATTGTAAGAGGAACCATAGCTATTGTTGAAGATCATTTACTATATGTAATTTTTTTACTCATGTTGTTAATCCTGACTGCATTACTCATTCAAAAAATTACTGATTAATAGGATATGAACTTATGGACTTACATGCATAGATAAAAAGGAACATGGACATAGAAGTTGGAATTCTTAATTTAAAAAAAATTAAATTCTATGAAAAACGGGGACAAAATTGCAAAACTTAAAAATTATAACCACAAACGAGCTTTAAACTAACCTGAGTTTGATCTCTTTAATGAGCCCAAGCTCAGGCTCCTTTGGGCTCATTAAACTAAATGAGACGAGTATGGCTCACAAATTCGTAACGAGCTCGAGCTCAGGCCTATACTACTTAGACTTGTTAAAAGCCTAGCTTGGCCCAAGCTCATTAATTTATTAAACAAGCCGAGCTTGAGCCTTTAAAAGCTTGACTCATTTGAAGCCCAATTCATTTTTAGCCCTACTAATTACAAGTACCCAAATAATGTTTAGCTAAAAAACGATTGAAATCACATGAATCAGATCTTGGATTAACAAATCCCAAGTTAAAACAATTATTTCTCCGTGGGTTTCAACATAAAGCATGAATTGAAGACAAATAATGTAAAATAAATATAGAAATCGCCTAATAAAGCATAGGTTCATGCAAAAAAACTTCAATTAAGTTCGAAATCCACTAGGAGGATTTGAATCTCTAACAAAAGCAGGTTTCTCTCACTAGAAATTCTCATACCCATTCTCTATTGATAATTTGTTACAAAAATTGATACACCATGATATAATACTATTACAACATTTGTGTACACTTATTTATATGAGCCACACATGAAAATCATGAAAATTTTATTCATTGACATATAGGTTATTTATAACAAGCTTGTCAGAACGTCACAGGGGCGTAATAGGGGTCCAGCCGTGGTTTGGATCGTGGCTTCGATTATTAGCTATGGTATGCGCTGTGCAAAATATTCTTCGAACAGTGGCTTCCCTCAGCTTGGACCACGAGTATGAATGGCAAATGAAACTTAGGGAGTGGTTGAGGCTATCTTTTAATTTTTCTTGTACCTTTGCTTTGAAACACAAGGGTGCAGTTTGATCTATTTTTGTTGTTTTGCCCTAATTCTTAATCAAATGACTTTGTTTCATCCTTTTGTGTTTAATAGAGCTGGAAAACAACAAATGAACAGTAATAGCACAGATTTATAGCAATTTCATACAATAACTAGTCAAACTGAATGCAATTCCCATTATTTGAATAAGTAAAAATCACTTCTTAAATTCCCATACGCTTAAACTTTTGCTTCTTCTCAAGTAAACGTCATGTCAAAACAAAGACCAAAGCAAAGCTTCATGAATAGGAAAATAAATCATGAATGATACATGACCAAATCAAGCTTAAAGTTTTAATTTAATTAAGTTCAATCACCGAGTAATCCCAACAATCTATTACATATATTACTCCCTTTAATATCACTAATCATAAACTAAGGTTACTTTTGTTAGAATCACTAAACTTATCCAAGTAGATCAGCCTTTACCCTCGTTGGTTAAGTCAAAATCCAAAGCAAAAATTATCCAAAAGATCAAATAAAGTAAGAGAGATTCAATTATATTTATCCCCTTATATTTACAAGTATACAATCCCCCAGTTATCTTTCTAAGCATCACACTCAAGAGCGAAGGCAGATATATCAACACATCTCCTGAATTTCTTTCATTATTTGTGTTTTCCATCATTGTTCTATTTCTTTTCATTTTCTTTGAGATAACTTGGCTGATAGAAGGAATGAATCATTTCTCTTCTGAGGGAGCAAGACACACCTATGTCAACTAGCCTTTTTAAGTACATTTAATTTGATTTTAATTGAGCTATTAGTGGAGGAGTCAAATCTCACTCTTTTTAGGGATCAAGACCTGCTTATACTAATAACTATTTTCTTTTTCTTACTTTTCTTCATGATTCAATTAATAAAGTAGTCAAGCTTTACTCTTCTGAGGGACCAAGTCTTGCTCATATTAACTAAACATGGTTTTTCATGGCTTATTTAAAATTGGCAAAGGTGTCAAGAAATTGCCTTTTTGAGGGACCAAGTCCTACTCATACCAATCTTAAGCTCATGCTCATTTCTCATTTCTTTTCATTGAATATAGCACATGGGAAAATCATCAAGTTATAAGCATCATTTGAGCCTTCACAAAAGATTATAAGGCCCTCAAAACGATTGAATTAGAAGGTATACATACCATTTTACCTTTTAAAAATTAATGGAGTAACTCTTATTAAAGACCTTAATCAATCTAAGCTCCAGATTATTAAATTAAATAACAAGTAGGATTGCTCCACATAGACACTATAGGGTGATTTTAACAAAGTGAAGTTAATTCAAATGTAAGATGATGTTGTTCAACATTAAGCTCACTTGAGTTAAATGGTGATTTCACCTTAAAATTTGAAAATTTTGGTCAATTTTTTGTACCATTTCATTATTTTCCTATAGTTATGGAGGAAAAATTGATCATTAAAGTGCATGTTACTCTATTTAAATTCTCAATCCAATAATTAATTTTAATCTTGCTTAATCCATCCCCCACACTTAAACTAGGCATTGTCCCTAATGTTTAACAGTCATGAAGCAATTGGGGAAATTCACAAATTAAAGTACAAAACAAGATTAGAAGGTTAAAGTTTAGAGAAGCTTCTCTATTCAAATCATGGGTTAGTTCATGGTGAACTGCGACCTTCCTTGAATCCTGCGATTGAAGCTATCTAAATTTGAAACAATGGGGCAAAAAATGTTAAAGCCAGCCATGACCTCAACTTGCACTGCGTTTAAAAATTTGAATTACTAGGGCATGATTTGATATATTTTTGTTGTTTAGCCCCAATTCTTGATCAAAGGACTTTGTTTCATCCTTTTGTGCTTAATGGAGCTAAAAAATAACAAATAAACAATAGCACAGATTCATAAGAAGTTCATACAATAATTAATCAAACTGAACGCAATTTCCCATGATTTGAATAGAGGAAAAATCATTTACCAAGGATCTTATTTTTCCTCTTCTCCGATTCACAAAGCACAACGTGCCAAGTGCGGAACGTAATCATGTCAGAACAAGGGTGCAAATATATCAAATACAGAGGATGGACGAATAGGTACAAATTGCCAAAGAGATATAGATATTTGATCATTGTGGCTCCCCTTTAAGGTCAAGAGTCATGAACAATATGACCTCAACGACCATAGGCCTCCATCCAAGGAGTTGCGATCGAGGTCGGAGCTTTAGTTGCTTGGGAGAGGTAAGGTCATCATGAAGCTTTATGGTGAGGTTGAGACATTATGTCCTCTCAAGGCCTTCGCAAGATGGACTTTTTGGGAGTCGCCAGTGGGCCTGGAGCCCCATTAATCTAAGGCTTCAGTCCAAGTGGCCTCAGTCGAAAATCTCCTATCAATACACGACTTATGTAGGTAATCAAGCAATTCACAGAAGGCTTATACAACCTAAAATATGGGCTTGTGCAAGTTATGAAATTGTACATGGGTGCATGCACATGCACATGCCCATGCAATTCACATTATGTTTGTTTTCTATTATGTTTATGTTGCTTACAACTTTACAAGCATTTGTGGAGGCTCCATCTGGGTGAGTTTAGGCTTGCTTATTGGTTAAGATGTTGGACAATAAACGTGACATAATCTAAAGTGTGCTAGGTAGTACCCAAACCATGATACAAAGATCGCTTACACAACTCTGTGACATAGGGGCTGGGCATCATACTCATGACATGGACCAGGCTATGCTAAAGGTGTTGCAATCGATGACAAGAGTGGCAGGGTTTGCTCTTCAATGAAACATGGACGTTGGAGAAGGCTGCTTTTCAGTGCATTGCATAAGAGTTCCACCAGGGACCATGATAGCAGCTTATGGCATCTACATTTAAATTTATCCGTAGTCGGTGAACATATTCCTTAAATATATTTCGAAAAATATGGTTAACTATACATTAGAAATTAGAATCAATCCGATATATATACAACATATAAATATAATTAATATTTAAGAATATTTATATAATTTAGAGAATATAAGAAAGTGTCAACTTTAAATTATTAAACTATAGTAAATGGCCAAAAAAAAAAAAAAAATGGAGTAATTTGAGACATCTATTATTTGAAACATTTTGAGCTAGTATTAGATTATATTCTTAATTTATTAGTTTTATTGTTATTCAATTTGTTGATTTACAATTTTTTAATATAATTGTGCTATTTAACTCATTAGTTTACAATATTTGAATATAATTATGAAATAAAAAAGTCAATTTTTTATGATTATAACGAAAAATACAATTAACTAAAACTTTTAGTTATCCATTATATTCAATGATTAAAATCCCAAAATCAAAGAAAATGACTTAATTATTAATAATGGATTGGTTTCAAATTAAGGAAAATTTTTTTTAAAAAAATAACTTTAGTTTGGTTTTTTTTTTTTTAAAAAAAGAAGATGATGTACTAGTCAACCGAATCATAGCCATGCTATAGGCATCATCGTAATTTGGTTTTAAATCGGTTAAAATCCTAAAATACAATTAACCACAGCTTTTAGTAATATATAGTGCGAGGCATTGCCTTTTTGCCGCAGCCGCGAGTCCGTGAATCAAATCCATGACTACTCTGAAACATTCTGTAGAGAAGTATTGACTTCTTTCCAGGAAGACCACATGCATATATCCAAGAATTGACTTCAAAATTGTGAATCGAATCAGACATGATATAGGAGCAACATCATCGTAATTTTGTTTTTAAATCGGTTGATTCTTCAAACAGTTTTACTGCTTCTACTGATCTTTTCGCTTCGTATCTGCATGTGCTTGTGGAAGTGCAACAAACGAGTCTTTGTTTCCTTCCAGATGAGGAGGGTCTCCTTTTAGTGAGGTTACATGTTTGAATGCCTCAAAGAGATTGGTATACTTCACGACCAAATCCTTGTACATTCTCAGCAGCTTTTCCACATCTTCAATCGTAAGTTCTCCGGCCTCCACTTCCATAAACGGGTAACTGGATCTTCCTGCAATGTTGCCAATCTTTTTAGGCTACTGGAGTTTAAAGCACCTAACTCATAATTGAATATTGAGAAACGTCAAGTGAAACCAAGAAAGAAATGAGCAAGGACAATATGTTGGATCTATGAAGCATCCTAAGGTAAATATCAATCTAACAAGAAAAAAGCTAACTGATCTGAACATACTACCAAATTTTCTATCTCGGCTGCTTATCGACGCTGAAGGTACTGGACAGGTTGGCCGTCCTATGGCAGCTGCATCTTCTACAGCACCTGTTGGTTCCTCATGGTTTAGTTTGTTAGCTAGTCTAGCTGCTTGCATGCTTTCCTCAAATTCAATTTCATCAATGGAGAGAGACTTGGCGTTCAAGTCAAGAATAAACGATCTTGCTGACAAAAGGTTTGTGAAGTAATAAGCTGCTTCTGATACAAGTTTTACCTGTCTACGGTATAGCTGGATGAATTTAAGATTTGAATGCAGCTGGGGAGGATTGGCCTGTTAACATGTTTACTCTATTGTTAGAAAGTCAGAAGACACGAGGCTTGACTCTTGAGGCAACAAAATCATAAGAGCAGAGTAAAATGTGGTGCTTCAAATCATTCGTATTTAATATAACCAAAATCGAACATAAACAGCCAAAAATCGAACATTGGCTGTAGCCCTAATTTTAATTATGCGAAAGAAAATGGCAGAACCTAACCAACAAGCGCTCACCTTTATGGTGACGTATATAAGAACTGGAAGAAAGTCATCTGCCCCTGCCAGAGCATGGTTTTCTGACATTGATGCATTGAGAAGCAAATTGTTAATGATCCTACAGCAATTCATAATACAGGAGAGTTTCTCACGAGGAGCTTTGAAAGCATTCATTTTCTGGAGTTCCTTCTCTGCAAGCTGGGAAAATAAAGTCAATATCAGAGCACTGTTGTTAGTGGTTGCAGGCATGTGTGTTAAGTCCCTCTGTTACCTGCACCACGGCTCAAGGATCCAATACAGACAAGGATCCAAGTGTCAGACTTACCATTTTCAAAAGACAAGGGAATGGGACTTGGTGGAAAAGGGTCCTAAAATTAGGCATGGGTATGGGGATACTGCTGGATATAAAATATTGTAAAAGTCATTGAAAATATAGAGAACCTAAGTCATTCTTCTGATTTGTTGTTAGTATCTTAACTTATCCAGTAAGCTAATCAAATATGCCGCTCAAAACCCGAAATTATAGATTAAGCTAAACATCCAAACAAAACCCTGGATTCCTAATCTGCCTAATGACATTCCTATCTCCCGATACCTCTTGACCATCTCCACGACAAAGACTCCACAGTGGAACACTCCCCACTTCCCCTTCTCTCTCCTACAACACAGGCCAAACCCGAATCATGATCAAACCAAACGACATTGTTTATATTATAATTTGTACACAATGTGCCAAGATGTATTTATTATGTAATTTATAAACGGTATATTTATTGAATATGTAAGATTTTCTACTCATATATAAAGTTCTATGGATAAATTAGACCATATCTAGCATAAAAATAAAAATATATTACCATTGGGAATTACACGACATCTCATTATCTAAAAATTTTCTATGGTCAGATAAGTTCACAACATTCTAACATGGATATAATAGGGGGCAAGGCAAGTTCAGGCGATAGAGGGGGCCTGTATTTTCTTATATGTATGAGAAAGAGGACTAAACTTCATTTTCATCTTGTTTTTGAGCCATCTCTGCTAGGTGATCCACCTACCAACCCTTTCTTTCTCTCATACGTGGTTGGCAGCATGCATTATTTACGATCCTTCTTTTTGGATAAATATTATTTATGATCGTTATTCACTAAGGTATAGAAAGATCAGTGATAGAGCCTAAGGTGCAAAAAGATAGCCAAGCACGTCTCATCTACCAAGTTCCTTACAGTTTTTATCCAAGGATTATACCAGACACCGGTTATCCAACTATCCTTCAGGCAAACTGAGGTAACCAGCCACTTGAAGAAACTACAATAAAGATGTGAATTAACAAAAAATGAAAATGCAAGCTCTGCTCATTATGCTAAAATGCCTAGTTGGGAAATTATGAGAACATGGCTTTAGCAGTAACCCTTGAGGATCTTTTCATAGTTAACACACTCCATGGCACATAAGAAATGCTTGATTCAATTACCAAACAGAAAAAGAATAAGAAATGCTCAATTTCAAAGGATGCTTTATAACATCCTAATCTAGGCTTCCGAAACTGCCCAAGTGATATATCAGCGGGTACAAGAAAAAATGTAGAAGTCGGTTTACTCATTAAGCAATGCTAGACAACTCTAATGCAGCACACATTCTCAATGCCACTAAGCCACCTTATCCCAATGGGCATTACCATTCAAAATACGCTCCTATTGCCTGCAGCAATCTTATTATACATACTTTACTCAAATTCTCCATAACAACCCAAACCCTCATCATTCATACTTCTCTGTGAAAAAGTTTCTCCTTTCTGCATGTTGAAACTCATTGCACAGTAGGAGACCTTGTAATTTGCACTTAGTTTAGGAAGGATGCTGTGAACTATGGCAGTCAAGAGATGTTTTTTAACTGAAGTAACATGCTTAGGATGGCTAGATGTAGTATCAGTTTAATGTTTCAGTTAGTAGTGCCCTTTAATAATGACCCAACGAAGTGCCGCCATGTGGCAACTCATCTAGTGGTGTTAGGAGCATAAATAGGTATATTGTTAGTCATTATAAGCACTCACAGCCTGCAGGCTACATCAAAAGAGTCAAAGCTGCCTTTACCGGAAGAATGACAGAAACTATCTGTGATGATCTCAGTTCAAGAGAATCAGCTGGCAGTGACTCGTACTCCATCGAACTCGAAGGCAATGATTACAACTCATATTGACCTGACCTTTGACTAAACAATGTTCAAGATGTGAATGGTAGCAATAAGGTTGGAATCACCAGTATTTGATTGCACTGATCCAATCATTTGGATCACTTCCACCAAATAATACTTTGAAGTTATGCATACTACTACACTGGAGATAAAGGTTTAGTTGACTTTTATATGTATAGAGGGAAAAGCTGGGGTGCATTGGTTTAGGGTTCAAGCTATGGAGTTGGCCACAGATATAGAGAATGAGTTAAAAGTGCAGAAAGTATCTGTTGGAAGCTTAGGAGTTCATTTACTTGTGCTAGGCACAGCGATAGTGTTGACAGAAGTAGTATATGGTCAGGTCAGGTGAACCAAGTGATGGGTGCTTCCAGGATATAAAAGACAGTTCCTAAGAGAGAGGAAAGGCAAAAGGAAGTCAAGAACAATTTAAGACTCTAGGCCACTAGGCACTAGGGACCATTTCAAGTCCTCAGCATCCAAGAACGGTGGAAACACAAATAGCACGTTATTGATTTCCAGATATATTTACCCAGAGTAGACAGAACATGGTAAGGCGACTTGGATTTTAAGTAGAAAACACAATCAATAAACTTGATAGGTACATATTGACCGATAAAACTGACACGACAAGAAGTTGAACATATGAACATAACATTAAATATCGCCCCTAACAAGAATCGTTCTAAGCTTTGACCCACTAGGAAGCAGGGACCTATCTCCTCAACCTCCAAGAATCGAGACCAATGCCCTGAGTAACACTTGATGGATTTCCACATTAATTCATCCATAGTAGATACAGGATGCTAATAGTGAGGTGGATTGTAAGTAAGGAGACAACACAACCATTAGACTTGTTTAGGTAAATACATACTGTGCCATATAATTGACACAACAGAGACTACTACTACTAGGAACCATCTCAAGTCCACACAATAAAGTGACGAGAAAACTGATAAGTAATGGGGTGATGAAGAAGGTGGCATACCAACCATGAAGCTTCATTTCGAAGAATAGCTGGAATATCTAAATGCTGGGGCTTCAAGAAAGTCTGAAGCAGGGAAATTTTCTCAGCAATTTCTTTATCAGTAATTGAATCTTCGGGAGTAGAGGCAAATGTCCGAGAAAAGAGTTTTGTCATGATGTATTTTTCCAAACCCTGAAAAGTGTGAAATTAATTAATTTTTAATATAGAATAAGAATCAGAGATTAGATTAGGAGAAAGAAATTGAAACCTCTAATGCGCAGTCAATATCATCATCAGAAGCAGATGCCCAAAGTGGATGGTCCCTGATAGCACCTTCCATGGCCAAGTAGAAGTCTTGCACCCTTTTCCCATCGTTATCGGGATTTGGGGCATGAAATGAGAACGATACTATGAAGCTGTTTTTTTTACATATATATAATAATTTAAAAAAAAAAAAAAAGGAAGCAAGAGCAGTGTCAGTGAGTTATGCGTTCATGTGTATATATACATATAATACATAATATAGAGTTATTATTAAAAAAAAAAAAAAAAAAAAAAACCAACCAAAAACCTTTTGATAGATCGAACGAGGTCCAAAGAAGCAGGATTTCTCATCCTATCAAGGAAATGGTAGAATGAGATGGATGATGATGATGATGAAGACGACGACGGCAACGACGACGATGATGAAGACGTCGTCGTTTCCATTTTTAGATTTAGTGTCTCTACTCCTACACTGCTACTTTTACTTTTTATTATACAAAGATCGTAATTTGGTGTATGCTCGGGCTCGGAAGAAGAAGAGAGAAAAACGAACAGGACAGACTCAGAGCCAGTCCAAGAGGAGGTCATTTGATTTTTTTTTTTTTTTTTTGGGGACTGACTGTTAGGTTTTGTTTGGTTTGCCACCAGTCACCACAGATCACTGCCTTCACACACAATCAACTCACCCCAGTAGTTCTGTTTTGTGGTATACGGTACAGGTACTCCCAGATCGTTTTCTTTCCTCGCATTTTTTTTTTTTTCGCCATCAAATACAAATTTAATTAGGTGAACACCAATGCGATATCATTCGTTCATGTAATGAGATATTAATTTTTTTAGAACCTCAGACTTTATATAAATCCCACATTAGTGTCGTTTTAATTTTCCCACATTGCACTTTATAAGGCAATATCATTTTTAGTAAATTGCTATATCACAATTATTAAATACAACATCCATGTAATATTAAGTATTGTAGTTTAAAAATATGATATTAAATTGATATTTTTATAATTAATATTTTAATATTTTTTTAAACACCAAAATTATGATTATATGTATCTGTCAATCAATAGCAATTGGCAAAAGCAATTGTAATTAGATCGCCCCTTAGCCTACCTGCTCAACCTTATAAGAAACAACTCGAACTCAGACTCTTGGTCTAGCATACCATGGCGATCCTCCAATCAAAATCAACAAACACAACACACCACACACACTAATAACATGTTGGGTCTTAATTGCTTTCCCTAGCAAAAGCACTCATTTCAACCCACTTGCTTGGTCACTTAACTCCAAGCTCTTATGTTACATCAAATATACGAACATAAACCTAATTAGTCCATTCACAACTCCTTTTGTCATTGTATGCCAAAGAGAATAGAAAGGAATTTTAAAAGGCTTAAGGGGTTAAGCAATTATTGATGGGCAATTTAGATCATGAGCATCTTAGGCCTAATTTGATCTCTTCATGATATTGGACGACATGTTAGAGTTTAGGCCAAAGCATATGAATTACGGGTTGGCCTTAAGAGAGGTCTATAAGGCCATACCAAGCTTCATTACTTAACATCTCGAGGTCCTCTTACAAATCTAGTATATGACCATTAAGGCGATTAAACACTTCATGCAAGTAAACCATTCTAATAGTTTTCTCTACTTACATTGCAAACTTCTCAAAGTTTTCTTAATCAACAAAGGTGCACTTGCACAATTCTCTTTTACATGCTTTCCTAAATAATTAGAAGGTTACTTCCTTATTTGAGTTATTCCACTTTCCTAATCAAGAATGGCTTACTATTATATAGGGTTAATTATAAAAACATAACCCATATTTTGGTACTTTTACTAACAAGTGACTCAAGTTTTAATTTTATAACAAATGCATTATTTGTATTTTTGTACTTTCATAAGTAAGTTATCTGAGTTTTATTTTTGATAAATACATGATCTATAATTTAGTATTTTTGCAAATAAGTAACTTGGCTTTTCATTTTTGACTAATACATTACCTACAATGTATTTATTGATAATCAAAACCTCAGTCACTTGTTTATGAAAATATTAAAACATAGCTCATGCATTTGTCAATAATAAAACTCAAGTCACTTGATTACCAAAATATCAAAACACAAAGTGATATATTTGCAAAAATCAAAGCTTAGGTCATTTATTTGTCAAAGTACAAAAATGCAGGTTATATTTTTTTTATATTTTTCCCCATTATGTACAGCCCCTAATAAGTTCAAGTAAGACGAATTCACTCTCTTAACTCTCTAACCATCTTGTTAATTATTCCCACACGCACATAGTTATCAAAATCACAATTGTACCCATACGATTCTACGAGTTTGCAACTTTATGAGGCTCTTCTGACTCAATTCATGTATAAAATCATTTTATTGTGGGAACTTATGACTATAATCAAGTTTACACGTAAACCAGATGGAATCATATTGTAGCATATTAATTATTAGAGTGCTATAACTTTCTAACCATCCACCCTCCCTTCCTACCCCTCCACTCTCTCTCTCTCTCTCAAGTTTGAGTTTTAGCTACAAAGTTTACAAGATAATTTATTTATTCATTTATATAATCACAAATTTAAGATAACTTGAAAAATCTAATTTCTCTTCAATTCATAACTCTTTTCAATTAAAATAATAGAAAAGAATTTAGCTTCAACTCCAGTTATCCTTCTTTTATATATGTTATATTATGGATTAAGAATTACAATGAAAAATAGAACTTAATTTTTTTCATTTCTTTATATCCATTGTATATTTCAAGTTTTTAATACTGTTGCAAGCAAATCTATAGTCTTTTAAAGATATTTTATACAAGTTGTAGAAACTTATGTTTTTTATGTTTCTAATCTATGATGCGATTTTACAAATCCTCTGATGATTCTATATAGAATCGTGGTTCTAATAACGTTGCACACACACAACTTAAACATCAAAGTAGTCACTTCAAATAACCTTCTAGTGCCATTAACTGTTTTTCATATTGCAAGCTCAATACAAGCAAACCAAATTCTTGCTAGGCCCAAAGAGTGTTGCCTCCTGCACTCCTATTGCAAATGAGCGAGGACAACGATGATATTTATTTTTTTAAGTCATGCAGAAGTGGCGTAATTACCCAACCAACAATCCAAGTTACATCCCCACTAAGGTTGGGAATCTAAATTGCAGCCCCATCAAGGTCAGGTTGAGGCCACATGCTATGGTTCCAAGCTTTATACTCTGGAGTTACACAATTCGCTTAGTGAGGCACAAGAACAAAAGGATTTCAAATTTGAAAAGACGCGTACATGTCTACCGTATGGTTTTTCTTATAGGACGTCCAACTGTTAGGACGTAATGATTTACTGAAGCATTTATACCTTTCTAAAGCTAGCTTTTTTGAAGGGCCATTTCGCTCCAACCATATAAAAGGGAAATTTTCTTGAATTTTGATATTCTTTTTCCTCCTTTTGACCTTGCATTCTTCTAAAAAAAGCTCTTATTTGTCTTCTTGTACCCATTTTCCTTGTCTTACTCTAATTTTGGAGATGATAGTTGGCTCAAGCATCTTGCATGGTGATCTTTCTCTTAAGGGGCCTCTCGTAAGGGGTGTTGGAGAACCCAAATAAGGAATTGGTAAATGGTCTTTTTGATGAGCTTCCCCCCTTAAGTGAAGGAGGCAAGAAGGTGATTGGAGAACACTTCCAGTGTCTACATCACTAGCGACTTAGGTAAGGGTATTGTCAAGGAAGGTCTAGTTCCTAGATGATAGCATCAACAATAAATTTCACTTTGATTTTGAGAGCAATGACGAGAAGCCTCAGGACCCTATGTTGGTGGGCAAAGCTTTTTATGCTAAACAGGATCACAAGGTGTATCATTTTCCCATGGATAGTTATTCGCCAAATGGGGAAGGAGAAGAAGTCTCTAAATTCTCTCTTTCATAAGGCGATGGTGAATTAGAAATGTGATGGGATTCGAAGCAAGGTCACCTCTCAAGGGATCAAGGATTCCGTGAAGACTTATCAGACTGGTTATCCTACAGCATGGAAGGTTGGTTAGCCTTTAAAGGATAACATGGTATGTTTGTTAGGCCATGGGAAGTCTGCTCAATATGAGAAATTATTTGAGATTGGGATGAGGGTACCTTTCACAAATTTTAAAAGGAGTGTTTGATGCACTTCAAGCTTTCTCTAACCCATCTCTTACCTAATACATAGATGTTCCTCATGGCCTTTAAAGCTTTGTGTTGGGCATCAAAGGTAAGCAGGCATATAAAATGGGCTGCGACATACAGGCCGCGGACCTGGCATGGCACACAAAGGAGAAAGACAAAAGCATAAGTATGCGCGGACAAGCACGTGACACACGAAATAAGTAAGTCAACACGGCATGGCACGTAAAGCATGTGAACCAGCACACAAGCCTTTTTTTCAAATAGTAATATAAAAATAGTGATTTTTTAATTTAAATTGTATTTAAATAAATTATTTTTATTATTTTAATTAAATGTATTTGTCTTCTTAAAAAACATAATAATTTAGTATATTTTATTTGTTTAAAATGATTTCAATTGTATTACTATCAACATATTAACTTCTATATTGTTTAGGAAATAAAAGAAAATGAAATTATAAACAAATATTATAATAGTAATTGATTATATGCTTTTTAAAAATAATGATTTGTTTTTGTAATTTTCTTTAAATTGTATTTAAATAAATTATTTTTATTTTAACTAAATATATGTTTCTTTTTAAAAAATATAATATATTTAGTATATTTTATCTGTTTAAAATGATTTCAATTGTATTACTATTATAATATTGATTATAATATTTTTTAAGAAATAAAAGAAAAGGAAATTATAAAATAATAGTGTAATGGTAATTAATTTATATGCCTTTTTTAAAAAAATAATGTAAAAATGGTGATTTATTTTTTTAATTTACTTTAAATTGTATTTAAATAAATTATTTTTATTATTTTAATTAAATATATTTGTCTTATTAAGAAATATAATATATTTAGTATATTTTATTTTTTAAAAAATGATTTCAAATGTATTTCTATTAACATATTAAATACTAACTTCAAATTTTTGTAGGAAATAAATGAATTATCAACTAATATTTTAATAATAATTAATTTATTTACAATAATTGTAAACTGTTAAATAAAGGAAATCAATAAATGCATTGAGATTGATGGAAAAATAAATATTGTTAGTAGCATTTTTCAACTACAAAAGGATACAAGAATATTGGGAAAAAAAGGTTATCAACCATATACCTTCCCTCCTAGAAACCTTCTTCAGTCCTACCTCACTATATTGTCTGTGTCTGCTGCTGCAAATTTGCTGGTGACAATGGCTCCATCGATCTTGAGTCATTGTCCTCAGGCCAACCAAAGTAAGGGTCCATTTGTTTCTTACTAACAGCATCGGACCAATATTTTAAGTACACACATGCTTGAACAGTGGCAGCTTTAGCCTATGGCAGTGTGGTTCGATGACCCGTCCACCCCAACTGAAAGCTGACTCTAATGAAATTGTTGAAACTGGAGAAGCCAAAATATCTCGTGCCAATATGGAAAGCATTGGCATCATGTGTGTCCTCTTCTTCTACCAACTGAGGACATTTTCATCATCCTTTACGTTCCCCTTACCCTGTTACCGTTGCAATTGCAGTACCTCATCATCAAGTTCTAGACCTCGTATATCGGCATGTCACTAAAGATTTCTTAAGAAGCTGCATGACTACTCCAACATCTTGGGCATTTTTTTTTACTGCTTTTGAAAAACCTTGGACGAGTGACTGCTAAATCGTTGTGACTAGGGTGGTGGTATATTCGTTTGATCATAACACCGATACAAGTCTTTGAGCAAATTTGTTGTTGTAGTATAAATGTAAACCCCTGAAATTTTCATAATTTCTAGAAAATAATCATAGAAGTCGGAAACTAAAAACCGAAACCATGAAAATCAACCCAAGTTAAAACCAAAATTCTAAAATAAGGTCAAACATAAAAATTCTTAGTCTTGAGAAAATGAAAACCCTCAAAACAAAATATAAAATACAACTATCAGTTGATTCAACATTCGTAGACAAATCAAATCATCTATCCGATTCCTAACACGTAAATCAAGACGATATATCCAAACAATGCTTGATAACGAAATACTAAGATCTTAAATCCTTTAGTGAATTTTAGAATCGAAATTTTTAATTTTCACTAAAAGTCAAACTAAGTCAACCCATAACCTTAGACTCGGTTAAACGATCCCGAGAACTGAAAACTATTAAATAATCACAAATAAAATGAGATAAACCATAGACGTCGAACTAAAAATATAATACAGGCAAAATTTCAAAATTTTATGATCTTACGAATAACTCAACTAAATCGAAAGTCAAACCGGAGCCCTAAAAGTCAATAAAACTTACAACAAACCATAGTATTTAAGATTCAGCAATCCACGCTCTTAAACCCTAATAAAAAAAATGAAAATAATTATTGATAATAGTTCATAATAATATAGGGAAGCTTAAAATATATATTCGCAAAATTTCAGTGTCCTTCGAATCTGAACGGGATCATTTTCAAAAAACCGTATTAATACCAATAGACTCGTAAAAATATAAGGTTTTCAAAAATATTAGTTTTAGAATTTTTCGATAACTAAAAATTACAGATATCGCATTTATACGGATATTTTTTATTATTACCGGTATTTTAATTGTCTAGTTTACTATTCATAGTACTTTTCTACTATTCATTACTATTCCTCTATCTCTACTTTTTCTACTACCTATTCTTACACCTATATACTTATTTCTTACAATTTTCTTTTTCCATAAAAATTCCACACCACATATTACTAAACTTCTCTTACACTTTTCTTCCAAAAATTTTTAATCACTCCTCTTCTCTCTCTCTCCATTGTTGCCGTCCACTTCTCTCTCTCTTCACTCTCCATTTATTTTCTTTTTCAATTAATTTAATTATACCTAATTTTCACTCCAAAATTCTATAAATACCCCATTCCTCCTTCATTCTTTCACACAACTCATTTCACTACCAAAACTCTTCCAAAATTTCCTTACAAATCCTCTCTCTAAAATTTCTCTCTACCAAAACCCTCTTAAACCAATTTTTCACAAAAATCCTTTTACACAAACTATCTAATATATCACTACCCACATAATACCCCATTCACTACCATCTTCATACCCGTAAACACTTTAGGTAAAATTTCTTCCAATAATTTATTTACCATGTCATGTAACTTAATATGACATTGGTGTTGTTTTGAAACTCATAAGGGTAGTAAAAGCAACAACATATTCATATTTTATTCTTGTACATGAAAATTAACTTTTATTATGTTGTTATTTTGTTCATATATATGTTGATTTTATTGTTATTATTATGTTAATTTCTTATTCATATTTAACTAAAATTTTTTGTATTTATATATAATCTTTAGAGCATATAAGCTCACTTGTTATTTATTTAATTTCATGCTCTTTTTAGTCTTTCTAGTCTTAGATTTGTCCTTATCAAGTCAAAACAATATTTTCTTTCTTTCCTTTATCCTTTTTGGGACTAGTTATTCTTAGTCTCGGATACCTTAATGAAGCTAAGGCTCTCATACTTGATCGGGATACCTTGATGAAGCTAAGGTTCTCAATACTTGATATTTTTATTATCTTGCTTATTATTATTTTTTCTAGTATTTTCTCATTCTTATTATTTTACATGCTCAGTACTTGCATCTACATAATGATATTGTCTTAACTAAATTTAAAAGTAGAATTTTACTTTATTAAAGGAATTTAAAACTAAATTTCTATTAAGTAACTTATCATTAAATAATGGAGTTATTATCAACAACATAGAAATGGAAGTAATACAAGTTTTCTCAAAGTTTTCTCATATAACAAAGATAGCTTTACCAAGGAAAAATAAGAAATAAAACACTTTCTTTGTATATTATGGTAACCTAAGTTTTAGTAAAATAATTTGTTAGTATTCAAAGTTTTCACAAAAAGGTTAAGATTAAACTCTTTTCAACTACATAACAAAACCAAGAAACAAACTAGTTTTCAAAGATTAAGATAAAATCAACTCATAAAGTTATAAACCCACTTATAAAAATAATGATTTTTAAGTTTCTAAAGAAGGAACTTATTTTCAAAGAATACAAGTGTGATAAGATCAAAAACAAAGGATTTTATCAATAAAAAGGATTCTTTTCAAATAAAATTTGTAGAGGAAATGAAATACCAAGTTTTAGAAAACAAGAACTTATATTTTAAACAGGAAATATAAAAAGAAAAGACTCATTTTCTAAAATCATTTTAAATAAAAATTTATAAATAGGTTATTAACAACTGATCTAATAGCTTTGAAAACTTTGATTTTTATCATTAGAAGTAGAAATATAAAAGGCCAAAGTTAAAGGAAAAAAATTAACTTGTTTTGGAAAAAGGAATGAGGAAAATAAAATAAAATATACTCATTTATAATAATCTAGGAAAATACAAAATTTCTTCAAAATACTTGAAAGGAAATTTTTCAAGTTAAGTTAAGTTTTAAATACTTCAAAATGAATTGTTTTATGAAATAAATTGTTGAGACACTACATTAAAATTTTTCATATAAGGTGAGCTTACTATATATTAAAGGGATTTATCAATCATTTATATATATATAATATTTTTTCTTTATCAAAGGATTTTTTAATGAAGTTGAGTTGGAAAATTATTTTGCAAAATCTAGAAATATTCGTTTTAAATATGTATCCTACTTTTTCGAAACCCAAATGACCTTATATTATAAAAATAACCTTAGAAATGGTTAGATCTTTTTGAATAGGTAGAAAACGGTATATTATATGCGAAATTCGAGTTAAAATGAGCAAGTTATGGCCATATTAAATTGGAATTTCATTCTATACGATTTTGACTAACATAGTGAAATAGAATTGAAAAGTTTAAGTAGAATTTCTACGAAATACTCATCCCGGGTATTTCTTTTGTCTAGGTGACGAAGGATACGAGATTACCCTTCCTGAGGATTGCTACGACTAAGAAGATTGCGAAATAGAGTGAGTTATTCCTCTTAATTTCGTTATCTTACTTGTGCTTGTAAAGTAGTGGTATTAGCATACTAAGAAAAGATCAAAATGGATATGTATGGGAATTCGGGGATATGTATATATATGTGATTCTATGCTTATGTGTGAAATAAGAATTAAGAATATCGTAACTTCAAATTGCCTGTTTAAGTGTTTTGTTTACTTACTTATATAATTACTTATTGCTTGCCAAATTGATTGATCGCCCCCTAATAAACCTTTATAAGGTTTGGCTTATCCATCGAGTCACATCTCTTTCGAAAGGCTACCACTCCTACACATAGAGTTGAATTGGTTGTTATCGTGGTGAGTCACAGGCCATGTTTCTTCCTAGAGAATCTAAATCGCTCGGGGAATGCAACTCTAAGTTCGAAGTTGAGCCAACCAAACACTTTGGGTGGGGACTTAGGGACTAGTAGTAGAAGATCGAGGATCTTCATCACCAATTCCCTAACCTTTGATACAGAGGGGTAAATCCGTTCTATGCGCCAAATAACTATACATATTTGTGTAATCACGTGATTGTGCATTGTATGCATAGCATATGTGTGAAAAATTAAAAAAAACTTTGTTTGAAACCATGGGTGCGAATGAAAAAGAATACCTCACTAAGCTAGTTGTAAGCTTATACCCCCATATATTTTGTTGAAACAGGTATACCCGTGGCTTAAATCAAGGATCATGACGTTAAGGAAGTCATGGAAGGATGTTAAAATTTTATGAGAGCATTGGGAAACATAGGATGAAGTTATCTTGTAAGGTTCCTTATATGTAATGTATGCTATGTTAGTGTTTTATAAATTTTAAGAAGTGTATTTATTTTGCTTTGAAGATAATAGAGGGATATACCCCTAAGAATTGTAATTTACCATATTTATGCTTTATGATAAGTATTCTCTTTGCCTTTTACTTAATTATTATCAATGTAAATTGCGCTACTCTGATGTGTTCCTTGGTTGTGATGTACGCCTTGTACATGATATGGAAGCCTTCGCGTGACTGAGGTAGTCATTTCTAGGCTTTAGTATTGTGTATAACGGACTACCATGTTTAAAGTATCCCTCCGAGTGTGACAATGAAGACTTGTGGCCTCTGATTCAAGATCAGCCATACTAATATTTTTATAGAATTCTTTGACGAGTGCTTCAGTCATACGGAACTTATACCGTGGATCTAACATTATTGCAACAAGGAAGAGGGACAAAATAATCCTGGGGCTTACTGGCCATTGTAGACATAGTAGCGGCCTGATTAGGATCGGAACTATAGTTACTAGCACGTTCAATATGTCAATCAAGTGGGGGAAGTACCTAGTTGCTAGTGCGGTAGTAGCAACCAGATAATGCTATGTTTGGCCAAGAAATGCCTTTAAGACCTCTTTAAGTGTATGCGTTATTTGCCAATCCCGACTCTCCATCAGACCACTGGTAGGATTAAAGGGATTGAGTAGGGTATTGTTACAAATAAGTTAGAGCCCTCCTGCACATTCAATGCTTGGTTAAGCATTTCAACGTAGAATTCACCTAGTTACATATCAAGTGTGGGCATCTTTTCCTCCAACATGGTGTGCTTTGACAAACTCTACGTACATCTATTTAAATCTTCGTGAAACACAAAGACAATTGATTGCATATCTTATCTTTTCAATATGTAAGTCAAGATCACAAGCTATAAGGCATATTTGCAGTGCCAAATTGAAAATATGTAGACACATCGAATGTGAAAGAATTTTCCATTGCACACTAGCTTCAGTGAATGCTTTAGATTACGACTGGTAGCAATGTTGAATGATATACTAAATGTAGTTTGTATACTGTACGATTGGATGACTTTCGATATGTTATTTGCTATTGCTTGGCTAGTGTGTCTCTCCCAAAACAGCTTGAAAGCAATAATCAACTTCTAAATTAACCATTGTTCATCTATCCAGTGAGCGGTTATGCATATATAGCTAGATTATACATCATTGATGGGAGATTTCCACAAATCTGAAATGAGGGAGACACTCCATAAGCAAAATTGAGTGCATTATTTAAACCAAAAGTAAACATCATAAATCAATGTATGATCTAAAAAATTACATGAATAATAAATTATTTTAGAGGATTATACCCAGAAGGGAGGTTTGACAAAAGCTGCTTTAGAGCTTCACGCCTTCTCTAAAAAAAGCTCATCATATCTTTTTTTAACGTTTGTCAGCTCGTATGTTGGTATAGGGGTTGCATGGCTCCTGTACTCCAATTGTCGAATTTTTCATGACCAACTACATGGAATGATATATTTGTAGCTACCATCCATTCCATTGGCTGATCTCGCGCATCTTGCTGATTGAATTGCTACATTACAGGATCAACATGCTCAGTATTGGAGCTATTGCCATTGGTGGGAGCATCCACCACAACATGCCCTAGGGATATGTGTGCTCTCTACGGTTTCATTTTAAGTGTCCCATGATATTGCGGGACCTAAATAATAACTTATTACCGTAAGTTCGATAAACAACATATTTAATAGGTTTTCTACTTGATGTGACTCTTTTTTTTGTAAAATATTTCCATACAGTTATTGTCTTCTTCCTAGGACATCTCGAAGCACCGCTGGTCATGGGAGAGTCATTATTACTTTGAGTTGGGATTGATTGTTCAGTTGGAGAGAAAGTTGATGCCTACAAATAGAAAATAATTCCAGATAATTGTGCAGTAATGATAAAAAAATGAAACACAATGAAAATTACCCTTCCACTTTTCCCACTAGCCATGGAAGGTGGTTGTGTGACTATTGGTGGAGCTTGTAAATACCACACTCTAGCTACTTCTTGTCTAGGAATACATACTAGTATTGGTGGGAAGGATATAGATACCATATATTTAGGGCTCCCTATCTTATTCGTCAAGGTGTTAAAACCCTATGTAGTGTTTCCAAAAATCCATGAGTCATCAAACTCATTGAAGTTGGGAAAACTATCCTGATTGTTGATGTTTCCTGACATATCGATATCTAACTGAAAAGTGAGAAAGTATTAAGGATGTTTGAATTAAAAATGTGTAGCCGATGGTAACGGATGAATTTGCTACAAAATGGGTTGAGTTACAATCTGGAGCCTAGACTCAATATATAACGCCAGCTGCCGGTGTAGGCACATAGGTTGGAGACGTGCCCACATCCGGCCATCTTTTTTTTTTTTAGGGTTGATGTGGGCATACCATTGGTCAACTACCCATATATATCGCCGGCTTGGGCACGTTGGTCGCGACGTACCCACATCTAGCCATCTTTTTTTTAAGGCCAACATAGGCACACTACTGGTCAACATGCCCTCGTTAGCCATCGGCATAAGTACGTTAGTCGGCGACATGCCCATGTCCTGCTATCTTTTTTTTTTTTTTTTTTAAGGCTGAAGTGGGCATGTTGCCAACAAACGTATCTATATCAATTGCTGGTGTAGGCATGTCGGCCGACAGCGTGCTCACATCTAACATCTTTTTTTTTCAAGGCCAAAAACGTGCCCACATTAGTTCTATATATACCTTCAACGGACGTGGGCACATTGATTCTAACCCATATCATTTTCACACCATCACACTTACACGCACTTGTCATTTGCCAATTCTATTAGAAGTTTCTTCTACTATAAATAATAGAGTGTCCACAAACTTCATGCTGTTATACTAAAGTAACTGCACGATGCTACTATCAGGAAAGAACACTTATCCTATCCCTATCCCTCTTCCCCATCCTCGTCCCCATCCCCATCACCATCCCACCTTCTTCACCCTGTCATCACCTACGTGGCGACAATAATAACTATATCTATTTGCCCACCCTGACTATGAGAGCA
This sequence comes from Combretum micranthum, assembly GCA_024138025.1. NCBI lineage: Eukaryota > Viridiplantae > Streptophyta > Magnoliopsida > Myrtales > Combretaceae > Combretum > Combretum micranthum. The sequence goes on from JAMXBD010001397.1 coordinate 120,128, forward strand.
CGATAAAAAATTGAGTTCTACTCTCTCTCTATCCTTCTAGGTGAAGATTATGACATGAACGAGTTAAATCAGTGATACAACTTCACTAACACTTCACGTGCCATTGGTTTAGTTGCACTCATGGACCTTTTGAGCGAGACATATATCAATCTCGTTCGTATGTTTTATTCAAATGCCACTACAAACGATGCCATAGAAGATGACAATGTGGTTACTTGGATGGATTATGGACACCAAAGTTGGGACTCTATCACTACTTATATGTTTAGTTATGTTCTCTATATTACCCTAGATTATCTGAATAGTCTATTCCATCAAATCAATGGGGATGATAAATTGCATAAAAATTAAGATATGATCAATGCATTCCATGAGGTATTTAATCGAGTTATTATTCCAACATGTGTTGGTAATAGTCAATCTGACTACCTAAAGCACCTCAAGCAAAAATATCTCTTACCAATTTGTAGACTAATCCATCAGATGATTGGCTACAATACATGTCCACAGGCGAATTCAAATAACATCTTTGTTGAAGACATCTACCTAATGGACATAATGATGGATCATCGAGCATTAGATGTTGGCTATTTGGTAATACAATGCATGCGTCAGGTGCTCAAGAGAAAGGATGTCCATCTTGCATATGGTTGCCTTATCACACTCATTCTAAAATTGTGGGGATTTGACGTTTCAAATTACACGAAAGCAGAATGAAGGTCCAGATTCAAAAAGAGTGACATAGCAAGAAGGTTAGGTTCTAGGTATGATCTTGAAGCCAACCAATATATTAGAGATCAAAGTGGTGTAGCACAACTAAGAGACGGAAATAAATCAAATGAATAGAGCTTTAATCTCAACTTGGATGATCTATCCCTCCCCCCTCCTATGGCACAATGAAGGAATAGGAGACGAACACAGACACGAACAATGGCAAGGTTAAGCTCAAACACAACAACAATCTAGATCCGGTACATATAATATGGAAAACATAATGAATACTCAAATATCGATAACCAAGGTCCAAAAAGAACATGGGGACTTGTCCAATCTATTCGTATCCACATGCACAATTTCTTCGAATGGGTAAGTTATTGACCCATGCATCCTCCACCATCACCCTCACAAGGGGCACAACCATCGTATCACTATCAATCCCCGAGCGATGTTGATGATCAAGGCAGTAAATCACCACATTTGCACCATTTTTTTAAAATTAAATTAATTACTTTTTTATTATCAACGTAAATAATAATATAATGCATATTATTATTAATAAAGTTAAAAATATTACTTCAGTAATTATCTAAATTTTATTTATATTAAATGTTAAAATCAATAATGTACGTGTAACTAATTTGAATAATTAATTTAATTAATTTTTCAAAGATCATAAAAAAATGAGTCAAAAATAATAAAAAAACCGAATAAATCGCGTAAAATTAGACCCGATTGAAGGCATGCGAAGGCATGCAAATGACACACGAATGAATGGAACAGTATGGTATGGCACACGAAAAAAAAAAAGCACGCAAAGCATGGCATGCGAGACACACAAGTACGAAATAGGCTAGGCATGTAAAGCAGACCATGTAAAATTTGGCACACAATCGGCATGACACGGGCCATTTACCATGCTTATAAATAAGGACCACCATAACATTGTTCTGTTATCATTTCATGTATAAGTCTTATCCCCGGGGGGTGGGGATTGGGGGTGGTACTACTTCGTAAAGCAGTCAGAGTACAACTTGCGCTCTTTCATGGGTTAGATTCCTCAAGTGGGTTTCCTTGGAAGCAGCAATGGTGGGTAGTGAGCATTAGCGAGAACCACAAATATGATTTCGACTTTCGGGTGCTTTAGTGCAAGCTTATCCGGAGGTCGTGCTTCAAGGAGCTTAGCCCTAGTGACTTGGCAGCCACCGAAAGGATCCATAAGTTTATGAGGAGACAGGAGTGGTGCCTACTAGATGCCAAGGTCGTGGTGAAGAATTATACATTGGACCTTCCTCTTGATCATGAGCCTTGAAATGAAGGTACGCTTTATCACTTCTCCTCTCTCTCCTTTAGTGTAGTCATAGTCGGCTAGATAACTTTTTCCTCTTCCCTATGTTTCTTGTTTCCTTTTCATTTTTGATGAGTCATTTGATTTATTGTTTTCTCTATATTCTGTGTGTAGATTTACCTATAGAGAACATTGCTAACTTGTTAGCCGACCAGCTCACCATCTCAAGGGGGAGGGAGGATATGAAGAAGAAAATGGATACGAAGGGGGAGGGGAAGGTTCCTTCAAGCAGGTTGGTTGGGATAATTTCTATTTTCTGGGTAGGTGTCGAGATCCATTCATATTGATGATGGTAGTAGTGGAGTCGTGTTGTCCACGAAGAGGGCGAGGTTAGAGGCTTCATTAGAGGAGTAAAGTTCGAAAGGAGGTCATACTGCTATTACGACCTCCCTTTAAAGTTCATGTTGTGGGAGCCCAGGCCCTTGTCATGTCTATCTCCCGGTGGTGATGATGTCTCTTACTTGAGTGCTTCCCAATCATCTTCGAATCTTATTCTCAAAGGGTGCCTACTAATGCTCTCATTCAAAGCTCAGAGCCCACTGAAAGACGTTCTACTTAAGGACATTGATGTTGCAGGGAGGCCGCTGGAGCCTCCAAGGGCGAGTAAGGGTAGCGGAGCACGAGAAGGGCATTCTTAAGGAGGTTAACGGGGTTTGTGCTCCCCATCCCCATGTTTGTGCCTCCTCCTGATGTTCCAAGTAGTAATGGGGGTGTCCACTACCCTGGGCCAAAGGAAGCCATCACCTGGTCCATTTACAAGAAGGTTGTGAGTCCATCTATCAAGGCTAAGTGGCTTGATTCCTTTACAAGGGAGCTGAAGGGCATGGTTCCGTAGATAGGATACTTTATTTCCTCACACAAAGGAGTTATGAGGTGAGTGCACGAGTCTCTATTACTTCTTTGTCTGTTTTTTTTTTTTTTTTGGTCAAAGGCTTTTCTCATCGTGAGTTATTGTTTTCAGTTTTCAACTAGGAGTCTCTAGCCATTAGCTTCTTTTCAAGAGAGTGTTGGGTTATCTGGTCGTGATTTGCCATTCTTTTCTCGATTGCATAATCTTCAGGCTTTTGACCATAGGTACGGGAGTAGGACAGAGCCTGGGAAACCAATGAGAGGGTGAACACTTATCTTGCACAAATTCATAGTCTTATTGAGAAACACAAGAGCGAGGTCACCAAGCGCAAGGCATGATTGGAGGCGTATGAGACAAGCTAGGTTGTTGCCCTTAACAAGGTTTAGGTGCTCGAAGGGAGAATTGCCCAACTAAAGTCTGTCGAGGATGGTGCTCGTGCCCTTTTCTCTATGACCAAATAGAAGGATGACTTGTCCTATAAGTATTACGAAGGGAAGTCTACTCGCAGCACAGGTGATCCAAGCAAAGGCAGCTTAAGCTATTGTAGAGGATGAGCCCGCCATGGAAGCTGAGACTATAAAGCAGCTCGAGGTGGGTCTTTTGTTTAGCTTTATCCACCTATTATCCTATTTCCTTCCCCTTATCTTTCTTATAGTGAAGTGCGTTGGTTGTTTTTGTAGGAAAAGGTTAACGACCTCCAGTGTTAGGCTCAAGACATAGACACCAGAAAAATCGTTTTCTCCTTAATGATGAAGGCGCATTCTTTAAAAGGATAATAGGTAGCCAAAAGGGACGTGATGCCTAGAAGAAAGTCACCAATGAGACCATGGAGGTCACACGAGGATTGATCCTCGAAGCATATCCTAATCTTGACTTGCACTTCTTAGGGGGGACTTAGGGCAAGGCACCCATAGGTGGTGATGGGGATGACGAGGGTGATGATGCAGGCAGCGATGGAGATGGTGATGGCAATGAAAGCAAGGATGATGATGGTTCTGTTGGAGGGAGCTTAACTGAGGAGCCCTAAGGTTGAATATGTAGCTTTTGTTCTTCCTTTGTAGACTTGCTTGTTTGGGGATTGGCATGTTATCCCCCATGTTTTTTAATGTAAATTTTATAGACTTTGAATTAATGAATTGTCATGAATTTTTTTTACATGATTGCTCCTTTTCGAATTGTGTCTGCTCTGTTGTAAGCTCATATTCCTTGCCCTTACTTCCTCCTTTACTTTCTTTGACTTTAAAGACCTTTCGTTGTCTTGTCATTGTCTTGAACCTTACATAGTTTTTGACCCTCTCGCCTTCTTCATTGTAACAGTCCTTGCTGGATGTCAAGTTTTATCTTTTGAGGTCAGTTGGGCTCATGAGGTATTTGTAGAGGGTTTTTTAGGTTATTAGGTGTCTTGTTGGGACCTCCCTATTAATTCATTCAAGAGAGTGTGAGTCATTCCTTGCCTGTTCTCATTTATAGGTTACCCTACTACTTTAAGGTGCTTGGTTTAGTTGGAAGGAATTTGTGATGTTGATGTTTGATAAGTTTCACCCATTTTGCTTCCTGCATCGAACATTCCCCAAGTTCACAGTTTCTTAATAGGTGGAGCATTAGTTGTTTTTAAATGATCCCATCTTGCCTTTTATATTTGATTGCATTGCTATCCATTAGATTACCTATTGTCCATCCAATGGCTGGGGAGTTTGGTGGGTAAAGGATTCTCCCTTATAAATAGGTATTTCTATCATTTCATTCCTCTTCACCATGTACCTTTGGACTTTGTTTCAAAAACCCTTATTTTAGTAATTGTTAAAGGATCATGGCACTTTGCTTGGATCTTTGGCTTGAAAAATCTAGCCTATAGAGAGTTTATGTCAATGAGATTCATTGGCCCATTATCTCCGTTTAATGGCACTAGCTACTCCGTTATCCTTATTTACATTAGGTTTAAGAGTGGGTAGGGACCTAGGATGGAGGTGATGCATCGCCTCTATGCTGCCTTGTCCATATGGTCCTAGGATGGAGGTGATGCATCGCCTCTATGCTGCCTTGTCCATATGGTCCTTTTGCCTCTTCGCTTCTCATGTGCCTTTATTAAGGATGTGACCTCCTTGATTGTGATGCACTTGAGCTCCTAAGCTACTTAGGTTATTCGAATAGGGTCCATCGGGTTGCTACCTTTAGACAACTTGTGGGCCTCCTCTAACAATAGCACATGGGTTCATCATAGGGCTGGATGATTGTTGCTCCTTAAGCCCTATATCAAATTCTAGAGCCTTTACTGTTACTGGAACAGTGGGGCAATCATAGCCACCAAATTTGCTCTTGTTTGGTGGCTCTACATTTCCTTTGGAGCGCTCTTCATAGTATTCTACAAGGCTCCAATACAGTCACTATCCTCTTGCTGCTTTTGATGTAGCGATGGTGTCATGAGCCTTAAAGCTAGCATCTTTCCAGATGGCATCTATCAGAGCAACATTTAAAGGTAGATATTCAAACTTAGTGGCTTAGAGGAGCTTTAGGATTGATAATCAAAGGCAATCATTCAAATGAGTTAGTTGATATGGTCATTGTGTTGTCAGGGAAAGTCCTTACATAACATGATCATGTAATCTTTGGCTAAAATGCCTATTAAAACTATTGTGATCAATTTACAAGTGAATGAAATTCATTGATTTGACTTCCTTATTTCTATTGCTTGCCTTTTTTCTTTCCCTTTTTCCTATATTTTGCATACACGCATGTCGTTTTTTTTAGCATCTTAATCAGGAACCAGATTTGGAATTACTCTTTGGTGAGAGTTATCCGACTAGCACATGAGAGCAAAGTTCGTTAACTTCCATGTCCCTTGTCGAGTTTGTTGTATGGGATTACCTTTAGGAGAGAATTACTCAACTAACACATGAGAGCGAAGCTCATTAACTTTTATGTCCCATGACAAATTTATTGTATGGAATTACCCTTAGGAGGGAATTACTTGACTTGCACATGTGATGGAGATCAGAAGGCATCAACGTAAAAGATTAAAACATCTCGGGAGTTCTACACCACCAGCCTTTAGGATGAAAGTCGTTGGCCTTCAATATGTACACCGCCGACCTTTAATTAAAGGCTGTCGGCCTTGCTACCGGCCTTTACAACTTAGGTTATTTATTGTTATTATTGTATTTTCCTTTATAGGCTTAGGGATATTTATTAGGGTTATTTATTATTTTGACTTTCCTTATTCGTTGCTTAGTTTTGAGGCTAATTAAAGCGCATATATATCTATCATATGTAATCTTAAAGGTTGGTAGGGTTCATATCAACACGAGAGCGAAGCTCGTCAGTTTCCATGTCCCCCATCGGGCTTAGAGTTTGGAATTACCCTTAAAAGGGACTTGCCAACAGAACATGAAGGCAAAGCTCATGAAATTCCATGTCCCTCATCATATTAAATGTTTGGAGTTACCCTTAGGAAGGAGTTACCCAATCACGTATGAGGGTAAAGCTCATCAGCTTCTATGGCCCCTGCCAAACTTAGAGTTTAGGAGTTACCAACCAATGCATAGAGGAAGTTGATGAGCTTCCATGTCCCCTTAGGATTCAAAGTTTGGGAGTTATCCAACCAGCACATGAGGGCAAAGCTCATTAGCTTCCATATGCCCCATTATACTTAGAGTTTAAGAGTTACCTTTAGGAGGGAGTTACATGACCATCACATAAGGGCAGAGCTCGTCAGCTTCCATTTTCCCTGCCAGTAAACATAAGAGGGTGGAGTTCACTAATTCTTATGTCCCTTGCTCATTATCGTCGTAGACATGGTGAGCTAAATTTGTGTGTAAAGGTATTCTGTCTTATGAGTATAGAAAAAAAAAATTATGTGTAAACTTCACAATTTCATTTCATTGAATTTTCATACAATTAAGCTCCTACTCTGGGAGTTTACAAAGCCACACACTACTGTTCAAAAGAGAGTGATCGTCTAAGGCATCTCTTCTTAGCATTAGATGTTGTGTTCACATGAAAATTTTCGAAGATTGCTGGCGTTCCAAGTCTTATGGATGAGTTCCCCATTTAAAGTATCAAGTTTGGAGGCTTCATTGCCTAAGACCTCTTTAACTCGTATTAAGTCCTTCCAACTAGCTTTACCCTTGCTTCCTTTGATCCCATTGCTTTGAGCTTTCTGCAAACCAAGTCTCCAAGATGGAAGACTTTATGCTTGACTTTCTTATCATGGTAATAAGCTGCCCTGTGCTAATAGGTGGCTACTCTTTTCCTGATCAAATCTCTAGTCTCTTCCACAACATCTAGCTCGGCTCGTCACCCAATATAATTTACCATTTCATCAAAGGATTAGATTTGGACGTTAGGAAGTTTGAGCTTGATGGGGAGCATGGCTTTGATTTGAAGGAAAGCCTGAGGGGGTTTCTTTGGTCGACATTCGGTTGGTGGTTCAATAACCCCATAGGATGCTAGAAGTTCATCTGCTACTTACTACTAAGGCGATCCACTCGATCCCTGATACTTCTCATGATGGTTTGTCTATAGCTTTGACTTACCTGTTAGCTGTGGATGGGCCTGAGGTATAATGTGGCATGATCTTATACTTTGCACAAAAGCCTTTCACAACATTGTAATTTAACTATCGACCATTATTATGATCAAGGAGTGAGGCACTCTAAACCAAACTAGTATGTTGTTATGGATGAAATTGAGTGCACTCATGTCTGTCACCTTGGTCCCAGCTTCTGCCTCTAGCCACTTGGTGATGTAGTCGCATCCAACAATGATGAACTTCCGTTGTCTGATTGACACTGGCAATGGTCCAAGAATGTCCAAGTTTCACTGAGTGATGTGTTATGGACTAGTGAGGCAATGGAGATTTGTTTTAGGAGCATGGTCAATCAAGGCATGTTTTTGGTAACTCTCATATATCTTCACGTACTCTTCAACATCCTTCAGCATAGTTGGCCAATAGTATCCTATTCGTACTACCTTGATGTATAGGAATTGTGCCTTGATGTAGTTACTACACTATCTTGCATGCAACTCCTTAAAGACATTGTGCCCTTCGTTTTGGTGTAAGCATCTCAACAGGGGAAAACTAAAGTGTTGTTTGTATAACGTCCCATTGATGAGTGTGTGATTTGTCACTCTATACATTAGGCTCCTTACTTCCTTCCTATCCTAAGGTAGGGTTCCTTCTCTAAGGTAGTTTACGATTAGGTCCATACTTGAGGAGGTCAGCCCAATTTGTATTTCGAGTATCTCGAGTGTCTATTTGATGTAGTCTTCTCTAGGAGATATTCCATGAATATCCTTTCTCCTGTTCTTACTAGGTTCGGTACTGCTACTAAGGTGAGCTTGGAGAGTTTGTCAACTTCTGAATTTTCGATTCTCGAGATCTTGATGATGTCCCAAGGATTGAGTTCAGTAAGGAGAGCCCTTACCACATTAAGGTACATGGCTATCCCTTCATCTTTGGCCTTGTAGTCGCCTTTGACCTGTTGTATAATTAGCATCAAATCTAAAAAAAAAAAAAATTATCTTGCTAACTCTGATGTATTTTGCCAACTTCAACCTTACTATAAGGGCTTCATATTCTACTTCATTGCTACTTACAAGGAATCTAAACTACAAAGCATAACAGACTTTTCTTACTCTGTTGGGTCCTTCTAACATAGTTCAGCCTCACTTCCCCCTAAGGTGGAGGATCCATCAACATGGAGCATCTACAATTAGGAGATCGCGCTCGTCGCACTCTTTAGAGTTGGTGTACTTAACTAGAACTTAGGCTTGATAGCTTCTTTAGGTTGGAGCTAGATCCCATGTGCACTAAGCTCGATTGTATACTTCATCGTCCTTCTAGAGACATTAGGTTTGTGAGGATGATTCTTAAGCAACATCCATAAGGACTATATCTAAGTCTTGGGAAGTAGGGTACAATCATCGAGTTGAGACAATTATGGTAAGAGCAATTTGATAAGTGTCAATAAACCCTTAATCTTGATGTTATTTGAACATCTTTATTATGTAATTTTTTTTAGATTTTGAAGAAAAGGACATTTATTTGTGAAAAAATTCATTCGGCAACTTAAGGAGTATATTTGGAAATTTTTATGATGATCCAAGAGAAATTAAGGCAAATTAAACAAGTTTGGATCAATTTTGTACAAGAAGGAAATTTTATGTTTTGCATCCCATCTTCATCATTGGCAAGGAAGGACGCTAGGGTGCAACCATTAGGCATTAGAGAAGAAAAGTTTCAGCCCCACCTTCATCTTGCCAGGGAAGACAACGAGGGAAGAGTATTGAATGCTCCAAAAGCCAAAATTGGTTATTTTATGTTTCATCCCTTCCCTCGATCTCGGCCATGCTGTACCCTTGCAGACCCAAAACTATAAATAGTGCTATGTTTTCTTATTTTAGAGTTTTAGATCATTTGTCTTAGCCCTAAGAGAGAGATTATGAAGGAAATTACGAAGAACTTGCTGGAGCATCACTTGAAGATCTCAAGATATCAATTAGGGTTTATTCTTTCTATCATGATTTTCTATTTCCTCTAGATCTTTTATTCTTATTTATACATCTCATGGAGAAGTAGATTCTTATACTCTTCATCTTGTGAAACCCTATACCCTATGAATTGAATTGCCTTTTGATTATGAAATATCATGCCTTTGTATCTATTCATGTGATTTAATAGTCTAGTGATTGATTTGAGCACAAATTAATTGTATGTTTGATTTTATTAGATTGAAAGAGGTTTCACTCAATTAGATGATTTCATGAATAGAGAAATTGGTTGTTTCACCTAGAGGTAGGGAAGTTACGTTTTTCTGCTACAAGAATTCAATTCTTGTTTAAGGATCATGAAGCATGCAATCTTATGTGATGTTAGTGGAGAGAGGTCTCCACTATCTCATGTAGGGTTATGAATTGATTAACTCGAGGGAGTAATTGATTTACTGTTAAGATTTAGCAGTGCAAATCATGAATGATTCATTAATCAATCTATTATCGTTAGAATTTTAGGCTTAGGATAGATCAAGGTGGAGAGTATGTCTCGAGATTGATTTCATCTTTTGAAAAAACACTTATTTGATCTTAAGGCCTGTTTTATCTTTTGTTTAGTAGTTAATTGTAGATTTCTCTTCAAAACTTAGGCTAAGTAGTGGAGAACTGGTAATACTAGTACTTATTCTTCAAATTCCCTAAGGACGACATCCTAAAATCTATGCTACATTGAATAAGTACGCTTGCCTAACTCATATCGTAGATTTTAGTAAGTTTATAAATTTTAGAATTTGATACGGTCGGTAAATGCACATCACAAATTTCTAGAGTTTCGAGTACCTCTTTTTTGGCCCTTGTAAGGCATGGCTTACATAGTAGACACATCAGTACTATTTTTTGTCGGCTCAAGTGAGCACTTAGGAGAGGGCGCATTCTCTCACAACCAAGCATAGAAGAGATTTTCCCCAGGTACTAGGGTAGACAATACAAAAGGATTTGCTAGAAATCTCTTAAGGTCCTTGAAAGCTCGTTAGCATCCGTTGGTCCACTTGAACTCATTCGATTTCTTTAATATCTTGAAGAACTTTGAGCACTTATTTAAGTTATGTGGTAAGAACTTGCTCTGGCTAGCTACTTATCTTGCTAATCTGTAGACCAAGTTAATGGTCGTAAGTCCATTATCCTCTGATCTTCTCAGGTTTAGCTTCTATTCCCTAGTGGGAGACCATGTAACCTAGAAATTTGCCTAAGGCAACCCTAAGAGCACTTTTTTTGTGGATTCAACTTCATGCTATAGAAGCAAAGTCTATCAAACATTTCTTGCAAATCTCGAAGGTGATTGGTGGCTTCCTTACTTTTGATAGTTATGTCATCGACACACTTCCATGTTCCTCCTTATTTGTAGCTTGAAGACTTCAATCACCAACATATGGAATGTGGCTCTAGCATCCTTTAGCCCAAACAACATCACTTTGTAGTAGCAGGTCTTGAAGATGGTGATGAATGAAGTGTATACCTTGTCGTCAAGGCTCATCTTGATCCGATTGTATCTGCAAAAGGCATCTATGAAACTTAGCAACTTATGTCCCCAGATGTTGTCTATAAGTTGATCTATTTGTGTTAAAGGAAAATTGTCTTTCAGGCATACCTTATTCAGGTTGTTGTAGTAGATGCACCTCCGCCATTTCCCATTAGCTTCCTTGACCAGAACCACATTAACAAGCCACGTAGGGTACTTCTTTCAAATAAACCTAGCTCAATGGAGCTTTTGGACTTCTCCTCGATTGCAGCTTGCCTCTCGGCCACAAAATGTTTGATCTCTTGTTGAACTGGCTTCTAAGTCTTGTTTACTCTTAGCTAGTGGTTGATCATGTCCGAATTGATGCCTAACATGTTTGATGGTGATCATGCAAAGACATATTTGTTCACCCACAAGAATGTGACTAGTTGCTCTTTGAGGTCGAGTGGCATTGAGGTCCTAACCTGAGTTGTATGCCTAGGTTTATCATCCAGCACAACTTTTGCTAGGCCATTTTTTCATTTAACCTTGTCATCGGGTTTTGAATCCATTGCACATACCCAATCCCCTTTCACAGTCTTAAGGTACAATTTACGCAATTGCTCATGATAACCCTTACGTACCCCTACTCTTGTAAAGGTAGAGAACTTGGCCTTCAAGTGGGGTTACAACTGTAAGCCTCGGAAAATTTCAATAAATAATTTCAAAATGAACTTCGAAAATAAATCCTAAAAATCACTCCAAATTAAAACCGAATTTTGACAAGTCCTAAATCACGAATGAATTCAGAAACTTCTCAATCTTGAGAAAATGAAAATCTTTAAACAATAAAATAAGAACTCAGTGGTTTCAAATTCAAAACCACGACGTATGAAAAATTCCATATTTAGCTCCGGCTTGTAAAATGGGTAATATAGAGCCAAAAACAAATTATTAAAAAGTAAATAATGATTAACTTTCGGAAATGAAATCCAATTAAAGAATTCGAAAACATTAAGAGTTATTAAATACTTACAAAAATAAAATTTAAAATAAATTTCTCAAATTAAATATGTTATATAAACATAAATATCAGTTTCCAAATTGGCAAAGGTCTAAACCGGAAAATCACCCGGAAACCCTAACCGGAATACAATAGTGTAAGTCCGGCAATCTAGCGCCCCTAACCCTAGAGGCCGAGATGTAGTTTAAATATATAGAATAACTCATAGTAATATAAGTTCGTTTATAATTATCAGATTGGTAAATTTTTGACCTATTTTGAACCCGTTCGGATACAGACTTCGAAAAGCGTATCCCGGGGCTCGAGATATCAAAAATATACCATTAGTACCGTTAGACTCGTAATTTTATAAGATTTCTAAATATATCAGTTATATAATTTTTCGGGTTATAAAAGTTACAGTTATAACCTTTTTATCGTATTTTCATTTCTACCGGTAATTGATTGTCTTTGCACTATTCATTTTATTTCATTACACAATTTTATTATTTTATAATGTATACCCCGGGTTTCCTAGTAATCAAGTAAACTTCGGAAACCGGAAAATGAAACCCTAAACCGGTTTAGTTCAAGCTTTGTGAGAAAGACTTAGAAACCCTAATTCCGGCTTTTCCTCGGTTTCCAAATAAGAAACTTTATAAGAAAATTAATTTTGAATATAGTTCTTGATTATATTTCGAAACAAGAAAAGATCAGATTTTAAGAAAATTTCAATTCCGGGTCATCCCGAGACCCATTATAGAAAAACGTGCCCCGGAACTAGAATTTCAAAAATTTCCTTATGAATACTCATTAGAATCGAAATAAAATAAGGATTTCAAAAATATAAATTTCATAATTTTCGGCTTACGAAAAATACAGTTATAACCTTCTTATTCGTATTTTTCTTACTACCGGTAATTAAGTTGTCTTGATTACTATTCACTACTATTCACAAGTACAACCTATTACTACCTATTTGTACACCCTACACTTGCAACACTTACCATCACTCAATTCCACTTTCTTTTCCAAAGACTTTTGTCTCTTAATTATTATTACAAGTTATGGCATTAATGTACAAATCAAATCAAAGACAAATCAAAGTAAGAAATCAAAATTTTCCCCCCTTTTTCCTCTTGCATTGGTTGGCGTGAAACCCTCCCAACAAGTTCAATTTGCAATTTTTATTTGTTTTATTCCATTTTAACCTAATTTCAAATGCTATATAAACAACTTTTTCTCTCTCTCTCTTCATTTTTCACTTTTCAAGTTTACAAAAGGTAAAACACTCTCATTTTCTCTCCCTCCAACCCTCAATGCCGTGAGCCTCCATGGCCACACACACACACACAACTTTCTTTTTTCTTCTTTTGTCTCCTATTTTACCTTAAGTAGATGAACCTTGCTTCATATATCCTTAGATCTTTGTAATGGCTAGGTTATTCTTGGATATTTCCAACTAAATGTCCCCATGATCTCTTGATAGGGACAAGGAAATATCAAAACAAGAATACCAAACCATCACTAGTAGATCTTGTATTTCAAGGAGCTTTCAAGGCATAAGCTTTATGATTTTTCATCAAAAGGTATTTTGAACAAAAGATCTTTTATAAAAATGTTTTTATGTTTTCAAAACCTATTTAAGCACTTGATATAGTAGATCTACCATTTTACTTCATATCATGTAGACATTAAGATCTCATCTTTATTTTGAGTTTATGTGCATTAATGGTCTTTAATTTTTTGTCCTTAGTAAATAACCTTCCCTATATAGATCTATAGTAGATGAGTTAATAATACCAAAAAGGAAAACACTTTTCAAGAAATGAGTTAGTGTAAATTCGGATGACTTGGGAACCTAGCCTTAAAAACCCTTTTCAACTTCTAAACATGTATTTTACAAGAAAAATGAAGCCTATAGGTGATAGATAATGTTTGATGATGTTTTTCATGAGTTTAAATGAGTTTTTACTAAAGAAAATATTTAAAACAAGAGATGAGTCAATAGAAGTTTTGAGTTGAAAGTCTTGAAAGCCAAATTCGTAATAATGGATAGATGGTTAGAAAACACTAGTTTTTCAACTTCAAAAATGGTATTTTCTTAAATAAATGAAGTCCTTAGGGTATAGGTAAAATAAATACTTAAATTTCTAAGTATAAAATACATTTTCTTAAAAGAATCAACTTGAAAATGAAATTTTCTAAATTCGGATTTTTGTAACCACCTTAGTGTAAGACCCACTTAAAAGTTTACAAATGAAGATTTTATTAAAGAAATAAAGGCCTTAGGATATAACTAATATAAGGGTCAAAATTTCTTTAAACAAAGTGGAGTTTTCCTAAAGAAGATCCTTATAATAAGTAAGTGTGACCAAGTGTAGTAAACTTACTTGTTAAACAATAGCATGAAATGATTTTCTAGGAAAAGAGTTTATTTAAATTCTTTAAGTCTAAAAAGTTATAAGAACTTAGGCTCATTAGAGTTCATATCATGACATTCATGATAGGGAAAATCATTACCATGGCATTTAGTTTCATTTTGTACTTAGGAATCTCAAGTGCATTCATGAAAACCGCATTTTCGGAATCTATATAACCGCTGTACAGATCTGATCCCTCATTTCCGAGGCTTAGATATTTTGAAACTTGATTTAAACTTCATATTTAGAAAGCTCTTCCGAAGTAGATAGAAATCGATATAAAATTTGCGAGATTCCGAGTTAAAATGACCAAGTTATGGCCATTTTAAATCGGGACTTCGAAAATGACGCGAATTTCGATTTCACTAAGTTTTCTTAGAGTTTTAGTATCCTTAGATGGTAGAATACTCATTAGAGTATTTCTTATGTGATTAGGTGAACCCGAGAACGTTGACTCTTTGCCACCGGATTATTATTACTAGAAGACCGGTGATCCAATGGCCGAGTGAGTTCATTTCCTAAGTAATTATGCTCATTGAGTGTGCTTGTAATTGTAGTAGCACTAGACTTAGGTAAAGATAAAATTGTTGATGAGAAATGAACTTTTCTGTTGAATGAATGATAAGTATATCGAGAAGACTTGTTGAAATAATATTGTATGAGTTAGTATAGACTTGGATTGTTTGAAACTCTATGATCGCTCTTAAATTACATAATGAACTTGCTACGATTCTATAAATAAACTGTACATGCATATCATTTAGTGAGTCACATTGCATTACGAGAATGCTTTTGGTGGGAACAAAAGTATGATCGGGAGGCAGCGGGTCTTCGTTAACATTAAGGATCTGCAGGGTCACTTAAGTTAACGGGCAGTGGAGTAGACACTATAAACCAATACATATAAACAGGTGGAGGACCACCTTCGTTAACATCAAGGGCCTATGAGGTCGCTTATGTTAATGGGCAGTGGAGTAGACACTATAAACCACAAGAGAAAATATTGGAATTGTGGTCGCATGTTATGGACCACCCCAAACCCCGAATGGAGGGCGTAAATCCATTCACATATGGCTACCGGAAAGTCATATGCTTGTATGTTCACGTGCTTGTGCATTCATATGATTGTTTAAATAAACTTGTTTGTATATTTTACAATTGAGTATATTATTGCGGAAATGAATCTCACTAAGCTAGTGTAGCTTATACCCCAATAGATGTTTAAATGAGCAGGTTATTCCAAGAATGCTAAGTGGGGACCGAGTTGGTTGAAGCCGAGAATGATTTCGGATTCGGCAAGATATAAGATGCTTGAAGTTTTTGGCTAAGCTTTACGATTTGCTTTGTAATAGCTTTATGTAGTGAAGTCTTGGGATGAATGTAGTTGAAGTTTGATGAATTGTATTTTGAAGTATAGGGTTTTGTATTTGGAGTATAGTGGATTGTATTTCTTTTACATTGTTACTCAATTGTATCAACATAAAACGTATCATTCCGATGTGTCTCCTTTATGTGTTAGACGCCTTGTATATAATATGGAAGCCTTCGTGTGACTGAGGTGGTCATTCTTAGGCTTTAATATTGTGTACGGCAGACTGCCACGTTTAGGGTACCCTTCGGGGCGTGACAACAACACTACCATCCCAAAAGCTTATTAGGTTGCTCTCCTGAGGATCACATTGTACAAGGAGTGGCAATTGACCACGAGG
Organism: Combretum micranthum; assembly: GCA_024138025.1. Lineage (NCBI taxonomy): Eukaryota > Viridiplantae > Streptophyta > Magnoliopsida > Myrtales > Combretaceae > Combretum > Combretum micranthum. The sequence continues at coordinate 136,165 of JAMXBD010001397.1, forward strand.
AAATTGCTTGTCGAGTCATGAAATACTCCTTATCCCTAAGCTTGAGAGGTAAGGTGATGATTCCCTAAGGCCTAACCAGTTTGTTGTCAAATCCATACAACTCGTGGTCATAGGGCCTTCATATGACTAGTGGTCATAAGGCCTCAGCTTTGCCTTTAATTGATGTTTCATTTTCTCATATGCATGATTAAATAGGATGTTGATGCTGCTACTGGTATCTACCATCACCTTTCTGACCTTCTAACCCGAGATGCGAGCTTAGATTACCAGCACATCCTAGTATGGAAATTGGATATCTTTAAGGTCAGCATTGGAGAATGATATGTAGTTGTCTATTTTCCTTCTTTTTGGTTCAAGACTAAGGACCTCTTCTCCTCCCTTTAAAATTAGGTTGAGAAGGTACCCGGTCATCTTGAAGGGGTTAACTTACCCATGACGATGTTGATCTCTCTGGGGCATTCTTTGTCCCTCCTAATCTAGATTTGATCTCATTGTCCTTCGGTTGGCTTTCCCTTTTCTTTGCATTCTTGGTCTGCCTCTTCTAAGTAGGCTTATTTGGGTGTGTGCTACTGTAATTGATGTTTTGGTTAAGGTATGATGTTGAAGAGCCTTCTTGATGACTTTTTTCAGTTGCCAATAGTCACGCGTGTTGTGCTTGCACTCTTGGTATTTCTTGAAGTATTCTCTCAAGTCTTTCTACCTCGTGGTTGGTTTCATGGGTGGAAGGGGATGATCCCTTAGCCCTTAACCTCGAGGAACACGTCATGGTGAGGATTTTTTAAGGGCATGAATTTGTTGTATAGTAGGCAATGTTTCCTTTGTTCATGGCTTTAGTCCTTGACATGGTTGCTAAGGATTCAGTTTGCATTGCATTGGTGCCTAGGGTGCCCTTTTGTTCCTATGACGATTGCGATCATTAAGGGTGAGCTCAAGCTTGAACTCAGTTTTCTTTCTAGTGTTCTTAGTGTCTTCTTGTCAAATGTACTTTTAAGCCTTCTGCCTCTCCTACTCGATAGTGGTGAATTGAAATTTGGAGATAGAGTTAAAAAAAAATGGGCTCTTAGCAAGCATTCCTTACTTTATGCCTCCAAAGCCACTCCCTGGTTAAGGCTTAAGATTTCTTGGCATGCTTTGTTGAACCGAGTTAATCTCGCAGTGGTTCATTTAGTCTTTACTTAACCATGTACAAGTATGAATCATTCTTTTTCGACAGTTTGTTCGACATAAAGTGTTGAACTACCTGAAAGGGGCAACTATTCCTTTGGGAAGTTTGTTGAACCAAGTCCTAGCGACTCCTTAAGGGGTTATTGGAAAGGTATTGCACCATATGGCATCTGAGAAGCTATGTAACATCATGGTTGATCAGAACTAAGCTAAGTAGTATTTAAGGTCGATCATCTCGTCATAGGTTTCCAAGTATAAGATCTTAGTCCCAGTGGGTAGTACTACATACCAGACAACCATAATAAAAGGCGACTCAGCTGTGGCTGCCTTTTGGGATGGATAACTCTACAACTTGTCTTTTAAACTAGTGAATTTCTACATTATTTGAACAACCTTTGCTAAGATGGTGAAGGGTTTTGTATTAACGGCTGGTGGGTCTTGATGCACGTCACCTTCATGAACCTTTAAAGAGTTAAGGCATGCATGAAGCAATGGGAGATAGTCATTATCCTAGCATGCATTGTAAGCCCTAGAAAATTTCAAGTAAATAATTCCAAAATAAACATTTAAAATAAACTTTAAAAATGACTCCCAATTAAAACCGAACCTCAACTAGTCCGAAATCTTGAACAAATCCAGAAATTTCTTAATCTTGAAGAAAAAGAAAATCCTTAAAAGTAAAAATAAGAACTTAATAGTCCTCAAATCCAAAACCACTACGTATAACAAATTTTATGCTTAACCCTGACTTGTAAAAAATCGGGTAATATAGAACCTAAAAACAAATTATTAAACAGTAAGTAACGATGAACCTTCAAGTATAAGACCTAATTACAGAATTCTGAAAGCATTAAGAGATAACAAATATTTACGAAAATGAAATTTAAAATAAATATTCTCAAATTAAATTTGTCGTATATATATAAAACATCAAAATCCAAATTGGCAGGGTTCTAAATCGGAAAGTCAACTGAAAAACCTAAGTCAACAATTCCCAAGAAACCTTAGTAGTTTAAATCCGGCAATTTCGTATCCCTAAGCCAAGGAGTCGGAATATGAGTAAAGGGTGTAGTTAGGTCGTGATAATATTAGAATGTTTTAATGGATAAGATTAGCGGATTTTCGATCTATTTCGAACCCGATCAGGTTCGGACTTCGAAAAGCATGCCCCGGGATTTGAAATATTAAATATATGACATTAGTATTGATAGATTCGTAATTTCATAAGATTTTCAAATATATCAGTTATATAATTTTTTGGATTATATGTAAACCTGGTTTTCAAGTAACCGAGTAAACTCCGGAAATCGAAAACCAAAACCTTAAACTGGATTAGTTTAAGCTTGAAGGGGAAACCTGGGAACCATGGATCCGACTTTTCTTCGATTTCAACTAAAAGAATTTTTGTGAAATAATTTAATGTAGAATATTGTCCTAAAGCATATTTCAAACCATAAAAAGTTCTGATTTCGAAAATTTTTCCATTCCAGGCTTTCCCGAGCTTCATTACGAAAAAGCGAACCCTGGAACTAGGAATTCCGAAAAATATTCTGGAATACTCTTTAGAACCGAAATTTTATAAGGGTTTCAAAAATATACGTTTTATAATTTTTCGGATTATAAAAATTATAATTATAGCCTTTTCTCGTATTTTCTTTACTACCGGTAAAGTAAATGTTTTGTCTACTATTTATTACTATTCACAAGTACAACCTACTACACATACAAGCGATACCTTAGTCTTACATCTTTACAAACACTCATTATATTTTCTTTTCCAAGAAATTTTTGTCTCTTAAATAAATTATTACATTTAATACATTTTCCTACATAAATTACAAATTCAAACAATTTCAACTCTCCCTCTCTCTTTCCCCTCACTTGGCCGGCACATGACCCCCCATTTATGCCTCCAAATTGATTTATTTTATCTCCTTTTATTACTTAAAACAAACCCTAATTCACTTAGTATAAATAATCCTTTTTCTTTTCTCTCTCTTCATTTTTATTTCATTTGTTTCAAAAGCTCTCAAGCCCTCTCTTTTTCTCCCTATTGTTGTGAGCTTTCCACACCCCCACACACTCACACAACTTCACTTCTTCTTCATTTCTCATCTATTTCAAGTTTTAGGTGATGAATCCTAAGCCTTTCTATTATCTAATCTTGTAATGACAAGATTATTCATGAGTATGTTCACTCTAAGTCCCCATGAGCACTTGCTAGGGACAAGAAAATCCTACGACATGAATATCAAGCCATCACAAGAGTAGATTTTGTGTTTGATTAAGTTTTTGTTGGAATATTTTCATGTTCATGCATGTAAAAGTGGAGTTGTAAGCCCCAGAAAATTTCAGTAAATAATCTCAAGATGAACTTTGAAAATAAACCCTAAAAATCACTCCAAATTAAAACCGAACTTCGACTAGTCTTAAATCACGAACGAATCTGAAAATTTTTCCATCTCGAGGAAAATAAGAATTCCTAAAAACAAAATAAGAACTCATCATACTTCAATTCCAAACCCATTACGTACGACAAATTCCATACGTAACTCCGACTTATAAAATCGGGTAATATAGAACCCAAGAACAAATTATTAAAAAGTAAATAACGATTAACTTTCGGAAATGAAACCCAATTCAAGAATTCCGAAAACGTTAAAAGATATTAAATACTTACAAAAATGAAATAAAATAAATTTCTCAAATTAAATATGTTGTATAAACATAAAATATCAGTTTCCAAATTGGCAAAGATCTAAACCGGAAAAATCACCCGGAAACCCTAACCAGAATACAATAGCTTAAGTCCGGCAATCTAGCGCCCTTAACCCTAGAGGCCGAGGTGTAGTTTAAATATGTAGAATAGCTCGTAATAATATAATTTGTTTAAAAATATCATATTGGTAAATTTTTGACTATTTCGAACCCGTTCGAATACAGACTTCAAAAAGCGTGTCCCGGGGCTCGAGATATAAAAAATACACCATTAGTGCCGTTAGACTCGTAATTTCATAAGATTTCCAAATATATCAGTTATATAATTTTTCGGGTTATAGTTACAGTTATAACCTTTTATCGTATTTTCATTACTACCGGTAATTAACTAGTCTTTTGCACTCATTTTTATTTCATTACACAATTTTATTTTCTTATAAAGCCTTATATTTTTAGATAAATATTTATATATTATAGAAAATTTTGTTTTTCCAAAATTCAGTTCGTTTCGGGTTTTTATTGGATGAGTTTGTTTAAGACCTGATACTAAAAATAAAATAAATTAATTAATAATTGGAAAATATTTTAAAAATATTTTTATTTTCATAAAATAAATTTTTTATAATTTTTCGTGTTATAAAAATATCATTTATAGCCCATATTCGCGTATTTTGATCATACTGGTAACATATTTGTTAAAATACTAAAATAATTCAAATAATTATTTAATTTTAATTATGAAAAATCTGCTACAAATATTTAGAATAAATTTTCTAATTTTATTTGATTTTATTTTATTTTATTAAGAAAGTACTCTTACAACCCATACTTTCAAGTACACCTTACACATATCACTTTTTTTTCACTTCAATATTTTTACACTTCATTATATCACTTCATGGCAGATTTTTCCTTCTTTATGGCTGCTATTGTCCTTTAATTACTCCTATTTTGATTAAAAATAAATATATTTCAATCCTTCCTCAAAAAGTTACATTACACATTAATTATACAATTTAATTTCAAGTCAAATTTCAACAAAATCCTCTCTCTCTCCTCTTCCTAATTCACGTGCAGCCCCTCTCCTTACTGCCTTGTTTTATTTTTTTTTTCTTCTTTCATTCATTAATACACTCATTTTCTCTCTCTCTTTCATTTACTCTCTTTCCCTTTTTCATTCCTTACTTTTTCTCTCTCTTTTTCCTCTCTTTTCTTCTTCATTCTTGCTCTTATTCTTGCAAGAACCAAGCTGCCCTCCAATTCTTTTATTAGCTCCCACCCATATTTCTTGAAGATTTTTAAGCAAATCTTCTTCTCAAAGCTTCCATAGGTGATATAGGTAAGGTATAGTGAGAGTTTCATGCATCAAATGACATTCCATTAGCTTAAAAGCTAAGGATGATGATACTAAAGTGAAACACTCCATTTCTCTATGATTTTTCTCTTGTATCATTCTTATTTTCTTGTTTAAAATAGTTATATTTTGTAGATCTAACTTTTTGTAACTTTGATTTTTGTTTATGCCTTAGATCTTGTTATTTGAAGTTATTATTTTTGTTATTGCTTATGATTTATGTATATATTCCTCATTCACATGTGTTCATGCATTCAAAACTAGTGTAGTAAACTAGATCTAGTGTTTTGGGTTCATAAAATGCATTAGACTTTGTTTTATGTTCATGGATAACTTATAGTAGCATGATGATAGTAGGAATGTTTTAGAAAACTCTAGATCTATTTTATTTTCAACAATTATCATTTTTGAAAATTCAGATGAAAAATGAACCATATTTAGAAAAGTTGTTTTTCAACTTCAAAATGTGTATTTTTCATTTAAAATGAAGGACTTAGGGTATAGATAATATAAATGAGTGATTTTGATGAGTAAAGTTTGGATCTATGAGTTTATAGTTTACTACCATGGGTTTCTTTTAGATTTATGTTCATATTAAGTATAGATCTTGGTTTTAAACTTAAACAAAAATTGTGAAATTCGCATTTTAGCAAGACCCCTATTTAAAAACCACTTTCCAAGTGTCAAAATGAAGTTTTTACTTAAGATAATGAAGGCTTAATGTATGTATATCATCAAGACTTCTTTTTACAAGAATCAAAGGTGATTTTCAAAATCAAAATCTCATTTTCGGATTTTGGCCAAGGCATATTTTTAAAACATGTTTTCCAACTCAAAAATGAAGTTTTTATTCAAGTTATGAAAGGTTCTTAGGATAGGATATGTAAGGAATGGATTTTCATAAGTTTAGATAGATTTTATCAAAAGATATGTCCAAAAATGAATTTTGTAAATTCGATCTCAACAAAGACCAATTTTGAAAACCATTTTTCAACTTCAAAACAAGACTTTTATTAAAGAAATGGAAGCCTTAAGGGGTAGGTTTGATTAGGAAATGGTTTTCGAAAGACTAAATGAGTTTTACAAAGAAAACAAGCTCAAATGAATTTCTCAAAATTCGGATTTGAAAATAGCACAATTCAAACACCTATTTCCAAATGCCAAAATGATAATTTTGATAGGAAAATGGAAGTCCTAGGGAATATATGTAATAAAGACCAAGTTTTGACAAGTATAAGAGAGATTTATCAAAATATAAATCTAGAATAACAAATGATTTCCAAGTAGGTTAAACAATTTTCATTCTTTTTGTAAAATTCGTTTAGGCAAACCACCTATTTAAAATCTACTTTCTAACCCAAAATGAAGGTTTTTATTGAAATAATGAAGGTAATGGTTATATAGATCATCAAGGTTAAGTTTTGATAAAAGAAAGTATGATTTTACAAGAAGAAAAACTATTTTCTTAAGTCTAGTATAATTCAAAGTTTTGTAACATAAAAGTTTTCAAAAAGAATTCTTGGTACTATATGCATACATATAGGAAGATCATCTCATAATCTTCATGACAATAGCTTGTAGGTAGTACATCTATGCATGATGCATTGTAGAGATAAAGTATGAAAATTGAGTTTATCCAAAATTTGTAAATTCGGAGGATTTCAAAGCCATGCCTTAAAAACTCATTTATCAACTCCAAAACTTGTGATTTATATGAAAAATGAGGATTTTAGGTCATAGGTATCCTCAAGGGATGATTTTGATAAATTAAGATAGGATTTGCTAAGAAAAATATATAGAACAAGGAGTAGAAACAAAGTAGGAAAAATTGAGTTGTTGTCATTTTTAAGAAATTCGTAATAATGAAGTAATGGCATGAAAACCCATATTTTCAAACAAATTAGAAGTTTTATTAAGAAATGAAGTCCTTAGTGGTAAGGCATGATTGAGCCTTAATTTTCAAAGTATCAAATGATTTTTACTTAAAGGAATCACCACAAAAACAATTTTTACAAAATTCGGATTTTGGAATCATCCCTACTTGAAAAACATGTTTACCAAGTGTAAAATGAAAATTTTTATGTAGAAATGAAGGTCATAAGTAATAGATATAATGAAGACTCAATTTTAACAAAAATAATTATATTTTCTTAAGTAATAAATCCAAAACAAATGGAAATGATCAAAGTTAGAAAACTAGATTTTTCATAAGTAGTTGTTATTATGGTCTTGCAAAATAAAAAGTTATAAAATTTTCTTTTAACAAAAATCATCAAGATCGTGCATACATTAAGCTCATCTCATGTCATTCATGTTAGGAAATCATTCATATTGCATGTATAGCTAATCTATATAGTAGGAACATTACAAACATTTACGAAACTATTTTTTGGAATTGGAATTTACCACTGTTCTGATCTGATCCAATCTTTTCGAAGCTTCAAAGTTTTCAAAACTTGAATATAATATTAGAAATAGGTAAATCTTTTGAAGAAGATAGAAATCGATATATAATTTGCGAGATTCCGAGTTAAAATGACCAAGTTATGGCCGTTTTAAGTTGAAATTCCCGCTTAGGACGAGAATTACGAATTTGATAGTTTGTATGAGATGGCTTGGACTAGTTAAGTGACGAAATACTTATTAGGGTATTTCTTCCTTTTTAGGTGACCCCGATATCGATGATTCCTTACCACTAGATTACTTGTACTAAGAGACCGGTGATCCAATGGCCGAGTGAGTATTACTTCGATTTCATTTATTGTATGTGATTGTAATAATAGTTGCACTAGATATTTGGTAAAGATAAAATGGATATGCATGATGGGACGATGATGGGGACTATGTATGCTTGTTGTTGATATGAGAAATGGAATGTAAGAATATCGAAGCCGAGTGATTAACTATTGCTTGTATAGATGAATTAGAATTGATTGTCTGTGATTATTGACTGATCACTTAAAAGAATTGGTATAATTGATTATTCAAAATTGAAGATGAAATTGAACTCATTCATATCACGATGAGGATGGAGCATTAGCATTTGTTGGTTTATCGTTGTACCTTAAACGATTTTATAGTTTATAGTTATCCGTAAGCTGAAATGGTCTCGATTCGTACCGCGGGATTCATTAATCTGCTAACTCGGGATGGAAGGCGCAAGTCCATCCACATATGATTTCCGACAGGTCATATGTTTGTTGAATTCACGTGTTTGATGCATATCACTTGTCTGACTAATCACTTGATTGTATGATGTGTTATAAATGCAATCCTGGAAGTTGTTACTCACTAAGCTAGTGCAGCTTATACCCCAATAGATGTTTAATGAACAGGTTATCTCAAGGATGCTAAGTGGGGACCATGATAGTTGGAGGCGAGAATGATTCTAGGATTCCGGCAAGGAATAAGAATACTTGAAGTTATTAGCTAGGTTTTATAATTTGCCTTGTAATAGTTTAATGTAGTGAAATTTTTTATGAACTGTAATGGAAGTGTAATGTCTTGTATTTGGAGTATAGTAAATTGAAATTCCTTTACATTGTTACTCAAGTTATATCAATGTAAAATGTATTACTCCGATGAGTCTCCTCCATGTGTTAGACGCCTTGTATATAGTATGGAAGCCTTCGCATGATTGAGGTGGTCATTCTTAGGCTTTAATATTGTGTACAGCGGATTGCCACCTTTAGGATACCCTTCGGGACGTGACAGGAGTAAAGTAGAGATCTTGTATAAAAATCCATATTCATGCTTTGAAACTTCATATCATACATCATAAGTGGTAGATCTAGCTTTTAGATGCTTATACCATACTTGACATTTATGATCTTATGGATAGTTTATGTTTTCATGCATTAATTCATGAAAGCTTTGTTTTGTGCATATAGATGTTGTAGTTGGTGGATCCTAGGCAAATAAACAAGGAAATTAAAAAGGAAAAGTTTTTGTTTGAAATGTTCAAAGACAAATTCGTATGATTTCAAAGCCCTATTTTAAAAACCCTTTTATCAACTCTAAAACTCATGTTTTATGTAAAAAATGAAGAATATAGGTAATAGATATCAATAAGTAGTGATTTTTATAAGTTGAAATGAGTTTTGATGAGATTAATGTGTGTAAAACAAAGGGGAGAAACAATAAAGAAGATGATGAGTTACTACTCAATTTAAAAATTCGTAATTTTGTAGTAATGCCATGAAAACACCTATTATCCAAGCTCAAAATAAAAGTTTTATGTATTAAATGAAGTCCTTAAGTAGTAGGTATAGTAAAGTCTTAAATTTTAATGCATGAAACAAGTTTTTCCAAATGAATCATTCAAAAAGTGGATTTCTAAAAATTCGGATTTTTGAGTAAATCCTATTTGAAAACATATTTGCAAAGTGGAAAATGCAAATTTTTATGTAAAAATGAAGGTCTTAGGTAGTGTATGTTATGAAGAATCAATTTTAACTAAGATAACCAGAAATTCCTAAGAATGAATTCCAAAATACAAGTGTGTTGTCAAAGTTGGAAAACTAGATTTTCATTAGTTGTTTATTGTGGTCTTGCAAAATAAAAGTTATAAAATTTTCTTTTGGCAAAAATTATCAAGATCATGTATACATTTAACTCATCACATGTCATTCATGCTAGGAAATCATTCGTATTTCATGTATACATGATTTATCAAGTAGAAACATTACAAGCCTTTACAAACTATTTTTCGGAATTAGAAACCGTTACTGATCAGATCTGATCTCTCTATTTCGTAACCTAAATATTTTCAAAACTTGAAAATAATATTATAATTAGATAGATCTTTCGAAGTAGATAGAAATCGATATATAATTTGCGAAATTCCGAGTTAAAATGACCAAATTATAGCCGCTTTAAGTTGGGACTTCCGCAAATAACGAGAATTACAATTTTGATTAGTTTTGATATATAATTTGAATTAGTTAAGTGATGAAATACTTATTAGGGCATTTCTTCCTTGTTAGGTGATCCCGAAACCGACGAATCCTTACCACCAGACTATTACGACTAGTGGATTTCTCTTCATGGCAGAGTGAGTTCATTTCTTAAATAGTTGTGTTCATGTATGTGCTTGTAATTGTAGTGGCACTAGAATTAGGAAAAGATAAAATTATGATGAGTTGTGATTTAATCGTGGTTGAATGAATAATAAGTATATCGAGGCGTTGAAAAATCATTGTATGAGCTAGTATAGACTTGGATTGTTTGAAATTCTCTATAATCACATTTAATCTACATAATTAACATGCCACGGATATATAAATAAATTGTACATGCATATCACGTAGTGAATCACATTGCATTAGCTAATATACCTTTGATGGGACAAAAGTATATTAGCGAAAGGCAAGGGGGCTTATGTTAACATTAAGGATGTGAGATCGCTTAAATTAATGGATGTGGAGTAGGCACATAAAACTACTATAATAAAACAACAGAGGTTGTATAACTAAGAGAAAGAGATCGAGGTTATGGTTGCATGACTTATGGACTACCTCACTCAGAATTGGAATTTATGGTTGCATGTCTTATGGACCATCCTAACCCCGAATGGAGGGCGTAAATCCATTCACATACGACTCCCGGAAAGTCGTATGCTTATATGCTCATTTGCTTGTGCATTTCATATGGATGTTAATAACATTTCTGTTATTTATACCGTAGACGAGTACTAATTATTGGAAATGAAATCTCACTAAGCTCGCAAGCTTATACTCCAATAGTTTCCTATTGCAGTATGAATATTTATGGCTATCTCCGAGGAGCCACTATCATCAAGTACAGCTCTTGGATATTAAGGAGCTTTTTTTCTGAGGCCGGGAACTAGACGTAGCATGGAATTCTATTTGAGTTTCCTAAATTGGTATTTGAAGGATAATATAAGAGACTTTGAGATCTGAGAATTTTTTTTTTTTTTTTTTTACGGGGGTATGCCCCTTAGATCATGTAATAGAATAAATTTAAATGTAACTATTATGATTCACATTCTTGTTGCTATGTATGTCTCCTTAAACTATTTCGAAGCAAAGTATGGTCCCTATATGTTGAACGTGAGCCTTACACCCGATGTTTAAACTCATGGAGAGGCTCAGATTGCCTTACTTGAGTTTAAATATCAAGTGTGGCGGACTGTCACGTTCAGAATACCCTTTGGGGCGTGACATGCATAGTCTTGAGTAATCCTTCCCAAGCATTGAGAAGCATAGGGCCTTCTAAAGACACTAGAGATGCCCTAATCCGTTCTAATGAACCGAAGGCTCTTCAACGGTCACATGGGATGCTCCAAGAGGTTATAGAATGACTGCTGGAGGAAACTTGAGTTTGAGGTGGAGTTAGGGATTGTCTATTGGTCTGCTTATGTGGCCTTCTAAGAGATCCTAATGGCAGCAAGATTAATGATATGCTATCTTCTTTATCAACACATGCATTCCTAGCTTCTTAAGGTTGGCGATTCTTTAGTAGAGTTGGCCATTGATGTTCTCACACTCTAGGTTTCAATGTGCTGATTGTTGGCATAGATTCTCTAGGCCTAGTATGCACCTCGGCCAATGTGCTCAACCTCTACTAGAGCCTAGAAAGTCGACTGTTGTTGTTCAACTGGCGTAGCAGTAGCCATGATTAGCACTACAATGGCTTGGTTGTTGCTTTTAGACTATCCCTTTCCTCTAGGATGTTACGCCATGTGGAGGAGTGGATCATAACAAAGGAGGATATAGTTAGTGTTTTGGACTAAGAGTTTTGAAAACTTTCCCACAATGGCACCATGTGTCTGAAATACCAAATTCGTCAGTAGAGTTTCTTCCACCTTAGAAGGAAGAAGGTATAGGAGCACTGCGAACCTATAAACACAAAAGCTTGATTAGTTGTGCATTAGAGGATTATTCGACATAGCCACTTCCATGCTTAAGTTGGTTGTGAGTTCTCTAGGGTGCTTAAAAATGAAAGCACTGCTTGTCTCCACTATCGTAGAGAACTTACTTGTCTTCTAGAACTCTAAGGGTTGCTTATCGAAGGAGTAGCATACATAATAAACTCCAGAAGGAAGGGGACCATGAAATATTTTCTCTACACGTAGAGAATTCATCTTGGATTGTTAGCTGACCTGATTCACAATGCACAATGTGCTAGTGTTAGTGTGTGAGTGCGATTGTACTAAGATTACGACACGGATTTGCTAGATACAAAATGCAACAAGAGGGGTACAGGTTGCTAGAGGAGATCCAAATGTCAAGTCATCATGGGCCCCCTCACCGAGGTCAGTGGTAGCAATTAACATGACCTCATCGCTGTTGACCTCCATCCTAGGAGCTGTAATCAAAATCGGGTATTGAAGCTTCTCAGGAGAATTGAGGTTATCCATGAGCTACTTGTCGAGGTCAAGGTGTAAACTCCTAGATTTTATGTTACGTTTTATACCTAAACCCTAGAACCGGAAGTCAATCGAAAACCCTAAAGTTAACAAATTTATAACAAACCCTAGTGAATATAGATCCGATAATCACATACTCTAAACCCTTAAACAATAAAATTGAGTTAATCATAGATTATAATCCATAATAATATAATAAAGATTAAAAATATCATATTCGTCAAAATTTAATTCGTTTCAGACCCAAATAGGAACAAATTTCGAAAATCGTGTCCTAGCACATCAAACGATAAAAATATTCCGATAACGCCATTAGATTTGTAATAACATAAGGATTCTAAAAATATCAGTTTTAAAATTTTTTGGTAGCTAAAAATATCAGATATATCCCCTTTATGCGTATTTTTTTTACGCTAGTATTAATTTATCTGTCTACTATTCTGCACTATTCACTACTATTTTTTTACCTCTACTTTTTCTAACTACCTTTTCCTATACTCTACCATACATATTTCTTACAATTTACATTTCCCTTAAAATTTATTCACATCATACCTTACATATTATTATTTTCATTACAAACAACAAAATAAATAATTTCTCCCCCTCTATAACCCAAAACCGGCGCCCCTCTCTTACACTTTATCTAATTTTTCTTTCTCATTTTATTTATTACAACTAATTTCCCTTAATATATATCTATCAATACCCCATCTCTCTCCATTTCTTTCGTATGCTTCTTACCATAACAAAACTCTCTCAAATTCTCTCCTCAAATTTCCTCTCTAAAATTCTTCCCAACTTTCTTTTCTTTCCCATACCATTACTATTTTCATACACATCAACCTCTTTGCTTCTACCATCCATTTCCTACCTTAGGTAAAAAATCTTAATATCTTATTCATGTTCATGTTAACATAACATGACCATAGTGTATATTTCTTAAACCCATGGATATTATGAAAGCAACAATATATTCATGTCTTGTTTGGCAATGTTCAAATGATATTGTTTCATTATTGTTGTATTGTTATGTTTTATTATTTGCTCTTAATCTAACTTTTCTATATTAGTAAGTATATTTATGTATATATATTCTTAGACAGATAAGCTCACTAACATACATTTTATTTATGCTCATGTAATTTATTTATTTCTTTCTTACAATTTATTTATTTCATGCAAATTTATTAAGACTAGATTCTAATCTTAGACCTGTCCTTGTCAAGTCAAAACAATTTTTTTCTTTTCGTTTCTTTTCTTTTCTTTTATGAGACTAGTTTACCTCTAATCCAGAAGCCTTGATACAGCTAAGACTTCCATACTTGACTTTATTTATATGCTCTTTTGCTTATTTAATTTGCTACATCTTTTATTTTTCATATAAGTTATTATTCTACTGTTATGTAATATGGTCATATACTCATATTCATGCAAAACAATAATGTTGTTGTCTAAATAAAATAAGTTCCTTCCTTTTATTAAAATAAAAGACTAAAACCCTTAGAAAAGTAATGTTGGCACTTAGGAAAAGTTTCATTTTTAAGAGTTTAAAATAAATTCAACCTAGATTTTTAAGTGATGATATTATGTAAATTTTTTCCAAGGCAATAGTAAGTAGTTCTTTTACTCTCTTTTTCAAAACACTAAAAAATGAGCTTATTATTATTATTATTATTAAGTCTTAAGGTTGATAATCCTTTGTTAATGGTTTTCCTTAAAAATTTATTTAAAAGAGCCCATACCAACACTCTAATAAACACTTAGAACTAAAGAAATTTCTAAGTCAAGATGAAAAATCAACTTACTAGTCAAGAAAAAAAAAACACTTAGAAAAGTAATAATATTAAATAACCTAAAAAAAACAAGTTTCAAAAATATAAAAGTTTTATTTTTATAAAGTATGAAGTAGAAATGGTAGTTATCATATAAAAAGTATCATTTAAAATAAACTAAAAATCTTAGTTTTCATTTCAACAACTTATAAAGGAAAATAGTAAATTCCAATCTTTAAATTTCTAAAAGATATTGTTTTATGAAAAATCATAGTTTGGACAACAACACAACAACACTTGAACCATGCATGAAATGTGAGTTTATATATTATATATATTATTATATATATACACACACACAAAAAGGATTTTTCAACTATATATATATATATATATATATATGATTGCTATGATACAAAGTTCGGAAAAAAAAATTATGTTTTAAAGGATGGGAATTTCGTATGTCAGTTCTATACCGCACCTTTTTACAACTCAAATGACCTTTTATGATAAAAATAACATTAGAAATAGATAGATCCTTTCGAGTAGGTAGAAAAAGATATATAATATGCAAAATTCCAAGTTAAAATGAGTAAGTTATGGCCATTTTAAGTTAGGATTTCACTCCATCCGAAGTTTGACGAACTTAGTAAAATAGAATTGGCAAGTTTAAGTAGAACTTTTATTAAATATTCATTTTGGATATTTCTCTTGTTTGGGTGATGTGGAAGGTGACTTTTTCTACCTAGACGACTACTTTGACTAGTGGAATACCATAATGATTGAGTGAGTTTATTTCTCACGTTTCGTACTTATGTTTTTACTTGTAGAATAGTGGCATTAGAATTAGAGAAAGTTAAAATAGGAAAGTGCATGGTTATTTATATGGTTGAATTTATGTTAAGTATATCGAAGCGGGAATTATCTATAATCAATGTTTGATTTAGTATAGTAATGATATGTCTGCAAATTCTATAATCACCTTAAAATATTTATACTACAATGAGTAGTTAATTAAATGGATTCATGCATATCATATAGTGAGTCACATTGCATTCATTATTATACACTTTGTGGGACAAGGCATAGTAGTGAGGTCCGTAGAGCCCGAAACTCTACATAACGGCAAATGGTCCCCCGAACTAATTAATGGCGTAGACACCCAAATGAACTATATTTTAGCAGCTAGTAGTGGCTTGAATAAACTATAAACTCTTATTGCGAATAACAGTCTATATGGCTTTTAACACCTAACCCCGAATGAAGGCGTAAATCCATTCAACATATGATTCCGAAAAATCATATGTATTTGTATGCTCATGCGTTTATTACATTTCATAGGCCTGTCTAAATAACTTGTTTGATTATTGGTTGTACGAGTACTTTATTGTAGAAATATTTCTCACTAAGCAAGTAAGCTTACCTCTCTTAGATGCCTTTTGCAACACCTGTTTATGGATGAAGCCCCGGGCTATTTCTCCAGGTAACATCTTCTAGATTCATGACCTTTTGGAAAGAGTCCAAGACTAGAAGTAGACTTAGACTTCTATGTAAGACTCTGGAATAATTATTTTGATTAGACTATAATGGATCATATATTTTGATAGGGAATGCCCTTTTGATAAAAGTAAGACTCCTTATGTTTTATATTTAAGATACATTTGTTATGATTTCCATTCTTAATTGCTATTATGAATAACTTCTTAAACAATTTGTTTCAAAGTTTGTCCTCTATGATCGTGAAGGTACCCCTTATACTTGATATCGAGTTTTTGGGATGACTAAGGTTATTGTTGATTTCTCTCAAAAGATGATTTTGATGATAAGAAAAAGACTTAAATTATTTCTTACATATTTTGTTTAAGTGTGCAGCATTAGATATTAATAATGTAAAACTATATCAGAAAGTTAGACAGTGAAACATTTATTCATCAGAAGATTTACTAAGAAGGTTCCAATGAGAATAGTAGATTTTTTTTTTAGTCATCAAAGGGAACGCCAGAAGGTTTATAAACTCTATGAGAATTATGTGTTTTTCAATTCAGTTTTAATGTATGAAGACCTAGCTCCAAAGTTGAGTATAATTTGGATATTATGCTCTCAATGTGTTCCACAAAGTCGATTCAAAATCCACAGGGATTAAATTTCAAATTAATGTTTGTTTTGGAGTTCATGAACACACAGTTGAAGTTCATACAGCCTAGAAGTGAAATTCAAATTATACAAACTAATTATATTTGAGGAGAGAGTTAGTGTGCATAATATGAAGTATTTACAAAATACAATTCAGTTTTTATGGAATGTGTCCAAAGATTTTTGAATCATACGAAGAACATGGAAGCTTAAAGCATGAACAGTACTAGATGATGAAGCTATGCAAACAAAGGATAAATCCAAGTCCGATTTTTCAGTATAAGATAAACATACAAGTTGTTGGTTATTTGATTTATCTTATGAAGCTGGAATTTCGCAGATTATATCAAGAATTCAAAAATCAAAGTAAGTCAACGGTTGGATAAACGTGAGCTGATATTTCGAGGATTACACGCACGAAAATCTGGGACAAGTTCATCCTTTCGCTCCTCTAGCCGTTAGAGCAATGGGAATAAAAAGAAAAAGAGCAAGACAGAACAAAAAAAAAAAAAAAAGAAAAAACAACAACGTGATACTCAATTTGCTACAGTGATCAAAGCCTTCTTATGAGAGAAATTGTCATATTCTATTGTTACTGTTTATTTGAACAAATAACTTTGAGGAAATTTAATTCTTATTCCTCTTGATTTGATCTTATATTTTTAAGTGTGAGTTGAGAGTTACAAGTAGGCTTAATTGATTGATTGATTGAGAGAATCAAGCTAAGTGAATTGTAGCCAAAGAATTGGCAAGAACTTCTTGGAACTTTTATTGATTTGATTGGATAGTGGAAACCGGTGAGGAGTACTGGGACCCTGGCTTGGAGCTGGAAGAGAGGATTAACGCTCGAGGCAGAACCTCTATATATCGATTTGCACTCTCTACTCCTTATCTCTCTTTAATTTCGTGATTTATTGTTTATGATATATATGTGTGATATATGATCAGAAGGTTAATCAAAGAGTAAATCATTCATATTTTCTTACTCAGAGAGTTAAGCAGAAGGTTTCTAAGTGTGAAAGTCTTGAATCACTTCTTATCCGATTTTTTGTTTAAAGATTTTATTTGTTAAGATTATTGTTTTAAGAAAGTTTTAAAGCCATTTTAGTTGAATAATAAAGTGCTGTGAAATTTGTCTAAAATTTTGAAAAATAAATTTTTATAACCAATTCACCCCCTCTCTTGGTTATCTTTTCGGGACCAACAATTGGTATCAGAGCAGTGTTCATATACTTTACTTGAGTGATCTTTTCAAATGGCTGAAAACAATATTGCTATTAACCGAGCTCCATATTTTGATGGAAAAAATTATCTATATTGGAAAATGTGCATGTCTACTTATGTAAAAGCTAATGACTACGGATCTTAGCAGGTAATTGCTTTTGGAGACACACAAGTGGCTTTAACTGATGATGCCAACTTCACTGATGAGGAACTAAAGCTCATTGAGAAGAATAATAAGGCTAAGAATCTCTTACTCACCACAATAGCTCCTTCTGAATTTTATTTAATTTCTTCTTGTGAAACTGCGAAAGACATTTGTGATACCTTGTCCAAAACTTATGAAGGAACTAATACTATTAAGGAAACAAAGATTAATTCGTTGTTACAACAACGTGAATTATTCAAAATTAAACCTGATGAGAAAATAAAAGAAGCTTTTAATCGTTTTACTGCTGTAACGAATGAATTGACCTCTCTTAGAAAGAAAATGGATGATTCTGATTTAGTCAGGAAGATACTTAGAATATTGCCAAAGTCATGGGATACTAAAAAGACAGCAATTGAAGAAGCCCAAGACCTGAACAAGTTAACTCTCAGTCAACTAAGGGAGAAATTACTAGCTTATGAGTCACACATTAACACAACTGAGGAAGCTGAAGGAAGTTCAAGGGCAATAGCATTCAAAGCAAGAAAAGCCACAAGTGATGAAACTGACTCCGATGATGACAACATTGAAGAGAGCATCGGCATGCTTGCAAAAAGATTAACTAAGTTCTTTAAAGGTAAGAAATATAACAATTTTAATAAAACTAACAAACTTCGTGTAGGAAGGAATTATAAAGAAAAGGAGGAAAAGAAAGAAAGAAAGGAGATCGTGTGTTATGAATGTAAACAACCAGGCCACATCAAGTATGAGTGTCTAATCTTGAAAAAAAAATGAAGAAATTCAAGAAGAAAAGTTGTGTTATGATGGCAACGTGGAGTGATCTCGATGCAGCAAAAAGTGAATTAGAGGATACGAGTGACAATGAAGAGGAAGCAAATTTGTGCTTAATGGTAGTGTCTGAGGTACATTCTAATTCCGATGAAGAGATTAGTGAAAATGATATGTATTCTGAAATGAAAAAACTACTTAAGGCACTTAAGAAAGCAGATTTGAAAATAACGAAACTAGAAGTTGAAAATAAAGCTCTCAAGAACGAGAAGGATGTTTTACGACAAACCAACAAACTACTTATTGATGAAAATGATATTTTGAAAAATGACAATGAGAAATTATTTGTCAAAACCGATGGTTTAAAGAAAGAAAATGAAGTTTTGAAAAACCGAAATCTAGGATCTAAAAGGTAGAGTCGAAGATCTATCACAATCCATCAAGAACACGTTCAATAAATTTAACAAAAGTGATAAGAAGTTGAATATGTTAATTAGTAGTCAAAGACCTTCCTTTATAAAACACGGATTAGGATATGAATCTGGGAGTTCATCAAATAATTTGAAAAAGACAATTTTTGTTAAAGAAAATAGAACTGGAAAAAACCAAGCGATTATTCAAAATGAGAACCGCAAGAACAATAACAGCAGAAGGTACATCAGAAGGTATATTCAACCAAGTTGTCCTATCAAAAAATACAGGTATGCATATAGTGATTATCGAACACAAAATAATTGTAAAAAAGGAAATCAAAGGTTTCATAAGCAGCCATATGCATGTTCATTTTGTAATAAAATAGGTCATATTGAAAAATATCGTTTCTTCAAAAGAAACAAGCTCAGTACACATCAACTTTAGAAACAAGATAAGACGAGCTTGACTTATCAAGGACCAAGTTTGTTTGGGTTCCTAAAAATGTTTGATCACCTTGTTTTTTATTTGCAGGAACAAGGAGCAAAAATAAAAGGAACATGGTACTTGGACAGTAGATGTTAAGGCCATATGACTGGAGATCCTTCCTTGTTCACTAGTATAATATGGAAAGAAAAAGGGTATGTGAGATTTGGTGATTACAGTCGTGGTAAAATAATTGGAATAGGTACAATTGGTTATCCCCCATACATGATTGAAAATGTTTCTTTGGTCAAAGGATTAAAGCATAACCTTTTAAGCGTAAGTCATTATGTGATAAAGGCTATCAAATGAATTTTGAGAAAAACAAATGTTTTACATATAATTCTAATGGAATTAAATTATTTGAAGGATTTAGAAAAAGAAAATATATATCTAATTACACCATTGTATGAATTGAATGTTGCTTTTTGACTATGAATGATAGCATTTATGTATGCACAAAAAACTAGGTCATGTGAATTTTAATCACTTGGAAAAGTTATCTAAAAGGAATATTGTTGTTGGGTTACCCAAAATCAGTATAAAGCATGATGTTAAATGTTCAACTTGTTTAAAGAATAAAATGGTCTCTATTTCACACAAAAGTATAAATTTGATGTTAACTAAAAGACCTCTTGGACTTTTACATCTTGACTTATTTGGACCTATTAGAATACTAAGTCTAGGAGGAAGCAAATATGGTCTTGTAATAGTTGATGACTTTTCAAGATATACATGGGTATTCTTTTTAAAGCATAAATCAGAAACTTTTGAAATTTTTCAAAAATTTGCTAAACAAATACAAAATGAAAAAGGTTTTTCCATTATTTCGTTAAGAACTGATCATGGTACAAAGTTTGATAATTCATCATTTATTTTCTTTTGTGAAGAACATGGAATAAATCATAATTTTTCTGCACCATATACACCTCAACAGAATGGGGTAGTTGAAAGAAAGAATAGGATAATATAAGAAATGACACTTCTATATTGAATGAAAGTGGAATAGCTGAATATTTTTGGGCTGAAGCTGTTGCAACTGCTTGTTATATAATGAATAGAGTATATATTAGACCTCATACCACAAAAACATCCTACGAATTATTTCGTGGTAGAAAATCAACTGTTTCATACTTTCATGTATTTGGTTGTACATGTTTTGTGAAAAAGAGTGCACATAATCTTGGAAAATTTGATGAAAGATCAGATGAACAATTTTTCTTGGATATTCACAACATAGTAAAGCATATCTTGTTTTTAACAAAACACAAAAAATAGTTGAAGAATCTATTAATGTACGTTTTATTGATGTAAAAGATGATTTTGATGACGATGATATGCTTGCACCTGAAAATAAAATTAATGATATGAGAGTGAGAATTTGGTGAGTGGGGTGTAAAGAGCAGGAGAAGAAGATTGATACAACTGATATGAATATTAACCATCATACCGAAAGTCCACAAGAATCTGCTAAGGTAGAAGGTAAGGCAGAAGGTAACATAGATCTAAACATTAGCAATCCTGAAAGTTCAAAAGCATGGAAATATAAATCTTCACATCCACTAGCTTAATCAATTGGTGATATAGAATGTGGAATTAGAACTAGATCTAAATTACAAGAGCTTAAAAATCACTTTACTTTAAAATCTGAAATAGAACCAAGTAACATAGATGAAGCATTAAATGATGAAAATTGGATAAATGCTATGCATGAAGAATTGAATCAATTTCAAAGAAATAATGTTTAGAACTTAGTTCCTAGACCTCAAGACAAATCAATCATAGGACAAAATGGGTTTATAAAAATAAATTGGATGAAAATGGTAAAATTGTTAGAAATAAAGCAAGGCTTGTAGCTAAGGGATATTCTCAAGAGAAGGAAGATTATGATGAAACTTATGCACCAGTTGCTAGATTGGAAGCTATAATTTATTACTAGCTTATGCATGTTATAAAAATTTTAAATTGTTTCAAATGGATGTAAAAAGTGCATTTTTGAATGGTTATTCAAGAATAGTGTATGTTGAACAACCACCTGGATTTGAGGATACATTTAAGCCTAATCATGTCTTTAAATTAAGAAAAGTTTTGTATGGTTTGAAACAAGCACCAAGAGCTTGTATGAGAGACTTAGTGAATATCTCATATCAAGTTGATATCAAAGAGGTACGATTGACACAACGTTATTTTTAAAATATTATAATGATGATATGTTGTACAAATATATGTTGATGACATAATATTTGGATCCACTAATGAATAATATTGTCAAGAATTTGCAAAGCTTAGTAGGCTAAATTTGAAATGTCCATGATGGGAGAACTAAATTTCTATTTGGGATTACAAATCAAACAATCAGAGGATGGAATTTTCATTCATCAAGAGAAGTTTACCAAACAAATTCTAAAAAAGTTTGGATTGAGAACTCAAAAGAAGCTACTACACCAATGAGCTCATCTATAAGGTTAGACTTGATTCTCAAGGTAAGAAAATTAATGAAAAATTATAGAAGTTTAATTGGATCTCTTTTGTACTTGATTGCATCTATACAGATATTTGTTTTTCTGTATGATTTGTGCAAGATTTCAAAGTAGTCCAACTGAAACACATTTAAAAGTTGTTAAAAGAATTTCAAGTACATTGCTAATTAGAATTTGGTATCCTGAAAATGAAAATTTGAATTAATAGGATATTCAGATGCTAATTATGCAGGATGCAAAGTTGATAGAAAAAGTACTTTATAGATGTCAATTCTTAGGAAACAAAACTAATTTCTTGATCTTCAAAGAAATAGAATTTAGTTGCTTTATCTACGCAGAAGCTAAATATGTCTCAATTGAAAATTTTGTACACAAATTCTTTTGGATAAAAAATAATTAAAGATTTTGGATTAAAATATAAAAACATCTCAATTAAATGTGATAATACAAGTGCAATAAATTTACAAAAAATCCTGTGCATCATTCTAGGACTAAACTATAGAAATTAGACATATTTTATAAGGGATCATGTAAATAATGAGAATATTAATATAGAATTTGTTTCTACTAAAAAATCTATATGCTGATATATTTACTAAACCTTTGGATAAGATGAGATTGAATTTTTAAGAATATGAAATTGGTATATGTAATCCTTTTTAATTAATTTCTTTAAAGTCAAAATTAAATTTAAAGTTTAAATTTAAAGGAATTTAAAAATAAAAAATAAAATAATATTTTGAAAAATGGCGGTAATTTTCTTGAAACACATGTAGTTGGTGACATTTATTCCATTCCAAACGTCTATCTTCCTAACGTTCTTCTCTTTGAACACAAAAATAAAAAATTTTTCTTCTCTGATCTGATCATCTCAATCTCTTCGAAACTTCAAAATTCAACAAAATGTCTTCAAGAAATCCTTTCGATTAGCATCAAAAGGCTTCAAATCTAAACCATAAAGGAACAATAACCGTGGAAGATGATCCTTTTGATTCGAAAGAAACTCTTGAAACCCTAACAAAAGATGGAAATCTGTGAGAAAAACGCTCAAAGGTTCAACATGATAAGGGTTCCAAGGAACAAAAACAAGATAAGGCAACCAAAGATAAGGAATCATTTAGAGGAACCAATCGCATCCTCTGAAACCCTCTCAGAGAGTATACAACCTTGTTCGTCTTGCTCCTCAACCACGAAGGAAACAGAAATCAACTCAAAGATCCACAAAGAAGTCTCCTCTAGCCAAAAGGCAGAAAACCACATCATGTAAGATTCTTGAATGTGCTTATGTTATCTTAAATTTTTTAAAGACAATGGCTTTTTCTGGGAAGATGGTTGAATCGTATAGGATGTCAATGTCTTTGTAACATTTCTGGAATAGTTGATGGTCTGTTAATCCAAGAGTTTTATGAACATCTAGAAGAATTAGAGGACTCAAAATTAACAACAAAGTGGCTGGAAAAGTTTTTACACTCAATAGGAAAGATTTAATTGGTGTTTTGATATGAAAAACCAAAAAGATGACAAAAGGATTTTACAATATGATAGGAAATCATTATATAAGGAACTGAATGAGGAGTAGGAAATTTTGTAGAAAAAGATATATTTGCTACCGAATTTGAGTTGGTGGTACGCTTACTTCACAAAGTTGTAATTGATTGCCTTCTACCCAAGAATAGCAGTTCAACAACAATTTCAATAGAGGAAGCAGTAGTGATTTTAGCCATGAAGAAAAATGTGAGTCTTGATATGGCTAGTATGATTCTAAGACACATATGGAGAACTAGGAACAACAAACCATATGGCAACTTGTTGATGAAATTATTTACTTTCAAGAAAATTCATCTTCCCAAAACTCCTAAAGTACCTATTTCTCTAAAGAAAATAGGAGAAACAAATTTGAAAAAGATGGGAATACAAGTTGTGGATAATTTCTGGTTTTCTAAAGATGGGTCTTGGTACATACATCCCAAGTTTAGTAAAGTTGGATTTGATTGGCAAAAGATCAAAGCAATAGCTGAGGGGAGCTAGTTATGCCAGCAGAGAGTTCCTCAGAAGGTAATGAGGCAGAGAAAGACAAAGAGAAATCCTCAAAGAACAAAGGAAAAGAGAAAATGGCTGCAAAAAACAGGAAACATCATCTTAGAACAGGGGTAAATTTGAGATTAAAGAAGGTGGAGGAAAAGCAAATGAGAGTGACTCAGAGAGTGAGTCAGAACCTGCCTCCTCATGATCCAAGTGGTGAAACCTCTCATTCTTCTTTTCGAATGGTTGTAGAAAATCTTGTCGATCAACATTTACAATCAATCAAGAAACCCTTGATAGAATCTATCTTGATTTCTTAAGGAATTTAACTTTGGTCATGAGAATATTCCTTCAACATCTCATCATCCTCCAACATCAGATCAATTTCCATCTTCTAAACATTTTGATCACCAGCCCTATCATGTGCAAGAAGATGTCTCAACTAAAATATACCTCTGCTCCTAATCAACACGTCGGTGCAACAAAACAAGCCGACCTACAGTTTCTGTCTTTGATCCAACAGTGGTTCAAATGTCTATGTCTATCGTTCCATATATACAGCCAACAGAATCTCCTTCAACATATCAACCATCTGAAGTTGAAGTAATCACCTCTGTTCTTACTTTTCTTCACTGCATAACTTGGTTTCTACACCAATTCCAACTCGCCAAATTTTTCGTCAAAGAAGAAGAAGAAAGCTCAAAAAACTGGTTATTTCATTGCATATCAGAAAGACCAATGAATTTTCTGTTGTTGTTTCTTTTTATTTTCCAAAGACTTTTATTTTGGTCTGTAAGAACTTGAATCCTTAATGTTCAATTGCTATGCATTTTCTGTTATATCTTTTCTGATGCTAACAAAAAGGGGGAGAAGAAGATAACAAAATATTATTATGTGATTGTTGTTTGTTGTTACTGTTAAAATCATGTATGCGCGATTGCTGGAGATGTAAGGAGATGTTTGATGCTGCTGCATTATCACATATAAGCTGAAATCATGACAATTATATGATTCAACAAAAATATTTCTTATTTTGTTCACATGGGGTTTTGTTATCATCAAAAAGGGGAATGTGATTTCTCTCAAAAGATGATTTTGATGATAACAAAAAGACTTAAATTATTTCTTACATATTTTGTTTAAGTGTGCAGCATTAGATATTAATAATGTAAAACTATATCAGAAAGTTAGACAATGAAACATTTATTCATCAGAAGGTTACTCAAAGGTTCCAATGAGAGTAGCAATTTTTTTTTAGTCATCAGAGGGAACGTCAGAAGGTTTATAAACTCTATGAGAATCATGTGTTTTTCAATTCAGTTTAATTTATGAAGACCTAGCTCCAAAGTTGAGTATAATTTGGGTATTATGCTCAATGTGTTCCACAAAGTCGGTTCAAAATCCACAGGGATTAAAATTCAAATTAATGTTTGTTTTGGAGTCATGAACACAAGTTGAAGTTCATACGCCTAGAAGTGAAATTCAAATTATACAAACTAATTACATTTGAGGAGAAAGTTAGTGTGCATAATATGAAGAATTTACAAAATACAATTCAGATTTTTATGGAATGTGTCCAAAGATTTTTTGAATCATACGAAGAACGTGGAAGCTTGATAAAGCATGAACAGTACCAGACGATGAAGCTGTGCAACGAAGGATAAATCCAAGTCCGATTTTTCAGTATAAGATAAACATACAAGTTGTTGGTTATTTGATTTATCTTCTGAAGCTGGAATTTCGAAGATTATATCAAGAATTCAAAAATCAAAGTAAGTCAACAGTTGGATAAACGTGAGCTGATATTTCGAGGATTACACGCACGAAAATCTGGGACAAGTTCATCCTTTCGCTCTTCTAGCCGTTAGAGTAATGGGAATAAAAAGAAAAAGAGCAAGATAGAACAAAAAAAAAAAAAAACGTGATACTCAATTTGCTACAGTGATCAAAGCCTTCTTATGAGAGAAATTGTCATATTCTATTGTTATTGTTCATTTAAACAAATAACTTTGAGGAAATTTAATTCTTATTCCTCTTGATTTGATCTTATATTTTTAAGTGTGAGTTGAGAGTTACAAGTAGGCTTAGTTGATTGATTGATTGAGAGAATCAAGCTAAGTGAATTGTAGCCAAAGAATTGGCAAGAACTTCTTGTAACTTTTATTGATTTGATTGGATAGTGGAACACAACCGATGAGGAGTACCGGGACCCTGGCTTGGAGCTGGAAGAGAGGATTAACGCTCGAGGCGGAACCTCTATATATCGATTTGCACTCTCTACTCCTTATCTCTCTTTAATTTCGTGATTTATTGTTTATGATATATATGTGTGATATATGATCAAAAGGTTAATCAGAGAGTAAATCATTCATATTTTCTTACTTAGAGAGTTAAGCAAAAGGTTTCTAAGTGTGAAAGTCTTGAATCACTTCTTATCCGATTTTTTGTTTAAAGATTTTGTTTGTTAAGATTATTGTTTTAAGAAATTTTAAAGCCATTTTAGTTGAATAATCAAGTGGTGTGAAATTTGTTTAAAATTTTGAAAAATAAATTTTTATAACCAATTCTCCTCCCCACCCCCCCACCCCCCCCCCCCACCCGGTTATCTTTTCGGACTAACTGTTGTCATACTTAAGCTTTAATATTGAGCATGGTGGACTGTCGCATTTAGTTATCCTTTAGGGCGTACGCAGGGCATTGTTTCCCTTTAAGGTCTTTATGGAGTAGGTTTTATGTATTCCGATACTAGCTCTGGAGTCCACTAGTCCATAACTTAACTCAATAGGCCTCGGCTGGAAATCTTCTATCAACAAGTGTGGATTACAGTTTCGATGGATGGATATATCTCTATTAGTGAAAATTTGCTTGGAACAATTGTTATACTAAAATGAAAGCTAAATGTGCCTACAAGTCAAGCTCGAGTTCATAAATTCTTAACAATTTAAGCTCAAGATTGGCTTGACCTATTTGTAACTCTAGGTGTTGCAATTAACATATTTGTTTATCTTCATTTTGATATTTAGATCACATATCGTAATGAACTCAGTAAGATCATTAAATCCATTTTAATTATGTTAATGTAATAAGATAAACCAATGATTATCACATAATTAAGTTGTATATGCTCATATTTTTGATAAATTCATACTACTACTTGTATCATATGAAAACTTATAAATGTTAGAAAGTTTTAAATACCCAAACTTGCATGCTCAACAACCAAATATTCTTTTAATCATCGAGAGGGTCTCCAACATATGAATTAAGGAAGTTTTTCCTTTTCTTATAAGGTAAATTACACTGAAAGGTATCAATATTAGAGATAAGTTAATTCAAAGTATCAATATTTCAATTGGTTAAAAATATGAATCAATATTTTATAAAGTGAGTCAAAGAATGTATCAATATTACGTAAAGTTCGTTTAAGGTATCAACATTTAAATATTTTTTAGATAGTTTTGGTCATTTTTTTTAGGGTATCTCATTGGACTTATTTGTAAAATGTTGATTGTCACACCCCAAAAGTACCCTAGACATAACAATCCAGCACATATGGTATTTAAACTTAATAATGACTTCCCAAAGTCATGCGAAAGCTTCAACACCATATGTAAGACATCTATCACAACAATAGGAGACTCCGGTGGGATATATAGTTCGAGATAGTAAATATAGCATACAAGAAATCTATATAACTATATAACTTCAACATTATAAAAATATGGTTCTTACGTCATCTAAGGGGCATTCTCCTGATAAATGTCCAAAGAACAAAATATGAACTTAGTCTTTCACATAAAGAAAAAAATACTAGAACCAAAAGATTTTTTTTTAAAGGAAATCTATTCTAAGATCTTCAAAAGGATTTTCCCCAAAAAATATTCTCAAAACATAATCCCACTCGGGTGTATGAAGTTATCGGGCAAAAGAGATATCAGTCTTGTGTCAATAAAAGTCTATTAGGGTGAAAACTCAACTAGCTTAGTGAGAATATTCTTGGATTAACATACTTGTATCAATAAATTCAAACAAGTTATTAAACAAGCATACGAATGCATCAAGCAAGTGAACAAGCAATACATATGATCTACCGAAAATCATATGTTTGAATGGATTTACCCCTCCATTCGGGATTAGGTGTTTCAGGCGATTTAAAACCCATCTTTGAAATCCAACTTTGCAGTTTATTTCAGGCTCCTACTCACCCATTTTGAAATAGTTCTTTCGGGTTCCCATTCGCCCATCCTTAAATAGTTCTTTCGGGCTCCTAATCGCCCATCTTGTAGACTTACAGGTTCCGGCGAACCTCACTATTATACTCTTGTCTCATTGAGCATAGTAGCTAATGACATGAGGCTAACTACGTGATATGTATGAATCAATTAATATAACTCTTAATATGTAATTAAGATAATTTAAAGGCGATAATAGAATTTGCAGACACTCCATCATGATAGTAAAACACAATTTAATTAACAATAATTCATGCCTTGATATGCTTAGTATACTTTCAACCAATATTATCATGCATAATCCATTTCCATCTTTTCCTACTTTTAGTGCTTCTAGCTACAAGCACAAACAAGTACATAAAAATAGGAGATAAACTCACTCGGCCATCCTTGCCACAAATTCTTTACTCGTAATAATCCTTCGAATACGGATCCTCCTAAGTTTTGTTACTTAAATGAAAGAAATACTCGGAATGAGTATTTTGTGAAAATTCTACTTGAACTTTCTAACTCTATTCTAGTGTTTGCATCAAAATTCGGGTAAAAGGAAATTCCAACTTAAAATGGCAATGACTTGCTCATTTTAACTCGAAATTTCGCATATTATATATCGTTTTCTACCTAATCAAAAAGATCTATCTATTTCTAAGGTTATTTTTATCAAAATGGGTCATTTTTTGGTCCTGAAACGGAAGAGGACAAAACAGCAACGAAATTCCCAGCTTTTAAAAATACAATTTTTCCAACTTTCCTTCATCCAAAAACCCTTAAACATATACATGGATATTTATATGGTTAAAAAATCCTTTGAACATATATACATATATATATATATATATACTTATATTGTATGCATTATTTTTTTAGTGTTGTCTCAACATTAATTTTTCACAAAACAATTTATCTTTAAGAATTTTAAAAGATGAAAACTTTGAAAATTCTTCCTCTTTAAATCGCTAAAAGGAAACTTAAAAATTCTTGGGTTATAAGTGAGTGTTTTCCTATAATAATTTCATTTTCCTAACTTTTCAAAGATAAATTAATTTCCAAAAATTTGGTCCTTCAAGTTATCTACCAATTTGATTTCTAGCGATTGAAAAATAAGGTTTTCAAAATTTTTCTTAAGTTGTTGGTGTTGTATAATATTTGGAGTTGTGTTAAATGTATGTTTTCCTTTTATTTTTATATTCTTCTACTTTTTTAGAAAATAAGTTTACTCTTTTAAAACTTCACTTTCTTGGCAAAATTTATTTCTTTAAGTTGGTTTTTAATATAGTAAATTGATTTTACCTTGATTTGAAAACTTTCTTTATTCTTAATATTTATCAAGTGGTGGCATAATCCTTTTAGGTAAGTTTATAAGAAAAGCTTTCATAATAAAGAATTATCAACTTTAGAACTTAGAAAAAACTCCATTTTAACTTAGAAAAGGGAATAGCAATATTAAAAATTAAGTCTTGTAAAAACTTACTTAGTAAGTGACTTTCAAAATCTTTGATGAACCTATTTAAGTTTTATAAAAGATATGATTGGGTTAAAATATTAAGTTAATGCTAAAAATTATATTTTTATGGAGTATTTAGTTTCGATTTATAAAAGAAATAAGTTCCTTTTATTATTTGAAGAAATCTTTATTATTAATACTTTAAAGTTTATGATTAGCTTATCTAAGCTTTTGAAAAGAATTTATTAAAAACAATACTTAAATCTTTTGTTGAAAAATCCTTTGTTAAGTGATAAGAAATTTAGTTTACTTTTCTTTATTAACAAAAAACCCATTTTTAATTTTATTAAGACAACAACATTCTAATCATGTATGAAAATGATTATGTAGCAATGAAAAAGGGTAATAATAATACATGATAAGATAAAAAGAATTATAATAAGCAAATGAACAAAATAATATGATCAAGTATTGAGAGCCTTAACTTCATCAAGGCTTCTCGTGAAGTATTGAGAAGCTTAGCTTCATCAAGGTATCCCGGGACTAAGAATAGACTAGTCCCAAAAGAAA
This sequence comes from Combretum micranthum, assembly GCA_024138025.1. Lineage (NCBI taxonomy): Eukaryota > Viridiplantae > Streptophyta > Magnoliopsida > Myrtales > Combretaceae > Combretum > Combretum micranthum. The sequence goes on from JAMXBD010001397.1 coordinate 166,499, forward strand.
AAGAAAAAGAAAAGAAAGAAAAAAAAAAAAGCAATAGTAAGAGCAATAATAATAATAAGAATAATAAAAGCATGTTAGTGAGGTTAGTGAGCATTTAGGCTCTAAGAAATATATAGATATACATATACTTAATAATATATATATATATATATATATAAAAGGTTAAGTTAGGAGTGTAATAACAATAATATTAACATAATAACATAATATAGCAAAATAACAAATTGGAAATTCTTGATATGGTGCAAGACCAAAATATGAACATGTTGTTGCTTCTATAACTTACATAAGCTTTAAGAAACAATGCTATGGTCATGCTAAATTACATGACATGGGAAAAATAAGAGTAAGATATTTTTACTTAAAGGTATGTATTTGACGAAGAAAGAAAGTGATGTTTGTGAGAATATGTGGGTAGTGATATGTGAAAGATGGTTTTTGTGTAGAGGAAAGAAAGTTGGGAAGAGAATTTTGGGAGAGAAAAATTGGAGAGAGAAGTTGAGAAATGATTTTAGTAGAGTTTTGTTAAGTGTATGAGATGTGTGAAGAATGAAGGAGGGAAGGGACATTTATAGGAAAAGTTAGAGGGAAATTGTAATTAATTAAATAAATGAAGAAGAAAAGAAAATTGATGGTATAAAAGAAAAGAGTAATTAAAAATTAATTTTAGAAGAAAGGTGTAAGAGGGTTTAGTAATATGTGGTGTAGAATTTTTATAGGAAAAGAAAATTATAATAAATAGGTATATAGGTTGTAAGAATAGGTGGTGCCAAAAAGTAGAGATAGATAAATAGTTATGAATAGTGTAGAATAAGACAATGAATAGTAAACAAGACTAATAAATTGCCGATAGTAAAGAAAATAAGCGTAAAAATGCGATATCTGATTTTTTTGTTGTCGAAAAATTATTAAAGTGATATTTTTAAAATCCTTGTATTATTATGAATCTAACGGTGTCATCAGAATATTTTTACTATTCCGAGCCTCAACACACGTTTTTCGAGAACTGATCCTGCTTGAGTTCAAAACACACTAAAATTTAATGAATATGATATTTTTAAGATTCTATATGTTATTACGAACTATTATCCACAATTATCTTAATTTCGTTGCTTAGGGTTTAAGAGCGTGGGATTGTCGGATCTAAACACTAGGGTTTGTTGTAGACTTTATTGACTTTTGGGATTCCGATTTAACTTCCGGCTTTTTTATTTATTCGTAAGGTCATAAAATTTTGGGGTTTTTGACCGTGTTATATTTTTGGTTCAAAATTTACGTTTTATTTTATTTTTTATGACTTGTTTAATGTTTTTCAATTTCTGAGATTGTTTAATCGAGTCTAGAGTTATGGGTTGACTTCGTTTGACTTTTGGTGGTAATTGAAAATTTTTATTCTAAAATTAGAGTGTTATTTGGATATATCATCTTGATTTGCGTGTTAGGGATCAGATGGATGAATTGATTGGTGTACAAATGTTAAATCAAACGATTATTAGATTTTCTATTGTGTTTTGAGGGTCCTCTTTTTCTCAATGTTAAGAATTTTTCTATTTGATCTTATTTAGAATTCGGTTTTAATTTGAGTCGGTTTTCAGGGTTTTAGTTTTGGTATTTAACTTTAGAATTATTTTCTAAAAATTATGAAAAATTTCAGGGGTTTACATTGATACCTTAAATGAACAAAATTGGGATTGAAAATGAAACAATTTGACTCAAAGGTTACCACTAATTCTTCCAACAATCGTATAAAAAAATGGTTAATCATAAAGATAGTACTTGAACTTTTATAAAATGTTCAATTAGGTACCTAAAGTTTTGTTTTGAAGAATTGAGTATTTGAATAAAGATTTTGCAAACTTTTTCGTAATTAGAGGTTGGTTTTGACAATTTTGGTATCTAAACAAAGTTTTTGCAAGCTTTTCTGATTGAACTTTTTACGAAAATTTAGGTACCAAATTGATCAAAATGAAACTTTAGGTACCTAATTATAAATTTTGCAAAAGTTCATATACCATTTTGATATTAACCCTAAAAAAAGAAGAAAAAAAAAAAAGACTTAGCACAATGATTTGAGCTAAATTCGGTTAACAACAAGCTCACGGGGCTGTCAAGTTGTTACAGTCCAAACCAGACTAGGCATTGTAATTTGTACAGTGAATATTGCAGATGACTAATAAGTTTATGATAGTTCCTATTTTTATCTGGCAAATACTACATCAAGAAAGGTAAGTTAAAGCAATATCATCTCTAGGCGCATGCATAGGCTAAAATGGATAGATAACTATAATCAAATTACCTAAAAGAGTTGATAGTTTCATTTAGACGCACTCTTCGATGGATATCTAGCTTAACAAAAAAAAAAAAAAAAACATTTTAATCATACTCATACTCCGGCACCAACTAAGCTACCTAATCAATATTTGAAAACTCTTAAACACTTTGGCACTAACTAAGCATCTTAATATTCTCATGCAAAATGGATTCGTATTACTAAGTTTTGACTCTAAATCATTAACTCGCCTCTCAAACATTAATGTTTTGCCGACCATTTTTTCAGAACCGGCTGAAGCAAATAAAATTATCTTTGAAAACAAGTTATAGTAAGAGATGAGCTGCAGCTAGTCTAGTCCCGCATCAAGAAATTCAAAGGAAGCTATCAATGGAACTTCGGACTTCAATTGAAAGGCGACTAAATACAAAAACAGTAGATGTTTGAACTACTTACTAGTGGTCAGGTTTGGAAGAAAGGAGGTTAACAAAAAAAAAAAAAATAATAATAATAATAATAATTGCTTTCTCCTATTTCGTGCAGAGACACAAGAGGTTCGTCATATAATGGAACGGAATAGGCTGATCCAAGATCGACTATTGAAAGCTAGTTTGCAGGTTGAGAAATCATGATGAATCGGCCTTGCTAAAGTGATTATGGATGGCTAACGAAAACACAAGAAATTAGGTTATGCTGCACCAGATTTCCTAGTAGTATGAACATCGTATGCATATGTTCGATTATATTTGGCTAAGCACCACCCCATGTCGGGACTTTGTTAAACGATTACAGGCAGCACATGTTGAGACTAAGTTAAAACTGCCCATTTTTTAAGTTATGTGGACGTGAGGGCTCTGCATCCATCAACCATCACCATACAAAATAGATTTTTATCATCCTTTTTTCTACCTCTACAAAGCGAAAGCGAAAGCGAAAGCGCAAGCGCAAGCCAAGCCAAGCCAAAGCCATCCTCATTTAGTTGCCGTGAAAAGTCATGGATATATCAATAATAGGCCTCTTTGATGGAGGTGGAAGGTTATAAATATGGGCTAATTTAAAGCTGAAGGCAGTTCGGTGGATGCTTTAAAATGTCTCATCAAGATGTACAGATTCATTTTTTATCTTCTTCTTTTTAGTACCCAAAGAGGAAATGGAATTAAAAAAGGGAAAAAAAAAATCACAGAGTAGGAGCTCTTTCAGCTGATCCGGCAATGACAGTAAGCAAGTTGTTGCCAAAGGGGTCACTGAGATGCTTGGCGAGGTTCTCTACAGGACCCTCTCCAGTGACATAAGCCTGGATGAAAAAACCAAGCATTGCAAACATTGCCAATCTTCCATTCTTGATTTCCTTGACCTTGAGCAATGCAGCCTGGTCGGGATCGTTTGCAAGACCCAATGGATCGAATGGGCCACCTGGATGAAGCTTGTCTTCCAAGTCCTAATAAACACACAGCAGATGGGGGCAACATAATTATTAGGCAATTTGGAACTGAAACTGGAGTTGAAGGAGCAGTCTTGACTAAGGTGCTCACATACCAGGCCATTGATGATTCTGTAGTACTCAGCACCACCAACAAGTACAATCTCAGCGATTACAGCAAAAACAAGATTGATTGGGATGTTCTTTCCAAAGTAGTTCAACGTGTTACCATCGAGGAGTAGAGCACCTGTCTGCATTCATTCACATATTGTTAAAAAACCACTAGAAGCAGAAATATCTCAGCCAAAATCAAATCAATACCATCTTTTTATCACACAATTGGAGCCGCTGACTTTTCAGGACACTACAAATACACGCTTATGGTGATGATATGTTTGAACTTAATCGTGAAATTGCACTAATCATAGATAAGGAATGGAAATGCAATGTCTGATATGAGTTAATGAATACATTTCTCCCTAGTAACTGATGCTGATGCAAAAGGAGAAGAGCAGAATATGCATACGCTCATACCTTGAACCATACAGCCTCAGGACCACAGTTTGCACCAAATTTGTTGAAGGCTTCAGGAATGATGAAGCCAGCAGCACCGAGCATCGCCCATCTGGCGTGAATCAACTCATATGCCTGGTATCTGTAACAAACTTATCTCTTGAATACTGTTCATTTCAATTCATTCAAAAAACATCAGGATTCAAATTCACCCTTACTTGCTAAAGTCTTCTGGCTTCTTGCTGAGGCCAAAAGGATCGTAACCATAGCTGCAAAATCACAAACAGTACAACAAGTGTATCAGATTCTTTGTTTTATTGGTTACAGATGTTTAATATCACCTACAGTATAATTTACTTGCTGAAAGGAATCTACATTTGTAGTTAGTAGTGACATGCATATGGATGAGCATGAGCATGAGCATGATCATGATCATGAATAGTTAAAAAAAGGTCTTACTCTCCAGGAACCTCTCCAGTTAGGTACTCTGGGATCTCAGATCTGTCCAAGAGACCTTCTGGCAAGAAAATCCTTCGGTCTGGACCTGAAATGAAAAACCTCATTCCATTTGAATCAGTTGTGTGGTTCAGGTTCTTCATGCAATGCAAAAAAATAGTAGATCAAAAGTCAAATGTGTGTGTATATATATATATTTAAAACTTACCATACCACTTGGCCAGCTCTTCACTGGCAGGAGATGCAGCCACGGGCTTTGACTTGGGAGGAGGGCCTGCCTTCTTCTTTGAGAAAAGAGCAACGGTCTTGAAGGTGGCAGGGTTGGAGGCAGTGGGAGCAGCAGACCTAGCGGCACTGCTAAAATGAAGAGGGTTGCCGAGCATTTCCGACATACCAAGAGAAGCAGCAGCGGTGGATGCTGCTAAGGATGCCATCTTAGTAGTTAGTGCTAAGAATAAGAGGTAGAGGTAGAGGCAGTGGTAGTGGTGGTGGTGGTGATACTAAAGAGTAATCTTGACAAAAAATGGAAGAAAGATGGGAAGAGAATATATGGATGGACTGGTGGACATGTACGTGCCACATTGGATAAGTGAGGATGAGATTTTGATTGGAAGATGCGTAATCCAATGCAGTGATCCCATTGGCTCAATCTCAGATGACGCTGATGATGTGGCCTTAACTCCTCAATTACTTTCTGGATTTTGCTCTCCAGACTCCAGTCTTCACCAATTTCCTAAATTTCCCCAATCTATTCCTTATCCCTGGAGCCCAGCTCAGGCACATCCACATGTAATGTAACATAGCATAACCATCCATATATTTTCATTTTTAACTCTTTCTTTCTCTCTCTCTCTCTATATATATATATATATATATATATTTTTTTTTTTTTAATAATATGCCTTTTATGACCAGTTTTATCTTTATCGTTGTCACCTAGCTAAAACACATGCAGGAACTTATGTTATATGATAGTTAATTTAAAATAAAATACAAAAATTGAAAATACTAAAAAAAAAAATAATAATTAAAGCTTAAAGACACTTGGCTAGCCATCCCAGGGACTAGTGTTTGAAAAATAGGGGGAGAAAAGAAATTTTCTTTTGTTCTGGCTTTTGCTAGCCGCTTACCTTAAAGGCTAGACTAGAGGTCGGCCAGTCAGCCAAGTGCACTAGTTCTTTGATCAGATTTTCTTATTTCATATATATTTTTCATTATTTTTTATTTAATTAATTAATATTTATTTATACCATTTTCATAACATAATTATTAATTACAATGGACTAACTATAAACTGGCAGGTATTTGGTTGATTAACAATAATAAACAGCCATAGATAAAGTGGCTTTCTAATTCGTTGGTTGCAAAGTCTACTTCTTAAATCGAAGATGTGTGTACTCTCCAAGCTGAGCAAAATCTTTCACCATCATTTTACTTACCCCTTAACAATCTTAAAAACTTTTAAGCAATTGCAACTCCAGAAATCATGTTTTCTTTTTCTTTTTTTTTTTTCCTTCAAATTTTTTTCTGTGGCCCCCATGATTATTAGAAATCCGCAACAGCATTATACGACCAAAAAACTTTAGTTGTGTCCACGGGATTCGAGAATGCGGACAGTTGGAGACTCCATTTCAATGTTCATACATAACAACTAACTATACAAGATAACAAAAACACCACACAGCTACAGCTAATCCTAGTCCACTATGCATGAAATCTAAAGCAATTGAAGTCATCTTCTCCACTTCTCAATTTCTCTCGAAGTTTTCTTGATCAGCTTTTTGGTGGTGCTTAAAACATCATCAATAAGCACACCCATGTCATCCCTACAAAGAACAAAGCACCATGAACATCCAACATTAGACAAACTTCCAAGGAAAGGTTTCCAATAACAAAATAAAATAATGTCATTTATGTACCGCCCGGTACCCCCAAGACTCGAAATTTACCACATCTGCCAATATGACAGACAGGTATCATCAAAGATGAGATTCTAAAAATCAATCATAGCCAATCGACTTTGAGTTGTATCAAAAAGGCAAATGCAACCAATGGGTTATGAAATCAACATTTGACTCCGTCAATGAACAGATATATGCAAGGTTAGGTTTGTAAATAAAGATCCATTTCATCATTTGTTTATATTATATAATTTTGTATTTATTTTGCTCCTCTTCTTAGTACTATATTTTCTGGTTTTTGATAGACGGGGCACAATCATATTTGAACTGGATATAGATGGAGGAGCTGCTGTTGGAATATGTTACTAAAGGCTTGCCTTGAGTGCACATGGTAGCAAAGGAAGATATATGTGGTGGATGACATAAATAATAATCAGTCGCTTAGATAAGCTATGCATATGTTCTTTACATTCTCCTAGGTGAAGTTTAGAAGCAACCTGCTCTGGTTGTGAAATTAACATCCGCAGCAAAAGCTGACTTTGTACTCGATTCCATCAAAAGTCATTCAATACATTACCTCCATTCCTACCAAATGATCCGTATTCATAAGGGAATAAAGAAGATTACAAAAAGATGGAGGCACATGTGGAATTGTAGGAGAAAGCAGTGACAGATTGGACAGAGGATATGAAGTTGAAACGGCACGGTACGGGATTCACTCAAGTCTTAATTGTGGTAGCATGTTTGCACACATTCCTATGTGAGTGGGACTTGAAGGTTACCAAGTTGGATGCTTCTCAATCTTACAGTTGGACAGGAACCATTTCCTACTTGAGCCAGTGCTAGTAAGACTTGCATCAGGATCCTATTTTCAGAATCAAAAGCGGAAGAGCCAGGCATCACCAGGTGAATTTGATTGTGCGCACACAAGAAGTGGTGCAAAATATACATACATACATACCATGTCTTTCATGTTTCTTATCTGAAGAAGTCTATTGGTTCATTTCTTGTTCGTTTTTATGCCGGCTGCGCTGAGGATGAATCTCATGTATCTAGTTGTCCACTGTGTGTGTCCTTTTGTGTTTGTGATGTTCTTTTCTTTTCTTTTTTTATCCAATAAAGTTGGTTCTGCGGATGAAGATGCAATATAGATCTGACATTGAGGCTTTTCAACTTCAATTCCCCATTTTTAGTAGTAGTAGTAGTATAGTTAGTATTCTTGTGTAATAAGTTAGTTAGTTAGTTAGTTAGTTAGCTATATCTTTCTAGATTAATACTACAAAGTTAGCTAGTATAAATACTACATAGAATACTTAGCAAGGGAAATTACAACTATATTTTACATTTTATAAAATTGAAAAAGAGAGAGAAAGAGAGAGAGCGACTCATAATTGTAGACCATGGAAGAGGGAGCTAGAAATGGTGTGGGAAGGAAGCATTGATAGCTTCATGCTATGTAGAAAATTAAAAATCTTTTAAACATAATCAATCAATAAAATAAAATCTGTAGGCTAAAACTTGTTTCATAAAAAAACCTAGGTGGATCATTATCACCCTTTACTTTGAGTATTTGAGGATGAAGACTCAAAAGCAATCAAAGCTATTGTATTACTACTACTATCTACTCACTCATAGTTACATATACATACATATATATATATATAGAGAGAGAGAGAGAGAGAAGAAGAAGAAGAAAAAGAAGAAGAAAGGGTACTAACTGAGTAGGAAAGTTTCTGATATTGATATTGGAGTAGCGACGGAACTGATCTTGAGCAATGCCCCTTCCAAGACCATACCCAAATCCAAAACCAACACCACATCCACCTCCAATCCCAAATCCAAGCTGCAACCCTGGTATTCCAGGACCCACCCCTATCCCTGTGTTTTTTTTTTTTTTTTCAATGTATATATTATTATTTCAAATTCAAATTATATATCATTATCATTATCATGTTATACTACCCAAAATATCAATAATCAATAATCATGAAGTGTGTAATTAATTAAAAACTGAAACTGACTCAAGTAACAAACAGCTAAAAAAAAAAAAGCACGCACCGCCCATGAATCCCAAACCGAAGCCTACACCACAGCCAGCCCCAAACCCAAAAGCCGGACCAATCTTCCCAAGCTGTTTCGACTTCACCACTGGAAGCTTCCACACCAAACCCCTCTCCTCCTCCTCCTCCTCCTCCTTTCTTGGCTTATCCATCTCTCTCTCTGTCTCTCTCACACACACACGATACTTCACTTGTTTTGCTGTATTTTTCCTTTTTGGAATAGAGTGGAAGAGGGAAAGACATGAAAAAGAAAAAAAAAAGTTATTTAAATTTTACTTTTAACATATTATTAATTTTATAAAATTCACTCTTTTTATTCAATTTTTTTTTCTTGTGCAAAAACCAAATAAAAAAAAAACACTTGTTTTCGATTCTCTTTTCCTTTCTTTTCTTCTTCTTCTTCTTTTTTATTTTTTTATAGTCCATCCATTTTCACTTTATTTAAATTTATCTAAAAAATAAAGTTTTCTTATTTTTTGGATACATTTATTTGTCTTTTTGGAAAATCCGTTATTGTGAAATTGAAAAATTTTAGGATCGCAACGTTATATATATATATATATATATATATATATATACATATATTAATCTGTGGGAACTTATTATTTATAATTTCAAATTGTTATAAATCATGATTTTAATATTCTAATAAAATTATCTTCTGCTAATATACACCACTTGTTTTCCATTTTTCTTCCCTTTATTTCTCTCTCTTAAATTTAGAATTCATGACTCTTCCTCTTTTGAAACTGAATCCTAAGCCACTCATCTCTTATTCTTTATTTGTCATTTTTGCTTTTATTTTTACTTTGATATAGTTTTGATAATACATGTTCACGTTAATGAAGCTGCACTTTGAATTTGTCACTCTTATAAATTTAAGGTAAATCTTATGATTTTTTTTAAACTACAGTGTAACTGCTTTTATACGTTTAAATGGTGACTTCTTATTTAATTAATTTTTTTTTTATAAATGCAAGTTCCTGTATTAGCACTTGTACATTGAGTTGAATTTTTTTGATTGAGTAAAACTACATTTATAATAGGATTATTCTATAAAAATAACTAGTTAAGTAGAATATGTTATTATTTTATTAGTCAGTTATATAAGAAAAGTTTGGATAGTTTGTTATAGAAATTATTACGAATGGTGATAAGATCTCCTATCAGGCTGTTACAGCAATTAGGTTTCAATGGTTAAAAAATAAGTAGAGTATGGAACATTGTTTGTGTCCTATCCTGTAAGGTACGGGCTATTAAATTTCATACTCAGAACCTACCATGTGGCACTTTTTACACATATTATGCCTTGTGCTGTATAAACAAGGTGAAAAGAATTTTCTCCTCGTTGGCCTTTTCATATGAACTCATGTGTTGTCCTTGTGATATCCATTTAAGGTCTGCTCTCTTATAATAGTTTTCTACCAAAATCTTGTAAGCCTAGTTCTTGGCAATAACTCGTCTCCATTGATAACTAGAGTGTGAAAAGTCCCCAAATATTTGATCTACTTTGAACTCTTAATCTATATAATTTCTTGGGGTACCATGACCATCAAACTCAGGCAACCTCATTATGATTTCACTCAATGTCTTGGTTACATAATCAATTCCATAACTAACATTTGTTAATCATGGTTTCTATTTAAATATAACCAAACTTTTATCCAATAATAGTAACCCTAGCCTTCAATCACACCATGTAAACCCTAGGTTTCAATCACCACAGGTAACAGTCACACTCCAACAATATGCAATATCGAAGAGTCGCATTCACACACAAAACACCAATGGTGCAAAATCACACAATATGGTGAGAAAGGAATCTACTTTTTATCCCCCACGCAATTCAATGTAGACAATAACTTGTCTCTCAAAAAGCAAACCCTAACTTATCTTCTTTTTCAACTAATCTTTGTCAAAGCCTTAGATTTCCATCACAACCCCATTCTCTGATACCAAGATGATACAGGATAATATCCATATTAAAGTTACGCTATGGATTTCTCTAAGAATGTGCAATATATTATTATTAGGTAAATTAAACTAGAGGGTATCAACTTTTAAGACTAAGTTCATTTAAAGTATCATGTTTTGAGTAGTCAAAAAGGTAAATCAATGTTTTACAAAATTCATTTAAGCTTTCAATGTTTAAATTAATTTTCCATTGATTTTCACTAATTTTCCTCAATAGTCAATTATTGATACCTTATTTGACTCAATTTGCAAAATATTGATTCTTTTTTTAATCACATAAAACGTTGGAATAATGGTACGAGAAATGCCTATACTATCGATTTTGGGCAATTCAATATTTGATCTTTAAAACTTGGCAAATTAGTGTCTACAATTTTAAAGCACTTGCATTTCAATCCCTTCATCAGATAGTGCTCTAATGGATGTTTTTATGTTGATGATGTGGCATGATTTACTAATAAATTGACTTGACACATACTTTAATGTAACCTTTTGTCCTAAAAAAAAAAATACAAGAAGCATGATGGAAGACATTGTACATTCCTAATTTTAACCATGTCCCAATATTAAACATAACTTCAGCATAATTTACTCAACTAATCCCAAATTTTATTGTGCCCTAATTTTAAACTTTGTGAAGCAAGGGATGAACGAAGCTAGGAGAGAGATGATGGTAAGCAAATCAGGTCATGGTGCACACCACAACGAACAACGTTCAAACTAACATGCTTGTTTTTAATTTCTTTTTTAAAAGCATAAAATTTACCAACTAGTGTACTGGATGTATATGCTATAATAAAAACTAGTAAGAACCAGGTCGAATCCACAGTGAGCATGTGACTAATTACTATATTATAGCAATTTGACTCTAAGCTAGGTGAATTGAAATGGAGTTTTTCATATTTCTAAACTAATAAGCTAATCTAAACCTTTATCACTGCAAATCATAACTAAACTAACACTAAGAATTACACTAGCACTAGAATTAATCTTAGAAAATGCTTCAATAACGAAATGTGCAATTATGTAATGACATGGCTAGGATTTCCATTTGTTGCCTTATAGTTACAATCGAATTTGATTATTTGGATTTTAATTAAATTCACAAGAATTTAACTCTCTCTTGAGTTGCAAAATTCTAATTGTAACATGAATATTACTCTCGAGTAATCCACTTATAATCACTAGCTAAATAACATACTACTCTCATAAGCCATGTTATTGTAATTGAATTTGTGATTCAAGCACATGTTTGTATCATAAATCACAATTGCAATCGCATTAAGAACGTGAGTTCTACGACTTTTGCTGAAATCACACATGTCCATGTTGGTTTTAAAATAGTATTTTTCTATTTCAATCAAGTCATAGAATCCCTCTCGAGCATGTTGAACCCTAATTCACAAGAGATTTATAGACAAATTTATCTTATGAGCATTGAAATAGAAATAATCAAATTAAAAAAATAAAAAAAAAACATTATAAAAACTAATTAATTATTCAGGAAATTGATAAACCCATCACATAATCCCACTAGACCATTTAGCTCACACTAAAAAGAGTAACTTCACTGATGATGATGATGACAACGACGACGTGTACACAATCCATTACAAATGAAAGTACAAAGAATTTCTCCTTAATAATTTTGGGTCCACTCCATTGTAAAGCTTAGTTATGGATATTATCATATCTGGTGATAGAGAGTGAAGTGTCTAAGGGCGAAGTGGAGAATGGAGGAGATGGATGGGTGAAAAAAATGGATGGAGTGTTCTATATGAAGTGGGATGAAGATGAAGTGTGTGGATGATGAAGTCAAATGTGTAAAAGTATATATGAGATGGAGTGTGTAAAGCGTATGTATGTTAAATTGGTAAATAGGAGCATAGTGATGTCAGGTTGGTGAAACTAGGTGGAAAGTGATGTGAAAGGTATGAGAGGTGACAATTGTAAAAATAGGTATATCCTTTAGAATGGATCCCTAAAACTCGTAAAAGTACAAAAGGAGTCTCTAAGTAATTACAAAAGCGGGCATCTTAGTAAGTGAGCTCCAAAACAGAGTATCAAACAGTAAAAAGAGAATAGTAATAATCGTAAGTGTTGCTAAGAGTGGTTGGTATGTTGAAGTGCAGCTCAGTTCAATGCATGGAGCTCGATCTGCTGTTTGGATGTTGATTATAGGTTACACATCAGGTCGGTTCGGTCATGTTGAGGGGAGTTGCTACGCGATACATCATAGCAACTCAGTCATTGAAAGCTTAGCCATTAAATAGAGCTCAGATCTTTCACTATTCTTTAGTTCCTTCGATTAGGAGCACTCAAGATACTTGGGAATTATTTCTGCTGTTGCAAACCTCTCTTGGTGTTTGTCTGTGCAACAATGGACACACTTGACTATTGTAGGTGCTGCTGCTACTAGGTCGACATTCTATCGGTGTCACATGCTCAATTTAGCTAATCAGGTTGGCTAAATTTGGAGTAGATTAACCTATATCAGAACAATGACAGCTCGGGCATGGATCTCTACTCAAGCGCTTGAATTAATCTAGTTAGTGCTTCCACTCAATTCATTTGGTTGTTTAATTCTGATCGGTATTAGACACTCAGGTACCCATAGCTTTAAGCCCGCCGACATACTCGGATCTGTTGTGCTAAGCTGTTATGGTGTGATCAATCCAAAACTTATTGCTCAACAGTCGGTGTTATGGTACTCAAAACTACAACTTGGGACTGTAAGGAGGTGTTGTAATTGGTGCTTGAGCATTCAAATAAGCCTTCAAGTAGTTGCTGTCGAAGGCAGCTCTGCATCTTCATTAAATCAGGTCGACATGAACTTAGAGCAGCTTGGGTCTATTGTGTTTGGAGATGAAGTAGCTGCTAATGTCTGCTACAATTCTATTGCACGCTCCTATCTAAGCATCGACCACTTTTGTTTAGCCATTATGCTCAGTATTCAATGGAAGTTGGCCTTGGATCGACTAGCTACTCTACTTTATTCTGCCCATGGTTGCTCAAACTTGCATCAATTCTACTCAGCCTTTGCAGCTGTTGGTTGGGTCTACTGCACGTGATGACTCGACCTGATACACATGGGCGCTCGATCAGTATGGCTTTTGCTCAGTTTGAAGACAGCTCAATACATCTAGTGTGGTGGTGGCTGCTTCAAATCAGTACATGAGGGCCCTTTACACAATCCACTAACTCTTAATCAATTCACCCGGTAATTGGAGGAGCTCAAGTCAATGTGTCATCTTGGGGCTGCTTGGCATCTGAAAAATGTTAGAAGACAGGTCGGTGTTTTGAGTCTTAGCTTCTTCACTTCAGATGGAGGCTTAGTGGTCGGCACTCTATTCAAATCGGCAGAGTGAGTTGCTGTTCAGGGGAGCTAGATTCTGTGCTTGAACCTTATGTCTATTGATGCTGGTAGATCTTCTTAGCAACTTGGTGATGAGGCCAAATATATGCTTAGTGGTTCAGAGGAAAGGTCGGTCTTGTGGCTAGCTCAGTTGGTGCTCCAGCAACGCTCTAGGGATGTTCAAAATCTACAAAGACTTTCACAAGTATAATAAAACAGAGCAGATTCCAAGCTTCTTGGCAAAGAAATCAAACTACACTTGAAAGAACAACCTAAGCTACTCCAATATCCAAATAAATTGAGCATTGACCTGAACATTAGCACAAATGATAGCATTTCTTCTCATCCAGGACAAATCAAAGTAGCAACACATGCACAAGCATTCATGATAGCAAGTTAGCAACCAATAGAAGACAACCAAATCAAGAGCAAAACTGAAAGATGAATGGAAGAAACACATCTTCAGTTGTTCGAGACATATGCCAAGACCGAACAAAACTGTAGTAGGAGCATGGGAATCCAAGAAAGCAACAATTTACAACTTTAGCAAGTTGAATCGAGTTATAGTCATTGGACACGAGCTCCATGACAATACAACATTTGGAGCAACTAATTATTATACATGACAACAATTGAAATAATACAACCAAGACACAATGGAGAAGCACCTAGCAACTTAAAATGAGTGTGGGAAACTGGACCAATACCAGATTGAAAGTGGGCTTTCAAGCTTCATAACAACAGCCACGATAGTAACTCCAAAATTGAGTATGTCAAACTTGATACCAACAGCATCTTAGTTGTTTAAACAAAAATTGCAAATCTAAATTGAGAACTTAACCGACTCGAGCTACACTTGACAGTAAACATATAACCACCAAGGACAAAATAAAAGCAACAACAATTCATTTTCAATATAACACAACAGCCAAGATAAAACCAAGTGAGAGAAGAGTCCAAACCAAACCAGAACGAGAGACAAAACAGATTAAATTCCAATTGTTTTCCAAGTAAAGGCAAGCTAAGGTGCATGTTAGGACCACAAAACAAAAAGCTCCAAAGTCGCAAAATCAAAACAGGACAATTTCGACATTGCTTCATATATTGAGAAAATCTCTATCATCCGAGCTTCTGTTGGGATGATTTAAAATGCTACAAAAATCTAAAAGAGAGATCTTCAACTTCTATTTTTTAAGTTTTTTAAAATTACGAATGTAACAAGGTCAAAATATGGCTTGAAGTTACTACACATGTAGTGGTAGCTATCTAATTTGTAAATCAACAGAGTTTTGTAGATTGAGCATATTTTTCTCGTAAGAGCTTCAATTGAAGTGATTAAACATGATATAGAAAGACAAGAGAGAGATGTCGAATTTCTATATCTTTGAGTTTTGCAAAATTCTAAATGTATCAAGGTCAAAATCTGACTTAAGCTCACTACTTGTGCAGTGATAGCGTGGTGATTTGCAATTTGACACAATTTCATATATTAAGCATATCTCTCCCATCCAAGGTTGGAAAACTTGTGATTTTATATAGAATCGTCAGACGATCAATGGAATCGAAACATACAAACGTAAGTTTTATAACGTATATAAAATAGCATTCAAATACTACAAATATACTTACATTTTTCATAAAAAGAACTCAAAAGACATCCTAAAAGAAAGAAAATCGATATAACTTTTTATTACAATATAAGTTATGATATAAAAATAATAATTACAAATAATTACCCTCAGCATAAAATTAATGTATACGTATAACTATTGATATAAATTAAGTTACAACAAAATTATTATAGCATAAAAAACTAAAAATAAATAATTAATCTTCAATCATTTTATCATTATCAAAACTACCATAGACTCTCCTAGAATAATCACCATTATCATTATCATCATATTTGCCAACATCATTGTCTATGCTACCATAAATAATCTTCATAGCTTTTAATTCCAAATTTTCCAAAACATTCATTCATTTTCAATATCATCAATATCATGAATATCAAATCATCTCCATCTTACTCCTATGACTCCAAATTTATAAGTGTACTAATTCCTTCTATAGTAACTCTTTTAAATGTTTCATTATTCCTTACTCTTGGATAACTCAACCAATCTATATTTAATAAACGAAATATAACTTATTTCTCAACTTTTTAGCAATCATTAAATGAGAAATTTATAATGGTGTAGTTAGTTGCATAGTCTATTTAAGTTAAAGAAGCAAATATGGTTTAATTTCACTTATAACTTGATGAACTTATTTCAATTGTGGAAGAACAGTGCTTATTTTTTAGTGTTGTTAACTCACTCTAGACTGAAATCAAGTAGAATCACATGGACTCGTGTAAAATCGTGTAGAACTACAGAATTAGTTGAATCGTAAACTCATAGAATTGTATAACTAAACTCACAATTCTTCTACACTAAAATAATTTTATATCCAAAGAGACTGATGAAATCATAAAATTCTAGAAACATACGAGTGGACTCATGATTTTGATAATCATGCTGTCAATCGAGATCCCTTTGAGGATATTCAAGTTGGTTTGTATAACTAAAATAAAGCTCTTCAACTTTTACATTTTGGATTTCGAGAAATTTCGAAAGCATTAGAGTAGAAAAAATGTCGTCAAGTTAGTTGAGGTTTTTTTTTTAACAACGAACTAAGTTTCAATTTTAGCACCATATACAACTCCGCTTCATAATAAAGACAACACAAGACAAGCAGCAACCCCTATTTTGAATTAGAGCGTTCACAACTTTACAAGGAGAGCCCATAACAAGCTAATAATGCAGCACGCCAAAGCCGAGTCTTCGAGAGCAGTGTAACAACCGAGCAGCTGCAATTTCTGTATATCGACAGTTCTAAGCAACTCCACTATTTGCTTCTGCACTGCAATTTGATGCAGCGAGCAAACAATGGTAATAGCTAAAGAAACTCGGCGAGCTAACTCAATTTTGAATTACACAATATGATCTGAGCTCTACATTAAATGTTTGAGATCCATGCCAAACAACACACGAAGGAGAATATTCTTGACAAACCATATTGAACATGAATTAACCTAAGCTCTAATTTATCCAAGCCACCTGGATTTATTGCTTATCAAGAGTAACCAAAAGCCGCAACTTTGAGCCGATTCAAGCATATAACAGACACAACAGCAACAACTTTAAGTGATACTAATCCAACCCTTTATCACCGAAAAAGTTAACACTGTAGGACGCCTAAGACCTTTAGTCAAGCGTCCAAGGCTGATACAAGAAGTGCTCATGTGTGTCAATCGAGCACCCACTTTACCATATAGCGGCAAATTACTTTTGGGTGTCCACAGCATCCATGAGAACGGCAGTAGAAACGAGCACACATAGACATAGTAGCTAATTTAAACGCCACGCCGAGCTCTACTTGGAACTGTTGAGTTCAACTCCAAGCTACAGTTTAACAGATTGAACAGCAGAGGCTAAGATCAAGCATCAACGCAAGAAAGTTAAGAAGAATACTGACTCACTTTAGTTGCACATCAAACCGACTGAGAATTCAAGTAGAGAAACTCACTTCAATTTTCCTTTGACGACCACATGTGATGTGGATCAATCAATATATGGAGACGAGATGTCTGATAAAAACATGTGAATATAAAAAGGCCCATTTATCAATTTTAGCAGTTGCTAAGTTAGGAAATGGTCGGAGCTTTTTCCTTTTGTGGGTCCAATAAGTTTATTTTCTTTCGGACAAGGTATACTTTGCTGGATCGAGGCATATATTATGTAGGTCCATTTGAATATTTTAGAAGGATATTGAAGCAAAGACATCAATATAGGATCACCAGGAAGAACGTGGAGGAGAGTTGCAGCAGAACAATATTTTTTTTTTTTTCCATTGTATAAGGAATTTCAAACATTTTTTCCTTTTAATTTCTGCATGTATTCTTCAATTAAAGAGCATTAATAAGAGGCGTTCCGGGTTTGAGTGCAATCCTTTTTATTAGATTTATGAAATTGAAGGTTTTGATGAAGAAATTTATTCAAAGTATTTCCAATCCTTTGTCTCATTATATTATTCGCTTGATTGCTTGAGATGCTGTGTTCTATAATTTTAGGTAATGCATTGATGAATTTAATGAATTGAAATGTTTGAATTGCTTTGATTTTGATTTGTGATTATTTAGACATTTAATCATTGCTATTCATTGTCTATTTAATTTGTGTTGGGCCACATTGATTAGATAAATTAGAATTAGAGAAACTTGAAAATGATTCAACAATCCAAATGAACACAATTTGGGTTATTAGAAGAAATTCGTCACAGGAATGTGGATTTTGAGTAAATTCACAAAAACTTGGTGGAGAGAAAAACCGAATTTTAAATTTTGTATTTTCTTTTTCAAATCATTGTCTAACTATGGTCTCAGCAGGGCAAGCGCACTTATCAGATATAGCATAATAGAAAAAGATCTAGATCGTATTCCAAAGGAAAACTGGTGAGTACTTCTACTCTCACTCTTTTCCTATTATTTAGCCGAACAAAAACAGAGGGGGGTTTAATATACAAGAAGCTAAGCTAAGCCTAATCTAACAAAAGAAATAGCAAAAATCAATAGCAAATTTCACAACAAGCATACAAGAATAAGATAAATCGATTCACAAGGTTATTTGGATCATGCTTCACCTTAGATCTATTCATGTAACTAAAAAATTTCTCAAAAAAAGTTGTGTTAAATTATTGAACCACTAAATTCACTGATGTAAATTTAAGCTTCTCTCAAGCTTAAAAACTCTAAACCTAAACCATACTACCAATAAACTCTTCTCTAGTTATCATCGACTAGACCCGCAGAAAGAACAAGAATCATTTGTTTTAGAAACCAACTCAATGATTTTAAAAACAAGCGACAAAAGGTTTTCACTTGTCCTCTCTCGAGATAGTTAGGATCAACCTAATCAATAGCCTAGATCTATTTATTAAAATGATCTCTCAGCCTATTTTAATGAAATTTGATATGAACCCATATCATGCACTATATAGATTCAAGATATATAAAGTTCAAGCTATTGAATTGAACCAATCAACACATATTTAAAATAAGCACGGCAGAGCTACATGAAATCGACCTCAGGATCCACAAACCCAAATTGAATCGACTACTCCTCCATGAATATAGCAATACAAAACAATGAATCGGAGAAAGAGTAAAGACCCATAGCCAAATAAAGCAATAAAAATGAATATCCTTGATGAATCGAAGCATTTAAGCACAAAGCTGTTGTGAAACCCTAAAAATTCTTGAGAAGTTCTCTCTAGATTCTCTCTCTACAGAGAAATATTCGTAGTTCTCTTAGGGTTTAGAGAAACCCTTCTAAAACCCTACTGTTCTGCTCCTGGCTTGTCACGCCCCAAAGGATACTCTAGACGTGGTAGTTTATCATATACAATATTAAAGCTCAAGAATGACTTCCCGAAGTCGTGCGAAAGCTTCGACATCATATGCAAGGCGTCTATCACAATAATAGGAGACACCGATAGGATGTGTAGTCAGAGAAAATAAATACAGCATATAAGAAATTTAGATAAATATTTAACTTTAAAATTATAGAAATATGGTCCTTACATCATCTTAGGGGCATTTCCCCGATGAATCTCCAAAGATCAAAATATAATCTTAGTCTGACACAAAAAGAAACAATACTAGAATCAAAAGATTTTAAAGAAAATCTATTCCAAGATCTTCAAAAGGATTTCTCCCAAAAGCTTTCCAAAAACATAATTCCATCTAGATATATGGAGTCCTCGGGCAAAAGAGATATCGGTCCTGTGTCAACAAAAGTTTATTGCGGTGTAAGCTCAACAGGCTTAATGAGAATATTCCTAGATTTAACGTACTCATATCAAGAAAATCAAAAAAGTTATTAGATAGGAATATGAAATGCATCAAACACATGAGCAGGGAATATATATGATCTACTGAAAATCATGTGTTTGAATGGATTTACCCTCCATTCAGGGTTAGGTGTTTGGAGCTTTTTAAAACCCATCTTTGAAATCTGATTATGTAATTTATTTCGGACTCCTACTTGCTCCATCCTAAAATAGTTCTATTGGGCTCCTATTCGCCTATCGTTGTAGACTTGCTTCTATACTGCAATTTGATGCAGCAAACAAACAATGGTAATAGCTAAAGAAACTCAACGAGCTAACTCAATTTTGAATTACAATATGATCTGAGCTCTATATTAAATGTTTGAAATCCATGACAAACAACACATGAAGGAGAATATTCTTGACAAACCATATTGAAAAAGTAACCAAAATCCACCTGGATTTATTGCTTATCAAGATAACTTGCTCATTTTAACTCGAAATTTCGCATATTATATGTCGTTTTCTATCTGCTCGAAAAGATGTATCTATTTCTAAGGTTATTTTTAACATTAAAAGCCATATGGGTTCGAAAACGGGTTGGTACAGATTCCACATGAAAATCC
Organism: Combretum micranthum; assembly: GCA_024138025.1. Classification (NCBI taxonomy): domain Eukaryota; kingdom Viridiplantae; phylum Streptophyta; class Magnoliopsida; order Myrtales; family Combretaceae; genus Combretum; species Combretum micranthum. Next base: position 186,944 of record JAMXBD010001397.1, read on the forward strand.
CAGCCTTTAAAAACATAATTTTCCAAGTTTTACTTCACCCAAAAATATAATATTAAGCACATAAATATTTATATAGTTGAAAGACCCTTTTTTAATAAATATATAGGCTCATATTATATGCATGATTTTAGTGGTGTTGTCCCATTAACGATTTTCATAAAACAATTTGTTTTAGAAGTTTGAAAGTTGAAGTTCGTGAAAATCTCTTTTAAGTCGTTGTAAGGAAAACTAAAATTCCTAAGTTACTACAATTGAATGATTTCTATATCATCACTATATTTTCTTAACCTTTCAAAAATAAATTTACTTCCGAAACTTTGGTTCTTTAAGTTATCTATAAACTTTATTTCTTTAAGTGAACTCTTAACTAATGAGTTGATTTTTAGCTTAACTTGAAAAGCTTGTTTTGTTCTCAGTATTTGTTAAAGTGTTATATAAACCTTATAAATAAGTTTTTAAGAAAATTTTGCATAGCAACAAATTATCAATATTAAGGTTTAATAATAAATTTTATTTTAGTAGCTTCAAAAGAGAGTGTGTAATGAAACTACTAAGTTGAATCTTAAAGAAATCTATCATAATAACAACAGTAAAAATTTGTGATGAACTTGTCTAAATTTTAAAGAAAATTTATTGAAACATATTCCTAAGTTTTTAATGAAAATTTTCGTAAGTGTTTCAAAAATCACTTTTCTTTTTTTTGGGAGTCTAATCCTACTCTATGTGTAAGAAAATAATTTATTTTGTTGTCTTCAATATTTTTTATAACCATATCATCCTAAGTTTTAAATGGGAATGTCTTTTTCTAAGTGACAAAAATCATGTTTATTGGAAATTTAGTTAAATTTTATTTAAAGAAAATAACTTCTCTTATTTCCATGAAATCTTATTAAGACAATAATGTTATGACCATGCATGAATATAAACATAGAGTTATAAAATAACTCACATAGAAAAATAAAAGGCATAAGAAATTAAATAAGCAAATAAGTAAAGATCAAGCATTGGGAAGTCCAAACTTAAATCAAGGCTTCCCAGACTAAGAATGGACTAGTTCCGTAAAAAAAAAAAAAAAAAAAAAAGCAAGAAAATGAAATGGGAAAAATCATAGGAGTCTTAGATTTATGTTAAGGCTCCCTGGACTTAGATTATAGACAAGTCCTAAAAAGAAAAGAAAATTATTTTGACTTGATGAGGGCAAGTCTAAGACTAGAATAACTAGTTTTAATAAATTGCATGAAATGAGTAAATAAATAAATTGCAATGCATAAATAAATAAATGTTATGTTAGTGAGTTTACATGCTCGAAGAAATATATACATATAAATTATATTTACTAACATATAGGAGTTAGGTTAGAACAATAATAACAACATAAGAACAATAATAATAAAACAACACAATAATAAAATGCAATTTGTACATAAACAAGAACAAAACATGAATATAGTATTGTTTCCATAATACTTATATGTTTAGGAAACACACACCTTGGTCAGGTTAAGTTACATAACATGGTAAAGAAATTTTAGTAAGAATTTTACCTAAGGTTTAATGGAGGATTTGAAAAGAGACAAGTAGGTAATGTGATTGTTTTTTTTTTTTTCCTTGAAAAGTGGTGAGTGGTAGAGAGTGTTTAAGAGAGAACTGTTATAGAGAGAAGTTGAAAGGAAAATTTAGTAGAGTTTTGTTAAGTGAAATGAAAAAGTGTAAAAGAAGCAGAGGGAGATGTTGTATTTATAGAGAATTGTAGAGGGAATTTTGATGTATTAAAATAAATTGAAAAAGAAAATGAAATTAAGAGGGGAAGGGGAGTATAGCGCCAGCCTTAGAGGGAGTAAGAAAAAAATTAATTTTGATAAAGAAATGTGATAAAGTATAAGAGAAAATTAGTAAAAAGTTGTATTATAAATGTAAAAATGTAAGAACAGTTGTGTAGATTGTAAGAAGTAGGTTGTAAGAAAAAGTAGAGATAAATGAATAGTAGTGAATAATAGAATTTGTATAATGAATAGTAGACTATACAAATAAGATACCAATAGTAAAGAAAATACGCGTAAACGAGCTTTATCTGATATTTTTAGTTACCAAAAAATTACGAAATTAATATTTTTAAAATCCTTATATAATTACGATTTTAACGATATTATCAGAATATTTTTACTATTCCGAGCACCTGGACACATTTTTTTAGAACTGATCCCATTTGAGTTCAAAACGAAAGCTTTTTGGGTGAATCTAATCTTTTTATGCTTTCTCATATCATTTTGGACTATAATCCACCATTACCTTATTTCTATTTTCCTCAGGTTCCGAGCACGGAATTGCCGGAGTTGAAACTACTAGATTATCATGATCATAGTTGACTTTTGAAATTCCGGAATGACTAGGGTTAAGGTATATTCTAACTTTACCCTAGAAATTGAGGAGTTTACATGGATGCTGCCTCTAACTAAAGCTACGTAAAAAGAATGTAAGATAGGTATTTATAATTTTCTCAATTCATCCCTCCTTACTCTACCCTTGTTGTGATGAAGGGAGGGCTGAAAATAGAAGCCTTGTTTCTTGCATAATCCGGCTCAAACTTACTTTATTTGCTTCAAATCATCAAATAATATTCCAAATAAGCCTGTGAATCCTAAAAACGAATTTTAACATAACAAATATCCTTTTTTTCACTAAAGAACAAAAATTACATAATAAATACGTATAAATAAGCATAAAAATTAAGGGTTTATCGACACTTATCACTTATGAACCAACGCAATTAAGGCGGTTAGAAATATGGATTTAGGTCACTTGGCGGTATTCAATCCATAATTTAACTAGAGTCATATTTTTTATGCGTGCAAATTACTACTTGAGAATTATTAGTAAATCACCTTAGCAGGATGATTTATGCTATAATTGAAATTTATCTACTCGAAGAGATAAGTCATTTTAGTGAATTTGGTTAAATCCCAATTAATGAAATTTGCTATCAATTAAAGGTATTATTTTAGTTGAAATGAAAATATAAGTGCAATTCCGAATTCGATTTTGCCATTTCCTAGACCTAAGACCTTTGATAGACATGTATTTAGAGTGTTCAAAATAGTTAATTAGTTAACTTAAGTAAATCAATTTCGATAGCTTAGCTTAGGGAAAAACTTAAAATTTAATAACTAACACAAGTTCTTTATGGTACAACATGGTTCCTACCAATGATCGGTGAGTAATTAGCTTAAGTAAATCAAGTTCTTTATTACTGCATATGCACTTGATTCAATGATCGGTGATTTTATGCTACTGAAAAAGTGCTTAGCATATAAAGTATCAACAAGTATAAGATTCAGCAAAAAGAATCAATTTTAAGTAAACCATATGGAGAAAGTTAGCAAAACATTACATTGTCCAAATTAGTTCAAAGACATAAGACCATAAAGGTCATTACAATCATAACAAAACAAACGACCAAAGGCCAAGTTCATAAGAAAGAAATACAAAAGAAGGCTTAAAAGATTATCTAAGGAGATCAACTGTCAATCAGCAGTGGATCACAGGAGTGGATGCGATAGAAATGCTGAAAGAAAGCATCAAGATTCGAGCAAATCGCCCTTTGATTCTCGATCATTATGTCTAAGTCTGAGTGTCCTATTTTGATTTCAACAAAAAATCAAGATGTTGGGTGGCATCTATCCTGATGTCTTGTTGTGCAAGTTGAAATAGTGTGTTGAGGGAATTGTTTTCGCCGATAGAGTTTCAAGTCCCTACAACACAGATTATGGTTAGTAATGCACTGAGGGATGCCTATCGTAGCCACTCTAATGATTAAGTCAGATCGTGGATCACCCAAAATGTATAGAATAACTTATCAAATAAGAGATACTTGGCCATATCTAATTGAGGGAAAGGCCATTTATAATTATAGCCATACTAAAATGAAGCCTACTGAATCTTTTTGTTAGAAGGGATCTAATTATGGTAGCTGATTTGACATCCGAGATGAAGGATTCACCAAGTCCCTAAGGTGACAAATGTGCTTAGCACCTACGGTAGAGGAACTACCGCTGCATGGAGTGTGGTCGAACTAGTGATGTCCTTACCCAGTCCTAGGTCAGGATGAGGATTACCTAGAGATTTCATAAAGACATCTCCTGAACGTGCTAAGGCCTATTCGAGGCGAGTTAGCCATAGATTCCCTTGAGATCGATGTAGGTATGAGCTTGGGATCCGACATATTGTCTGACATGGGTCCTCTTGGGCTAGTGAGTTTTATGATCTTTTGAGCCCTTCTTGGGCTCTTTGACTCGTGTAGAGATTATAATAAGCTGAGTGGATTGTAGCTTATATTTCGCCATCAACACTTATCCCCCCTACTCTCTTTATGAGAAGACAAGGAGAGTAAGTGATCTAAGCCTCGCTCACGAGGTCAATCTATCAAATTAACATTCTTATTACTCTCCTCCATTTAAGCTGCATCCCCTAAGTTTATGAGGGACTTGTCTGCCTTAGGATATTCAAAGCTCGTGGTTTCGGAGCTTAGTTTGTCTCAAGCTAAGCAGGTACTAGGGCCTCAAAACTATGTGGTTTGACAGCAAGCTTTTTGGATTTGAAAGGATATGACCATTATAATGTTGACTTCTAACATTTGACGGCTCTGATGTCATTGCGACATTTCGACTATCGAGATTTGCTCTCACATTCTAAGAAGCATGAGTCATCATGTTTACCTTTCGTTTGCTTAGAACACTAGGTGGTTTTTAACATAATCAAAATGTTGTGATCTTATAAAGACTAAGGAAACATCCAAATGCCATTTATGTCTGCACATGAGTAAAAGCTTATAATCAAGTTATATTTATGGTAGCATCATAACATTGGGACATCAAGGTGTGACGTTTGAACACCAAAAGTGTCTAAAACATTTTGTGATCAATTGTTTCCAAATGTTGTCTAAGCATTGGAGAAAATGAAGTGAAGTCATCAGGCATCCATAAATATCGTCCAGACGCTAGGTGATGGCATCCACACTCTAGCTCCAAGAAAGTAGCCATTTAGTATACTAATTGCAGGAGCAAACTTATCCAATTTTGAACAACAATTATTCTCTCCATCAATTATAAATATTGATTGTTTGGTTAACCTTCGATTGTTAGTTAAGCCTAGATATTGCCATCAAACCTCGTTGTCTCATTGTAATCAAAACCTTTGTTTTTAGTTCTTTAATTTGCAAATTTTAGAAAGAAATTTGAGTAGTTTTCTTGTGCGCTATTTTGCAAGTTGTAAAATAGTAATACTCTTAAAAAGAGTTATGAATGTAATGAGTGAGTTGTATGCGGCTCCAAGTAAGCAAAATCTTTGTTGATGGATAAAAGTAGAGTGAAATCCTTGGTTGGAGGCATGTTGTATCCGTAAAGACTAGGAGATAGTCTGAATTCTTTATTATATTCGAGCTTGAATTCTCTCTCTCTATTTCTTTTATATTTCTAACACTTTACTATTTTTATTCACTATTATTTATATTGCTTATTGTGGAATTTTGAAATTAATTTCTAAATATGATTAAAATTTGTGTTGAAATATAAGTGCAATTCCTAATTCAATTTTGTCATTTCCAAGACCCGAGACCCTTAAAATACATGTACTTAGAGCGTTCAAAATAGTTAATTAGTTAGCTTAAGTAAATCAATTTCAATATCTTAACTTATGGAAAAACTTAAAATTTGGTAATTAACGCAAGTTCTATATGGTATAACCAGATTCCCACCAATATTTTATTACTGCACATACACCTAGTTCAATGATCGGTGATTTTATGCTATTGAAAAAGTGCTTAGCATACCAAGTGTCAACAAGTATAAGATTCAGCAAAAAGAATCAATTTTAAGTAAACCATATGGAGAAAGTTAGCAAAACATTGTATAGCCCAGTTAGTTCAAAGACATAGGACCATAAAAGGTCATTACAAGCATAACAAAATAAATGACCAAAGGCCAAGTTCATAAGAAAGAAATAAAAAAGAAGGCCTAAAAGATTATCTAAGGAGATTGACTACCAATTGGTGGTGGATCACAAGAGTAGATGCGACACAAATGCTGAAAGAAAGTATCAAGATTCGAGCACAGCGCCATTTAATTCTCAATCATTATGTCTAAGCCTGAGTGTCCTATCTTGATTTTCAACAAAATATCAATACATTGGGTGGCATCTATCCCAAAGTCTTATTTTGCAAGTTGAAATAATGTGTTGACGGTACTATTTTTGCTGGTAGAGTTTCAAGTCCCTACAACACAGATTGTGGTCAATAATGCTCAGGAGGATGCCCATTACGACCACTCCAACACTTAGGCCACTCCAATGCTTAAGTTAGATCATGGATCACTCAAAATGTATAGAATAATTGATCAAGTGAGAGACACTTACCCGTATCTAATGGAGGAAAGGGCTATTTAATTATAGTCATACTAGAATAGGGTCCACTAAATCTTTTTTGTCAGGGTGATTTAATTCCGATAGCTGAATTGACACCCAAGGTGAAGGATTCACCAAGTCCCTAAGGTGACAAACGTGTTTAGCACCCGAGGTCGAGGAGCTGTTGCTACATGGAATGTGGCCAAACTGGTGATGTCCTCTCCCAGTCCTAGGTCAAGATGAGGATAACTTGGAGATTTCATAAAGGCAGCTCCTAAATGAGCCAAAGGCCTATTCGAGGCAAGTTAGTCGTAGAATCCCTTGAGATCAATGTAGGCATGTGCTCGGGATCATCTACAGCGTGGGCATCCGAGGTATTGTCTAACATGTGTCCTTCTTGGGCCAATGAGGTTGATGGTCTTTTGAGCCCTTATTAGACTCTTTAACTCGTGTGGGGATAATAATAGGCCGAGTGGGCCATGACCTATATTCCATGTCAACACTCGCTCCCCCCTCCTCCCCCAACTATCTTTATGAGAGAACAAAGAGAGTAAGTGATCTGGGCCCAACTCGTGAGGTCAATCCATCATACTAACATTCTTATTGCTCTCCTCCATTTGAGCTGCATCCCCTAAGATCATGAGGGAGTTGTCACCTTAAGGATTGTTGTAGTTCATGTTAAGATATTTAAAGCTTGTGGTTTTGTAGCTCAATTCATCTTGTGCTGAGCAGGCACTAGGGGTTCAAGGCTATGTGGCTTGTCAGGATGCTTTTTGGATTTGAAAGGATGCAACCATTGTAATGATGACTTCTAACATTTGACGGCTCTGATGTCATTACAACATTTCGACTATCAAGATTTTCTCTCACATTCCGAGAAGCAGGAGTCATTACGTCTTCCTCTCGTTTGCTATAAATACTTAGGTTTTTCTAGAAGACTTGACACCCAAAATTGTTCTCAAATTTCTCTTATGAAAAACGATCCCACTTCTTCGATCTTCAACATCCATTTTTCTCACGTCATTCCAATACGTTAACGATGCTAAGTTTAGGTAATTCTTGTCCTTGATCTTTTTTCACATGAATCTAACGGTAGAGTGCAAGGACTCACTAAGGAGGTAGAGAGAGGCCATGGGGAGACTAACACCAGCTTAAGGGATTCAACCTCATGCAAGGAGAAAAGGCAGTTGAGTAAAGGTGCATGCTCTAGCAGTGATCATGATGAAGTGGTTAGGGAGGCTATCGAAGCTCATGAAGACGTTGATCTCTCCTTCAGCTTATTCAATGATATTGCTAGGAGAGTCTGCTAATTTCTTCTAGACAAATATGCTAAAGATGGCGAAGAAAAGAAATCTAAGGAGCCTTTTGTACACGAAGGTAGCAGATGGTCCCAGGCTTGATAGTGTTTATAGCAAGCTTTCCGAGTTAAGGCTTAAAGAGGTGCGAAGAGTAGAAATGTGAGGTTCCCAAAGGAAAGGGAAGCCATATCTCCTTTTTGGTCTAATCGAGTTTGTTTGCCTGAAGAGCGGAGGTTTGCTCTTTACAATATGGCATTTTGATTTGGCCTGAGAATGCCCTTCTCTTCTTGTCAAGAGTTTTTACACCATTGCAGGGTGTCCCTTGCTCAACTGCTTATAAATGTATGGTGCATTCCAGTAGCTTTTGAGGCTCTATGCTTGAGCATGTATGTGAGGCCCACTCTAGTTTTGTTCCGAAGATATTATTCTTTCAAGAAGTCCAACTCAGGGCGGTGGTATTGTAAGCCCCGAAAAATTTCGGTAAATAATTCGAAGATGAACTTCGAAAATAAACGCTAAAAATCACTGCAAATTAAAATCGAACTTCAACTAGTCCAAAAACACGAGCAAATCCAGAAATTTCCGAATCTTGAGAAAAATAAAAATTCTTAAAAACAAAGTAAGAACTCAACATACATCAATTTGAAAATCACTACGTACGGCAAATTCCATACGTAACTCCGACTTATAAAATCGGGTAGTATAAAGCCCCAAAACAAATTATTAAAAAGTAAATAATGAAACTTTCGAAAATATAACTCAATTCAAGAATTCCGAAAACATTAAGAGATATTAAATACTTACAAAAATAAAATTTAAAATAAATTTCTCAAATTAAATATGTTGTATAAGCATAAAATATCAGTTTCTAGATTGGCAAATATCTAAACCAGAAATAATTTGTTTAAGTCCAATAGTTTAAGTTCAGCAATCTAGTGTCCCTAACCCTAGAGGCCGAGATGTAGTTTAAATGTGTAGAATAGCTCGTAGTAATATAAGTTCACCTAAAAATATCAGATTGGTAAATTTTTGACCTATTTTGAACTCGTACTGATACAGACTTCGAAAAGCGTGTCCCGGGGCTCGAGGTATCAAAAATATACCACTAGTATCGTTAGACTCGTAATTTCATAAGATTTTCAAATATATCAGTTATATAGTTTTTCGGTTATAAAAGTTACAGTTATAACTTTTATCGTATTTTCATTACTACCGGTAATTAATTAGTCTTTTGCACTATTCAATTTTATTTCATTACACAATTGTATTATTCTTAGGAAGCCTTATATTATTAAATAAATATTTTATATATTATAGAAAATTTTGTTTTTCTAAAATTTAGTTCGTTTCGGGTCTTTACGGGATCAGATTCTGTTTCAGACCCGATACTAAAAATAAAATAAATTAATTTAATAATTGAAAAATATTGTTATTTTCATAAAATAATTTTTTAGAATTTTTTGGGTTATAAAAATATCATTTATAACCCATATTCGCGTATTTTGATCATACTGGTAACTTATTTGATAATTCATTAAAATAATAAATTAATTATGTTATTTTTATTATGAAAAATCTGCTACAAATATTTGGAATAAATTTTCTAATTTTATTTTATTTTATTAAGAAAGTACTCTTTCAACCCATACTTTTAAGTACACTTTTCACATATCACTTCTTTTTCACTTCAATCTTTCTACACTTTATCCCACACTCCTTGGCAGAAATTCTGACCTCTTTTGCTGCCCTTGTCCCTTGATTTAATCCCAATTTGACTAAAATAATTATATTCCATTCCTTCTTAAAGAAGCAACACATACACATTTGTTACACAATTCAATTTTAGGTCAAATTTCAAACAAACCCTCTCTCTCCTCTCTCTCTAATTCACGTGCAGCACTCACATATTGGCTGCCCTTGTTTTATTTTTTTCTTTTTTTCTTACAATTAATACACTCATTTTCTCTCTCTCTTCCATTTACTCATTTTACCCTTTTTCATTCCTTAACTTTTTCTCTCTCTTTTTACCCTCTTTTCTTCTTCATTTTGTTCTTGTTTCTTCAAGAACACAAGCTGCCCCCACTTCTAAAATTTGCTTCCACACTTCATTCTTGAAAATTTTTAAGTAAACTTTTTTCTCAAAGCTTCCATAGATGATATAGATAAGGTATAGTGAGAGTTGCATGCATCAAATGACCTTCTATAAGCTTAAAAGCTAAGGATGATGATGCCAAAAATGAAACACTCCTCTTCTTCATTATTATTATCTTGTATCATTATTATTTTCTTGTTTAAAGTTGTTATATTTTGTAGATCTAACTTTTTGTAGCTTTAATTTTCGTTTATGCCATAGATCTTGTTATTTGAGTTATTATTTTTGTTATTGCTTATGATTTATATATATATATATATTCATCATTTACATAACTATCCTAGTGTTCATGCATCTAAAACTAGTATAGTAAACTAGATCTAGTGTTTTGAGTTCGTAAAATGCATTAGACTTTGTTTTATATTCATGGATAACTTGTAGTAGCATGATGATAGTAGGAATGTTTTAGAAAACTCAAGATCTATTTTATTTTCAACAAAAATCATTTTTGAAAATTCGGATGAAAATGAAACCATATTTAGAAAAGTTGTTTTTCAACTTCAAAATGTGTATTTTTCATGTAAAATGAAGGGCTTAGGGTATAGATAACATAAATGAATGATTTTGATGAGTAAAGTTTAGATCTATGAGTTTATAGTTTACTACCATGGATTTCTTTTAAATTTATGTTCATATTAAGTGTAGATCTTGGTTTTGAACTCAAACAAAAATAGTGAAATTCGTATTTTGGCAAGACCCCTATTTAAAAACCGCTTTCCAAATGTCAAAATGAAAATTTTACTTAAGATAATGAAGGTTTAATGTATGTATATCATCAAGACTTCTTTTTACAAGAATCAAAGGTGATTTTCAAAAGTTATTTTCAAAATAAAAATCTCATTTTCGGATTTAGGCCAAGGCATATTTTAAAAACATATTTTCCAACAAAAAAATAAAGTTTTTATTCAAGATATAAAAGACTCTTAAGATAAGATATGTAGGGAATGGATTTTCATAAGTTTAGATAGATTTTATCAAAATGAATGTCTAAGAATAAATTTTGTAAATTTGGATCTCAACCAAGACCAATTTTTAAAACCCATTTATCAACTTCAAAACTCATGTTTTATGTAAAGAATGAAGGGTATAGGTAATAGGTATCATTAAGTAGTGATTTTTATAAGTTGAAGTAAGTTTTGATGAGATTAATGTGTAAAACAAAAAGTAGAATCAAGATAGAAAATTTTGAGTTAGTAGTCAACTTGTAAAATTCGTAACTTTGGATGATGCCTATGAAAACACCTATTATCCAAGTTCAAAATAAAAGTTTTATGTATTAAATGAAGTCCTTAAGTAATAGATATCATAAATCTTAGATTTTAATGCATTACACAAGTTTTTCCCAAAGGAATCATTCAAAAAGTGGATTTCTAAAAATTCAGATTTTTGAGTAAATCCTATTTGAAAACACATTTGCAAAGTGTAAAATGCAAATTCTTATGTAAAAATGAAGTCCTTAGTAGCTATGTATGATTGAGCCCTAATTTTCTAAATATCAAATGGTTTTTACTTAAAGGAATCACTCAAAAACTAATTTTCACAAAATTCGGATTTTGGAATCAACTGTACTTGAAAACATGTTTACAAAGTGTAAAATGGAAATTTTTATGTAGAAATGAAGATCATAAGTAATAGATATAATGAAGACTCAATTTTAACAAAAAATAATTATATTTTCTTAAGTAATAAATCCAAAACAAATGGAAATGATCAAAGTTAAAAAACTAGATTTTTCATAAGTAATTGTTATTATGGTCTTGCAAAATAAAAAGTTATAAAATTTTCTTCTAGCAAAAACCATCAAGATCATGCATACATTAAGCTCATCTCATGTCATTCATGTTAGGAAATCATCAATATTGCATGTATAGCTAATCTATATAGTAGGAACATTTCAAACATTTACAAAACTATTTTTCGGAATTTAAGTTTGCTACTATTCTGATCTGATCCGACTTTTCCGAAGCTTCAAAGTTTTCAAAACTTAACTATAATATTAAAATTAGATAGATCTTTCGAAGTAGATATAAATCGATATATAATTTGCGAAACCCCGAGTTAAAATGACCAAGTTATGGCCGTTTTAAGTTGGAATTCCTGCTTATGACGAGAATTACGAATTTGATAGTTTGTATAAGATAGTTTAGATTAGTTAAGTGATGAAATACTTATCAGAGTATTTCTTCCTTTTTGGGTGATCCCGAAATCGATGATTCCCTACCATCGGACTACTTTTACTAAAAGACCGGTGATCTAATAGCCGAGTGAGTTTTCTTCTTATTTTGTTACCTTGTTTGTGCTTGTAGCTAGTTGCATTAAAATTATAGGAACAAGATAAAAATTGATATGAATGGGGATGGGATATATGATGAGACTGTGATGAATGTATGCCAAAGAATACTAAAGCATATCGAAACCACGATTTGATTGGATAACTGCATTGTTCATAGTATTTCTGTTATATGTATGATATTAGTTGGTCAATCTAAAGAATGTATGAATATTTTGACCTAAGCAAAAATTAAATTGTTCATGCATCGCATCAGACATATTGCATTTGGTAGCGTGCTATTCCTAAGCATGTCGATCGGTATGGTCCAATGATTTCTTGTTTGGATAACGAGGCCGGTATCAGAGCTCATTCATGGGAACTAAGGCGCATGTGGATGCATTCCATGAATGAGCCTAGCCGAGTCGAGTGCTATAAGCCGAGGGCTTAGGGACTAGCAGCGGTCGTGTAGACTTTAATACCATTCCTAACCCAAGATACGGAGGGCGTAAATCCGTTCTGTGTGTAGGTTCTGGATACCCATACATAATTGTTTGCTCATGTGTTTGTTCATGCATAGCATATGATTGATTATAACTTGCTTGTTATGATACGGAATTAAGAGAATTCTCACTAAGCTAGTGTAGTTTATACCCCAATAGATGTTTGAATGAATAGATTATCTCAAGAATGCTAAGTGGGGACCGAGATGGTTGAAGCCGAGAATGACTTCGGAATTTCGGCAAAGAATAAGAATGTTTGAAGTTATCAGCTAGATTTTATGATTCGCCTTGTAACCGTTTATGTAGGGAAGTTTGTGGATGAATGTAATTGAAGTTTAATGATTTGTATTTTGAAGTATAGTGATTTGTATCTGCAGTATAGTGAATTGTATTTCCTTTACATTGTTACTCAAGTGTATCAATATAAAATGTATCTCTCCAATGTGTCTCCTCTATGTGTTAAACGCTTTATACATAGTATGGAAGCCTTTGCATGACTAAGGCGGTCATTCCTAGGCTTTAATATTGTTTACGGCGGACTGCTACGTTTAGGATACCCTTTGGGGCGTGACAGGTATATTATGAGACAAAGCAAGCGCTCGTTCATGCTCTACAAAGGGCTCATAAGTTCGAACAGGCACAACTAAAAGAGCCAATTTCTGATTATCGGCCTCAAATAGGGTTTTCAAAGCTAGTTTAAGTTTTGGATGATGGGGTATCTTTCCATCCAAGTTAAAAAGCCCTCAAAGTTGAGACTTCATGACGCTAGGGCTCAAAAAGAGATTGACGATTTCATGAAGTCACAAGGTAGGAGGCCCTTGAACGCAAGGCTTGTGGTGAAAAATTAGCCGAAGGGCTATCCCATCACTAATGGTGACAAAAGTATAGCTCTTAGAGGTATGGAATTGTTCTATGAGTATGGATGTAGCCTCTCTCCACAATACCTAGCCCCCTAGCCCCCGCCCAAATGTCTATAGAGTCAAGCTTTGATGGAGAAACACTTTTAATGATTGGTCTCATGTCCATAGCTTTCAAGTATTTAAGCTTGACTTAGCAGGTGCCACGCCCCGAGGGTACCCTAGTAGAAGTAAACAAGTCACACTTGAATACTATCACTAGATTACCTTCAGAGAGTGGCAAGTTTTCAAAACAACAGGATCTTTTAGTTGCTTGATAAGAAATGATACATACATATAAGAAATAAATTAGTGAATAACTGCTATCTTAATCATAGAGTATTACAGAACTATTACAAACCAGGTAGTCTTCCTGTAGTTCACAACTGATACATTAGCACTAACTAATCTATTCTAAGAAAACATAACCATTATTCTCAAGTATATCCATAGACTTCCAGCTTCTAAGCTCTTACCGGAGCCATACTCCTGGAAGTGACTAACCAGGGTCGTAAGGTAAACCTGAAAAGACTGTTGGAGTATGAGCAAAACCACAGCTCAGTGTATAACCAGACATATCATACATCACACAAGTTATTAGCAAATCATATGTAATGCAAGCACTCAACCATATGCACAGATACAAGCTTGGATGATCTAGAATCCAAATAGGAAAAAGATTTACACCATCTTTTTCGAGGTTGAAGAACCATTACTCCATGACCCACCTGCCTAGGAGGGACTAAGTTTACAGGAAAATCAATGATTTCTCGTTTTAGGGTTATCACTTTTAATATAATCAATTAAACTGACCATTTCCTGTATCTATCTTAGAAACTCCCTAAGTATTAATCATTTTAAAGTGATACTACGAGCAGCGTTCTTCTTTACCACTTAGTTCCTGTACATCCAACGGAACAAAGAAAACCTTGGAAGAACTAACACATTAGAACAACCAAGCGTTAACAGAGAACCGAAATATTAATACGTAGCAGGCTGTCATCCCTTTATATATGCAATAATGCAGCTCGTGCAATGCATGATCAAATTAATTTTATTAAGTCAATAGTTCTTATTCAATTTCATGGTGACCATACATTACACACAATCATCATCATACTATTTCACAACATCAAATCATTGCATTATCACTTTTGTAAGGATAGATTGACAATCATACAATCAGATCACAACATACTTTCAACAAAACATTCGTTTGATTATCTTTGCATTATATATTCAACTACTTACAAGCACAAATAGTACAATATAACTGAATTACTCACCTGCTCATACTGTCTCAATCGTAATAATCGGCTGGAAGATCTTCTAGTGTATCAAAGTCACCTATTAAGATGCATAAGGTATTCATCAATGAAATAGAGATTATATTTTTAAATTCCTATATGTGGCTAGTGTCCTAAACTTAATATTTATCAAGCTTTGGTAGTGCCTAATACTAATTTTATGTTATTCTATACCGAACTCAAAATAAGAAATCATTATTACTTAATGTCGTCGTGTTTCTCCTAATTTATCTCATATAATTATTTTGTTATTTTTAGAAGTCACATTACTCATAAATTTAGCTTATTTCAATTTCCATTCTTACCTATTTTATCTATTTAAAACAAATATTTGCTTATATATAACTTTTATTAACACTTAATATTTTTCTCTAATTCTAGGAATTTAAGGTTTATCGAATATTAGTCAAAATATTCTAAATATTTGTATTTACTTATTTATTTAATAAATTCTATATTATCAAATATATAATATCTATTCAGTAGTCTTATTGCATATATATAAATATATATATATATATTCTTTTTATTTCAAAACAAGCTTTCGCAGGAAAATTATAGGTGTACGCCGGCTCAAAGCCGCCGGCTTTGAAATCCAGGTGCCGGTGTTGATTTGGTTTTGCAAATTATTTCTTATCGGTTACCCTGGCTTAAAAGCTGTCAGCTTTCAATGTACGCTGGTCCTATGCCGCCGGCGTAGAATTCCCAAATATCCGGCTTTCCTTCATTTTTACGTGAAAATAAATTTTACATAGATTCTGTTTAGTGTAAGCCGTCTCTACACCGCCGGCCTATCCTTGTAAGCCGCCAGCGTTGAACATTCACACTGCCGGCTTATAGACAATGTTAGCACTATTCATCATCTTCCTCAATGATCCATTCATATTTGTTAAATTTTCCACGTTAAAAACTTTCTTAAGCCGTTCCTAAGTGTTTCCATATCTTATATATAGACATAAAACAACTCTTAACACTTCTACATACATATAATCTTAGATTTCGAATCTAATATAATATATCTAGGGTTTCGGATTTTTACCTCGGTTGAGCTGATCCGATGGAATTCGAAGCTTGTGTTTGTGTTGACTACGTTCCTATGATTATCAAAAGTCAGTTCTAATCCTTAGATTTAAAAGAAAACCATTCGAACTTCATCAACTTACCTTTGAACTCGTTTCAAATGTTTTTCGTTCCTGTTTTTCTTTTGATCTGAACTTGAATGATTCGATCGGTTTGATTTCTATTTTTAGGTTTTGTTGATTGCTAATTAAGAGTAGATTCGTTCTGGAAAGTTTGAGAAATAGTGAAGGTTGTTTGTTTGTTCATTATGAGTATTAAACATATATATATAGAAGAAGAAGGAGAGGGCTTGCGGCTGTGTTTTCCTCCGAATTTCATACGAATTTTCCTCTCATTTGATCTGTTGTTTTCATGCTCATTAATGAAAGGATTACTTGGCAAACATTGATTGGCGTAGGAGTTGATTTTTGTTGACAAAGGAGTGCATTATTGATCAAAATTTCAGCTCCTCTTCTTCTCCTTGCAATCCGGCCAACTTGCAGCCGAAAGCCACCAAATATATATATATATATATATATTAGTTAATTGTTTTAATTTAGTCTTAGGATAGTTTATCAAGTTATACGGGTATAAATTAACTAATAATTGAGAGTTTTTGTACAAAAATATGTCTATAGGATTATACAAATACTTAGATTATCAAACAATACAATTTTAAGCTTTATATACGTGATTAATTATTTGTATAATCTTATCTCCCGCTATTAAGGTTTTCTGAACTCATTAGGTCAATTTTTGTTTTAGGCTCCAATAGTTTAAGAAAACCCTAATTAGAACAAAAGTGTGATTCAATTATTTATTTGAAGTTCAGATCTTGAGTTATACAACAGTTTATGTTTTCGTTGTGTATTTATAACCCTAACGGTTTATCTTTAGGTTATTGTTTTCTGTCTATAAGCGTAGTTAATTAACTACTTAATATCGCACTTGATATAAAGGCTAAACTATATATATATCTTTGGTTTTTGATACCTATCATGAAATCTTATTAGTAGTGTTTATTACTATCTAGGGATCTTGAATTTAGGGTTTAAATCCAAGTCTAAGCTCATTACTACTCATTGTTCTAATCTCGAATCATTGTCGAATTCAAAAGCAATCATTTAATTTCTATATTTATATTTTCCTATTTAAATCTATTCGTAAAACAAGTTTTAAATTTGAAACTTAGATTTTCTTTTAATCATATCTTGAATTATCAGTTCAAGATACAAAATCTCATTTTTGGTATCAACTAGGGTTAAAGAAATTCTTTATTCGATTTCTAAATCCTTTATCTAACCAAATTCTAGGTATTGATCTATTCTTAGACTTTGATTAGAATCTAAGTCTATTAACTAGTTCATACATTCTACTTTAGAGTCGTGTACTATTGTGGAAAATTTCCGGGGTTTACAGCAGGTTCATTGCTTCTTTACTACTGTGATTTTTTTTTAAGTGTTGAAATGGAGATGAGGGACATAAACGAGCTTCTTGTGGGTTTCGATCAAAAAGAGAAAGAATACCTTAGCAAAGATGAAAGCGCTTTTGAAAAGTCAAGCTGTCTGAGCTAATGTACAGGATCAATATGTTATTGTTCAAGGAGGGAGATCGAGGCATGTCTCCTCAACACCCTTAAGCTAGTGGGATAAGGACTAGGGAGGCTCCAGTTCTTTATGCAAGTGTTCAGATTGTGCAAACTTCGCTATGCCCCCGATCTCCTGAGGTGCAGAGTTTGCCTAAACCTTCTCTAACTGCTGTTTCATTAAATGTTCATGTGTCTCCTAGGGTTGAATCTAATGGGAACAGCACCATCGTTTGCATGAGTGTGGCGAGGTCAGGGGTTTGTGAGGGTCAACTTGTTACAACAACTGTTAGAGGTCCTCTTGAGCACATTGGAGTTATGGCCATGAAGTGGAGTGATATCCCCACTGATTGGAGCTCCTTTGAGGAGGTAGCTAATGAGCAGGACAAAAATAAGTTAAGGAATTTGTTCAGCGAGTTGAGGTCTAAAGAGCAAGCACTGGACTTTTCAGCACGCAAGATGTATAAGGTAATTTCGTGTTTTCTCTTAATCATGTCGAAGCCGCTCTAGAGATCTCATCCCTTTATTGTATATTGCAAGTTATGGTGGCTATAATTGAGGTTGTGAGGTATTCAAAGGGAAGATGGCGAGGGGAGTGGTAAGCTGACTTCTATTTTTTTTTTTTTAATGATGTCTTTTTCATGTAAGGATGTACGCAAGTCCTTTCTTTGAGCAAGCTTAATGTCTTGTGACCAAAGTCCTAAGGAGTTTAGGAGGTTAAAAGCTCGTATTGTCGAGTTTGAGAAGGAGTTTGCCAGGGTAAAGCAAAAGGGGACCAGGCTAAGGAATGACCTAAGTGCTGCTTTGGAGGAAAACGAGAAATTACTGCATGACGTGGAGGTCAAGGTCCTTCAATATCAAGGTGAAGTAACTGAGCTTAGCCTTGATTAAGATTATCACTAATGACTTCATAAAGAGGTGGGAAGAAATGAAGCAACAACTGGATTCCTTGTCTCATCAATTGAAGGAATCAACTTCAAGCTTAACAAGCTGAAGGAGGTTGAGGCGTTTGACTCGGAGCAAGGTACTCTTAAGGTCGAAGTGTTGCTTCTTCCCTTTTCCACCTTGTTCTTTTTCCTTTCCTTTCTTCTTTTTTATATGGGTTCTTTCTTTACGTTCAAGCCCAGGTGGCAAGTCTAGAAAGTAGGTAGGTCATGAGTGATGCGACTAAGAAGCAGGCTCTCACTGAGCTCTTTAAGAGCGCTGAGTTCATTAAAATCCAAAGAAGAGTCACAAGGGAGAGCTCCAAGGTGGTTTAAGATGAAGTCCTGAAGAAGTTCCCTGACCTGGATCTTATCTTCTTGGCCGTTCAAATCGATGAAGCCATTGCTAAGGTCAAAGAGGAGGAGAATGACGATGATGCTGAGGATGAGGGCGAAGAATTTGCGAGGGTTAGAGAAGGCAAGGGAGCTGAAGAAGCTGTCACTGCAGGGGCTAAGGGTGCTATTGTTATCATACTCAAGGGGAAAATTAATACACCTCTCTTGTTATGCCCTTTGATCTCAGTATGTCTCCTAAAGCCCATGAGGAGGGTCGAGCCATAGTCTTAGTTCCCCTCATTCGATGACAAGCGAAGTGACATATGGAGATTGTCAGACTATGGAAAGGATAGATTGAGTAGTTCTGTGTTTTTATCGTCGTTGTTTGTCAAGTTAACATGTCAACTCATTAAGCTTGCTTTTCGACCCTCGAGGTAGCTTGTTCTTGTAATCTTTTTTCAATGAATGAAAAGAACTTTCATTTTGCATTCTGCTTCTTTGAATGTGCTCTTGATATTTTCCCTCCTTTGATTTTTGCTAAGTGTTTATCTTTTTGTTTCGTTTCTCAAGCTTGTGCTTGAGTTGATGAGGTTCGATTACTCGTGTCAAGGTCATTTCCAATTTAACTCGATTTTGAGCTTATTCATTGATGGCAATGTGGAGCAAGTTGAGTTGGTCAACTTTGTGCTTAAGTATTGGTAGGCTTGTGACAATCTAGTAATAGGTGATGGCATCTGACAGTCCTGAGCGTATCTATAGTCTTTCCTTTCTAAGGCTTTAGGCAATCCTAAGATTCGATCGAACAGCTAGGGGTATGGTACTCAAGATTCTTAAGATTTTGTCGCATTAAATGCCATCAAAATACACTTTTTCTTTTCTCTTATAAATAGGATCTTTGATTAATTTGGTGTTTAGGCAATTTCAAAAACCCAGCTCTTAAATCCTGAGCTAAGATCTTCTTATTTTTTATCACATTTTCTACACCGAGCTTCTTTTTCAACCAAGATGTTTTCGTTTTGGTTTGACACCTCTTTTATCTTGGCAAGCCCTTGGGGGTCATGTGTTGTAGTCATGAGCTTTTGTTGGCCTGCTATCTTTGCTTACGTGGAGTTAGGAATGGGTAGAGATGATAGGTTGAAGGCTGTAGACACTTCATTTTGACATTCTTTTTGTCAAAATAAATACTTAGTTTAGTATATACATAATTAAAATAATTGAATTTTGCAAATTATAAATGTTAAAGCTAGGAATGAAAATTAAAAAAAAAATAATAATAAATCAATTTAATAGAAATAAACATAATAGATGTAATATGGATAATTAATATAGTATAATGTAATTTCAAAATTCATAAAAAAAAAAACAAAAAACACTGTTCATCGTCTTCTAGCTTTGGCCGCCCGATGGGCCATATTTGAGACCTTTTTTGGCTCCGTTTTCTACTCGTTTTTTACAAACCAAGCACGTTTCTTAAAAATAGGCGCGGAGTAGTTTATGTTGGTATAGAATTTAGTTGTTTTCATCAAGTAGAAGGATTTAAAATTTGAATTTGAAAATTAAAAAAAAAAAAAAAAACTCATTTTGGTTTCCGGAAAAAATGCAAAATCTGAGATTTTTGTTAATGACAACTGTTTCACGTTTAAAATCATAACGGTAATGACAGCTATTTGTAATAATTGACCGTTTTTTTACGTTAATGACAACTAATTAATAGTTGTAATTCGTTTTTTTCGGATTAAAAATAAAAAGCCCCAAATTTAGATCTATAAATAGAGGGAAAAAAATAAGAAAAGAGGGGAACTGTTGAATGTGTAGAACAATTACAATACTAATTTCGGAAGTATCAAGAATCTTAGAAGCGTTTCTACTTCCAAGTCAGTGACTACAAAGAAGAAGAACAACGCAGTCTACGACAAGAGCAAAAGCAAAGTCTTATTTTCTTCCGCTGCGTTCTCCGAAGAAAAAACCGAAAATTGAACCTTCTGGCTTAGTCGCTGAGGTTGTTGGGTTAGAAGACGGGAGTGACGATTTCCATTGATCGGCTATTGCTTGCTCAGTCCGATCTTTCCCCCAGCGCGTCCCAGTGTATGCACGAAGTCCATCAGGTAGCGCAAGTAGTGCAGGAATGATGAAAACGCTCCTCCAATTCTCCCAGTCACGCGCTCGTACTTCATCCAAGTAAGTTTCATTTGTTTTGTTCTTTTTTTTAATAATAATGATAATTAACAATAATATTAAAACTATATTTTAATGTTTAAAATTTCTGATCATATGGAAAATAATAATGATAAATCTGGTTGTGTGCATATTATTAATATTTGACTTAGAATTACTATAATTTTTTTTAAAAAAAATGTATTATATAAAGGCTTTCTTTAAAAATTCCATTTCGATGTATATGTTTTCTTGATAACATAGTAACCTGAATATATGATATTTGTGAAAAATGTGAATCTCAATTCCACCAAAGCATGCAACCAATGTGCGGTATGAATTTTGATTTTTTTTTTCAGTTCAAGTAATAATTGAACTTGTTGTGAAATTAGTTTTATAATTTTTTTTTCCTTACAATTTTGATTTTATATCATATGAATATATTTGGTTTAGCCAATGTCTTTGTTAAGTATGGTCTTTGTAAATCAATATGATATATGTTTGATTTCATTATTCACCTAATGTATAGAATGATATATTATTTTCATCATAATATGTTCTACTAGTGTCTTGTTGATTCGAGTTCTCGATGGCATCTTGAAATTAGTTTTTTTTTTTTCTATAGTATATTCAATTGATTTTTTTTAATACATGATTTTCACCATATGTAAATTATATTTGACATTTTGTTACAATATTATGATACAACATACAAAATTTTCATTGAAATGACTAAAGTTTATAATTTGTATGGACAATGTTCTTATTTTTATGATTTAACATTATAATATTCAAATAATGCATGAAGTTCGAATATAGTGATACAAGTTCATTGATATTGATTGTTATATATGCATCAAATTGATATGTTCGACATGTGATTTGAATTTCTTATTCAAAATTTTGTCACTTAGAAAAATCATTTTTCATAAAATTATCAAAAAGCAATTCAATAAATTTAGGATTCACTAAAAACTCAATTTTTTAAATAAAAACACTAAAAACTTAATGAACTTAAAGTGATAATATGTCAAAATTACTAAGATCAACTAATACATTAAAGCTTTTTTTATAAAAGAACTACGTGTAGTCTGATCCCGATTAGCGGGTACGTAGGCACCTAAACGGGCGACTTAAAATATGTAAAAAATCATTTTTGTGAATTTGTTTGATTTGATTTGTTTAGTTTAGAATATGTGAATATTGATAGAATTTGATAAGATTTGATTAATTTGAATGTTTTGAGTTTTTAGATTATATATGATTATCGATGGAATTTGATTAGTATTTTTGTGCATATTAGACATATGTTTAGTTAATTAGATTTGATAAATAGTTTAGATTTTGAAATTAGGATTAAAAGAAAGCAATTTAAATATGGAAAGTTAAAGTGGTAACCATTTAGGTTTTAATAGGTTAGCCCCCGAACTCAAGTTAATTTCTAGTTCTCATTTTCAAAAATGATTTTTTGGCAGATCAGTAGCAAAACCAAAATCAACCTACCCATTGGTTTTGGTTTATTTTTTTCTCGACTTTAGTCGAGTGGCGACTCCAAAATATTTTTTTTTTTAAATTCAAAATTTCCTTTAATTCTTAGTCCAGGATTCGTATTGAATGGGTTATGGTTTAGTACGAATCGGATTAAAGGAAATCGAAAAAAAAAATCGAAAAGCCAGGCTCGACAAAGGCCATGCTGCTTTGTCATGACAGCTTTTAGCTCGGTTTGATTCCTTTCTACTCCTTTTTCAAGCCTGGGACTGTGTTTCTCTTCTGCAACCCCTTAAGCTGATGTCACCTGCTTGGTGGACTTGTCCCCAAGTTCATGGTGGTTACAGTGGAGTGGACAAAATGAGCAAGTGCTTCATCCTTCTTTGATAACCTCTTGAATTCCTTTAACTGCTTTAGGACTTTGATTGTTGAGGGGCAGCTGACCATTTACAATGCATGATGCCTGTTTCCTCAGTCATTATCATGGCAAGTGCAAGTGACAGGGAAAAAACAAGGGGCCTAGAAGATTGGGATCTGCAACAACCTCACTCAAGCTTTCTATAAGCTTATGGTCTTTGCCCGAAGTTGTCTCGAGTTGCCTCACACTTTTTTGAGCTAGATTCTGTCTAGATAGTACACTACCATCCTATTTGTTCTAGACCGTGGTAAAAGTTTAACATCTCAACTCAAATCCAACACACTTGTAGATTTTTAAACTTGTGAGAGTTCATCTTGTAAGCTTTGATTAGTCAAAACTATTGTAATAAATTTGCTTCAAATCAATGACCTTTATTTTTCTTTTTTGCTTTGATTTCTTTCTTTCTTGCATTGTTATGCTCTCTTTCAGATCGTACGTAGATAGCAATTTTAGTATGGATCATAGACTTAATCCATTAGCATGTTATGCCTAACCTCTTGAAGGTAGTTGCCCTCAAGAGGGAGTTACCAAGCTCCTCGATGGAAGCTACCCTAAGAGGGAGTTACCAAGCTCCTCGATGGAAGTTACCTTTAAGAGTGAGTTACCCAAGCTTGTTAATGGAGGTTAGCCTTAGGAGTGAGTTACCCGATCTCTTTAGGGGAGTTACCTCGATGGGAAGTTACCTAAGCTCTTCAATAGAAGTTACCTTTAAGAGGAAGTTACTAGAGCTCTTTGATAGGAGTTACCCTTGAGAAGGAATTACAGAGCTCTTTGGTGGAGTTACTCGAGCTCTTCGATGGAAGTTACCCAATCAGCACCAAAGGAAGTTCTTTAAACTCCTAAGGTCCCTACAAATCTTAATGCTCTAGTTGAGCTTTAGCTTAATAACTATTATATGGTAATCTCCCTAATAGTCCCTAAAATGAGAAAACTTAAAGGAAAAATCTTTATTATTAAGCTAAAACTTGGGTAACTCCTGCTTAAGGGTTAAAAGCCAAAAATGTATGGAATAATTGATTAGATGAGAGTTACTTGCCCGTACGTGATAGAGGAAATGGCTATTTATAATTAATAGTCATACCAGAATTAGACTCACAGAATCTTTTTTGTTAAAGGGAATCTAATTGTGGTAGCTGACCTAGCACCCGAGGTGAAGGATTCATTAAGTCCTTAAAGTGACAGACGTGTTTGCACCCGAGGTAGAGGAGCTACTACTGCATGGTGTGTGGCCAAACTAGTGATGTCCTCCACTGATCCTAGGCTAGGACAAGGATAACATGGAGATTTCATAGAGATAGCTTGTGAACAATCTAGGGCCTATTCGAAGCTAGTCGATCATATATTCCCTTGAGATCGATGTGGGCATGAGTTCAAGATCCTTTGCTAGGTCGGGATCCAAGGTGTTGTCTGGCATGGGTCCTTAGACCGGTAAGGTTGATGGTCTTTTAAGCCCTTCTTGGGTTCCTTAACTCATGAAGAGAAAATAATGGACCGAATAGGCTATGGCCTATATTTCGCGGTTAACATAGTGCAAAGGAGGAAGCTAGCTAATCTAGAGTAGGTTAAGTGAAAGAACCACGATGCTCACTAGCACATTCAATCTCCATCACCTCCCCATCAGTTTCATCATCAATCTCATTCTTTGCAGACTCATCCTCATCACTCTTATTTAGCCTCTAAACAACATTAGGATCAATTTCCTCATTTATACTAGGAAGAGGGGAACGAGAAGCTTGTCACTTAAATCCACCATCAAGGGTTTTCCCCCACACACTCTTAAAATTATTAAAGATATAATCTTTTGAAGAGGCTTTAACAGGACTTTCAAAACTGGCCCCTTTTCTTTTAAAAAAGAGGGTAACAAGGGGACAATGGTGAAAAAAGCCTTTATTAGGACTCTTACTTGGTTATAAGGATATATAGCAACACATAAATTCCCGATTTAATTCTTCCTATTAGTCAAGTTACAATAGAGAAATATTTGACAGCCATTATAATTGAAAGATTTTTAATACCTCATCATTTTAACAATGGCTACTTATCCATATCAAGTTGATCAAATATAGGAAAACGGTCAAAGTACTTCTTGAAGGGAAAGCCATGAGCACTATAGTTAGAGCTCCTACAAGCATCATTGCAAGCACGTTTGTTGCGTACACCATGAAGACAAGTAATAGAGGCCATGAGGATGTTCAATGTAGAAATGGGGTAATAGAGGAGAAAGGGTGGTGTATGGGAGTTTGTGGACGGTTAGGGTTTCACTTTAGGGCAAAAAAGTTATTATAGTGACAAAAGAATCAAATTGATGTTGTAAATGAAGTAAAGAAGTGTTGAATAATGATTTGGCAAAAAATATGGAATTTCAGTGGTGGATATTGTGATTGGGGTTACTATTGGCCAGGAGAAGATGTTGAAGGTGTAGACGAGAGGGTTTGGTTTAGAAGAAATGACGAGAGAGAAAACACATGATTTTAGTCCCTAATAAAAATGCAGATGGCACCCAAACTCATGATAAAACTAGCATCCAAATATTGGCATGCATTAGGACATGATGCTCATATGCTATTTAATAGATAACTCCATCTCAAATTGTTTACAGCACATGGATTAAGGGTATTTCACCCTTCTTTTTGGCTTGAATCATGTCCGATGGATCAATAAAAGGCTAGAAAAAGAGGAATGGTTCAATGTTCCGCAAGAATTAAGTAATTCGGCACAGTAGTGTAGATGTTGCTAGTAGTGTATTATACAACATGCATTTTGAGGTTTAAAAGGAAATATTAACCAATTGATGGTTTATTGACATAGTTTTTTACTAGAATTGGTACTTAATTGGGTTATATGTTCGTTTAAGGTTAATTTAATGCACAATGGAGATACTAGAAGGAAATTAAGGAGAGTTTTATCAAGAATGAAGTGAAGGAGCAAAAAGTAGAAATCAAGTTTGCAAGTCATGATCGTGAGACAATTAAAAAGGAGAAATTCTTGAACCCATAAGCTTGTAAGAGGGATGTCACAAGCGTAAATTGAAGAATCTCAACTCCAAAAGTTAGTAAAGCTAACCTCACGCTCATGACTTTTGGTAAATGTGAAGAAAATTCGATGCCAGAAGCTGCTAAGGGAGGCATCACAAGCGTGGTTTGTGGATGAGCTCAAGAACAAAAGCCTACAAGGGCGTCTTCATGCTCGTAATATGCGAGAACAAGGAGAAAAACTCAAAACCAGAGGCTTGTAAGGGTGTCATCACGCCGATGACTTTTAGTTTATAAGCGACACATTTTTCCCGACTTTTCCTAAACAGCTTAATACGTAAATATCACTTATGAATAGTTGTCTACTCTTCATTTGTAACCTTTAGGAAAGTATGTTGGGTATAAAAGCACCATACCCATTTGTCAAAGATCTCATATATATCAGATCTAGTTCATTCCATAGACAATTGTACACGTTCATAATAGTACCCATGAGGAATCTATGTGAGATTATAAGTGTATGTGTGTGAATTCGAGAAAAAAATTGATTGTTGTATCATCTTCACGACTCAATAGGGACGAAGATCTGTTGTAAAAGTTGTATATTTAAACATCACCATCATATAATACAAAAAGGGTCTTTTTCTCTTCCCTATTATTATGATTTATTCTGTTTTAGTTATGTCTTTTCTAAGTTTGTGTCCATATTCCATCATGTGTGAGTAGTTCTTTTGGTTCTACGAAGTCATATTAACACGAAGCATGCATGTAGTTAGTATTCCTGTTAATTATGAATTTCTATTGATAGAACTTTATAAAAGTTAAGAGAATGTAGTGCACAACATAACCTTACACCAACTCTCAATGGAATATGTTCAAAAACAATGAGTTGATTTAAGTCACTAGAATAAACTGCTCCTGTTAATAGAGATATTATTAAGAAGTTTACTACATGTTTTAAGGAATTCAAAGATTGTGAAAGAATCTTAAGGCAATCCTGTTTTGTCTATTCACTTAGAAGAGATTCTAGTTGATGCAACCAAGATTAGAATTGGATTATACTGAGAAGAATAGCCATGGATTGAGAATTCCAACAGATAAGTGATTAATAGGATGAATTGTTATTGAATCATGTTAATATGATGGAGTAAACTTCTTGTATAATTGTGATATTGTCTATATTATAATTTTTTTGGTTGTGTTATCTTGGTGTAATTCT
Source organism: Combretum micranthum (assembly GCA_024138025.1). NCBI lineage: Eukaryota > Viridiplantae > Streptophyta > Magnoliopsida > Myrtales > Combretaceae > Combretum > Combretum micranthum. The sequence goes on from JAMXBD010001397.1 coordinate 213,916, forward strand.
GGAATTAGTATATTTTAGTTGTCAATTGTAGGTTTAATTCACTTAGTTAAATCATTTGATCTGCTAGTTTATAGGAAGAGTAATTAGTACTAGTGTTTGTATTTATTCCTAGTGGAGACGACCTTATACTTATCTGTACTAGAAAATGATAGGTATAATTGCTTATTTAACCAAGTAGAGGATAAAATATAGGTTTATAAATTGTAAAACTTGGTAGCTCTAATTAGAGGATCGCCAAGTTTTTAGCGTCGTTGCCAGGGAATGGCTTCATCATTAGTAAGATTAAAATTCATGTGCATCTAGTGTTTATTTTTGTTTATTTTACTATTTTAACATCTTGTGCTGACATTGAATTGATTGTGCTTTGCAGCTTATAAGCCAAAGTCACAATTCTGAACTTGTTGACTACGATCCGAAACATGAGAGGACAATCAAAAAGAATTTGAAGAAGATAGAGAGATTATTGAAAGGTCACCTCCTCGCGTCAAAACCAAAAGATCATAATCTTCATAGATGGAAGCTATCGTTGGAGACCCGCTAGCTATTGCTAGCGTTTTGAACCTGAATGTTAAAGTAGAAGAAGTTCCACCCTTGAATATGAATCCACCACCACCACCACATAGGGGGGAAAGACATATGATACCTCCTATGAATGGGCCAAGAGTCAATACGCCTGCAGCTCGAAGAACAATGATGGATTACTGTAGGCCTAATATGGATAGGACTAATACTAGTATTGTTCGACCGAGAGTTCAAGCGAACACATTTGAGATAAAGCCGAATGTTATTCAAATCATTCAACTAAGTGTTCAGCTCGATGGGTTCAGTGATGAATACTTGAATACCCACTTACAGCAATTTCTTGAAATTTGCAAAACATTCAAGATAACTGGTGTTTTGGAGGATGCCATTCGCTTCAAACTATTCCCATTCTCACTAAGGTCGAATGCCGAACAATGGCTTAATTCCATGCTAAGGAATTCCATCAATACTTGGAAAGAGATGGCAAAGTTATTCATGAGGAAGTATTTTCCACCATTAAGAACAGCTAAGTTAAGAGCAAACATATCTTCTTTTGAACAGATAGATACAAAGACCTTATATGAGGCTTGAGAAAGGTAGAAAGAACTACTGAGAAATGCCCCATCATGGACTCACGGAGTGGCATCAGGTTCAAACCTTCTATAATGGTTTGAACTATACAACCAAACAACTTATTGATGCGGCTGCTGGTGGGAGTCTAAACCACAAGTCACCTAAACAATGCATCCAATTGTTTGAAGATATGGCCAACAAACACTATCAGTGGTCATCAACTAGAGGCAAAGAGAAAAGGCAACTGAAAAGTATGAATTGGATGTTGATTCTGCTTTAGCACATAAGGTGGAAATATTAGCAAGGAACTTGATAGCATAACTATGGATTAGAACAAAGCTTTAACAGTGGTAGATTTTGATCTAACTACTTTATCAGAAATGGATCAACTAGAGCAGGTTGACTACATGGGGAACCCAATCAGACTAGGGAATGACCCATTCAACAATAAATATAATCCGGGTTGGAGAAATCACCCCAACTTCAGATGAAGCAACAACATTGGTCAAGGCTCAAATCTACTACCTCCCAGATTTCAAAGACAGGTGTCTTCGCCTCAGAGCAAACCCATGTCTATTAAGGACATGTTGGCACAATACATTAAGGCCTTAGATAATCGCCATCAAGCTACACAAGCAGCCTTAAGAAATCAAGGAGCATCAATACACAACTTAGAAAATCAGCTTGGGCAAATTTCTAAGATGTTATCAGATAGATCTCCTAGGTCATTATCGGGTAACACCGAAACAAAACCCAAAGAGAATGTTAATACTGTGACTCTCAGAAGTGGGAAGGAGTTACAAATTCTAGAAAAGGACCAGAAAAAGAGGCAAGAAGTTGACACTGAAACTAGGGAGAAAGTGGTGGAAAATGAGAAGTCAAAAGGGAAAGAAATGTCATCAATACCGACAAAACACCAGCTATACCTTAACCCCCCCCACCCCCCCCCCCCCCCCCCCCCCCCCCCCCCCCCCCCCCCCCCCCCCCCCCCCCCAGATTAAAGAGGTAAAGGAAGTGACTACTTAGTTGGATGTGTGTGCTGAGCAAAGGAAGGAATTCGAGGTTGAGGAGATTAACAAGGGTAATATTACCCGATTGAGACCTTCAGTTGAAAAGTCGCCTAAATTAGAACTGAAACAATTACCTTCTTACTTAGAGTATGCCTTTTTGGCTGAGAATTCTAAGCTACCTGTAATAATATTGTCAGAGCTTGACTTATGTCAAAAGGAGTGACTCCTATCTGTGCTCAAGGAGCATAACAGGGCAATTGCATGGAAGATATCGGACATTAAGGAGATTAGTCCCTCCTTTTGCACCCATAAGATTTTAATGGAAGATGGATTCAAGTCGATGGTCCAACCTCAAAGGAGACTAAATGCTAACATAAAAGAAGTGGTCAAGAAGGAGGTAGTGAAGTTGTTGGATGCAGGACTTATTTACCCAATCTCAAATAACCCATAGGTAAGTCCGGTCTAAGTGTTTTTTAAGAAGGGAGACATGACAGTTATGCCTAATGAGAGCAATGAATTGATTCCAATGTGCAGCGTTACAACATGGAGGGTATGCATTGATTATAAACTTGGAAGGACCATTTCCTACTATCATTTATTAATCAAACGTTAGAGCGACTTGCTAGTCATGAGTATTATTGCTTCTTGGATGGAATGTCCAAATACTTTCATATTCCTATAGCATCGAAGGATCAAGAAAAGACAACTTTCACTTGCCCCTACGATACATTTGCATACCGTAGAATGCCTTTTAGGCTATGTAATGTACCCACAACCTTTCAAAGGTGTATGCCAATAGGAAAAGGAATAAAATATTATTATTTTTTTTTTAAAACTATGAAAATGCCACTAGAAATAAAATATTCTCGATTTTAAACAAGCTGACATCGTCTCTTAAAGAGATGAGATCAATCTTTGGGATAAACCTTATCTCTTGAAGAGATGAGGTCTTTATCAATAACTGACCTCGTCTCTTGAAGAGGTAAGATTAAAGTAAGTAAGGCCTCGTCTCTTTAAGAGACAAGGTCAAACTAACTATTTCCCCCTTTATTGAAAATCGTAAATGACCCTCTTATTACGTTAATTGTTAAAACCTGTCAAAATCGTACACAATCAATCATATAAATCATTCATTAGCCATCATCCACCATGACTAAACAACTTACAGACTTCATAACCCAACCAAAATACTATTCCCAAACCCAATCCATCAAAGCTCAATACCAAACCCAATTCATTCAATCACAATAGAAGTGTGAAACCATTCACAACAAACATAATAAAATACTTATAATATGGAAGAATCGAATGAATGATATGTTAATTACATGAATATTCCGTTAACTACAAACAGCAATGAGAAAAAATTAGAATCTATATACAAGAATCATAAAAAATAAAAATCTAAGTAATGGCTACTACTAGGTGTCCTGTCTCCTTCGTCCCCGCCTGACAAAAGTCCGAGGGAATGGTGTGCGCTGATACACATCCTGTTGGGAAAGCTCCATAGTCAAATCGACCTGTGCGAGTGTGGCATCCCCATCTCCACCACCAGCACCATAAGAATAAAATGAGACTAGGTCTGGCTCCACCCGGGTAAGTCCTTCCCCCATATTATGTGGCAGTGACGGTCACCTCTTTTGTGGAGTAAAAGGGTATAAAACTCAGTGTATGATATATCCATCATGGGGGTCTCATCTAGATGAGCATATGATGGTGATGATGGACCAGGCTCGGAATGAAAAAACTGTAGAAGACCTAGCTCATCGGATGCGTGTGCATGCGAGGGTAAAGGGTCGTCTCTAATATGTATACAGTCTCTGTACAGGTTGAGGCTATAGGTCTTCAGGTGCAGGTGCTGGTGCTGGTGCTGGTGCTGGTGTTGGTGCTGGATCATTCAAATTAAGTCTCATAAACTCATCCACTGCACGAATGACAATATGACATCTCATGAAGTGGCAGGAGTATTTTGCGGTGGCATCTCCGGGACTCTGTAGATGAAATCTGCCTATAAGCGAGAGGAAACAAGTAGATCAGTGAACAACAACCATAGTATAAATCCATGTATAGTTTATATAGTCGATGAACTTACCATGCATCGAATAATGGCCCCTGTACTACTGATCCAACACCTAATGATCCTATGGTACCAGTCGAAATAATCTGCAGATGTGTCGGTAGAAAAATCTAGTATATTAACAATGTGATCGTGTATGCCATCCCACTCTACTATCCACTTAGCGTGCTCTGTCACTAAGTTCCACTCGTAATGCCCTCGTAAGTCTAGCTCATGTAAGGCTCTCATATCAGCTGGGAGGTTAGGAATCTCCAAGAAACCACCAAACTATCTAAGCACCCTATCTGGGTAGTAGTGCTCAACAATGTGAAAACAAACCAAGGGAACTCGAGCACGCCATATGCCACTGCCATCCTGGTCGTACATAGGGAAGGAATCCATAATAATGGCATAAAGATCCCAAACAACCTGTAGAAGAAAAAATGTATGGTATACATTAATAAACACAATGAAACTATACAAGTCAACACATAAAATATACGAACCAATACTAACTAAGGAGTTGTTTATCAAAACATCGTCTATACTCGAACAACAAATATGTGAGAGAGCGAATGACATCGGAAGTAACATCCCAATAACTGATCAATGGACGACCTGCAATAACTAATGTGATATGTCGGCGCAGTAAGGCGACGTGTTGGAAGTGCTCCCATGCCCAGATCTGCAAGACTACCAATGGTCCTGTTATGCCACCCGTGTCTATATGAGAAGCCATGCATAGCTACCTGTACAACCATGCCAAGCAAACTGCTCCCCATGCAAACTATCCTGCTCTCTTTAATTCATCGAGCAGCTGGAGATACATAACGTGAACCATATTGGATGATTTGCCCGCAACAATAAAGCCCCTCAAGAGCAGTAGAATATATGTCCTAACATTTCGTCGAAGAGTGATGTCATCTACCTGATCAGGTAGCACCCTAAATTATGTACCTATCCATGACATCTTCAGTCGGCCACCATCTATATCCACACTGGACTGCGGTCTAACTCCTACTAACTAGTGGTATAACTTTGGCCAATCAATCCAAGACATGCCAGTAATTGTATGGTCATCGATGGGTAGGCTGGTGATTGCAGCAACGTCCTGTAACGGCACAGTCCACTCTCCCATCGGCCTATGAAACGTGTGGGTCTCTAGATGCCATCTCTCCACCAGAGCTGTAATAAGGTGTCAATCCAACTATACAAATGGTATCTGAGCAGCACCTATAAAACCAACATGTGAGAGAAATGGAACAAGTCTTATCATCTAACACTGTAGGCATGTCGTCCTGCTGTCCAAGCTTCGCCTCTCTACAGTGACAATGTAATATCGCGTGCTCCTGCATTTGAAAACAAATCTATGAGAGTCTTTGTCTAAATGATCTAAGTAATTGGATCAGGAAATAATCTTACCTGTCCCTCCCATGCTAACCTCGATCTATGAACAGGCTTCCTTATAAGTATAGAGTAATCGAGCAGTCCCGGATCCACCAACAAGGAAGAAAGTAAGGAACAGTATTAGCAGAAGCATATGTACAAAAAGAAGCAATAATAGATAAAGTATGTGACATAAATGCAGCAAAAGAAATGACATGAATCAAAAAAATACCACTATGACTCGACTAGCCCGTAAGTGTCCTACTAGCCGCTCCCCCATTTGAACAACTCCTAATGTTTTGCCCAATCTACCCACAAGAATCGCATGAATACACTCGTGGCCCATCTGGAATATCCATCTCATTCTAGAAGCGTTTTTCTCTAGGTCTACTCATTTTCCTAATAAATACTGGAATAAGGGATGCCATTTTGGTATGTCAAGAATAGTCCAATTAGCCTTGTCTGCTGCAGGTATGAAGGAACGTCCATTGACTCATAGCTAATTCTCCCATTTGTACCATTACCTAACTTGGGCAACACAATCCATGTGTAGAGTACCAAAACTGCCATTGCATGGGAGCATGGAATTTTATATGTTTGTCACTTATAGCACGTGCATCTGCCTGCTTGCAACTCCACCTTTTGAATGTGATCTCCCTTTTGACCATAAATTGTAGGGTGCGAAGCATTTAGCACCTCAAATATTCATTCCTAATAGTCGGAACATGTTATTCGATGGGCACTTGATATATTATTTCACCTCTCGCACTTCTTTGCAACATCAGCAATTGACCTAAATTCCTTGCTTTGATCGCCTCCCGCCTTTGCCTGTTGAATATTGAGTTGCAATTGTAAAAGGTTTTTTCCACCAATGCTGCCACAAGTAAGCATCAAGCATATTTTAGAATGGAATTTGTAGCTTTTAGTAATGTTTGTTGTACCGATTTCAAACCTTACGCCTTCATCGTAAGATAAAGTCCACATACATGGATGTAATTCATGAAGATATCTAAATGTCCGTGGACTACTTTGCTTTGCTACATTGAAATAACCATTCGTGCATGGGTTTGGTATGCTGCTATTTTAATTAATTCCTTACATTCCTTACTTTTAGCCTTCGTATTGAAGTTGCTAGCAATATACCTATACACCACCGCTAAAACCAACCTCTAGGCCATACAACATGCTCACATTTTAACACACTCTTAATACTGGCATGTTGATCGAATATTAAGCAAATGTTTGAATGATCCTTTGTAACGTGTTCTAGTAATTTCTAAAAGGAATCAACTCCATGTCTCATCTTTCTCTTCATCGACAAGAGCATACATTAATGGAACAATATGATTTGCCCCATCTACTGCTATTGCGATGAGCCATTTATGCTTATACTTGCCATACAAGAAGGAAGGTGCCATCAACTATGACCACGGGTCTGCATTTAAAACAAAAACAGATATAACTTTACTCACTTATATCAAGCATTTATAACTAAATTCAATAATGTATCAAAAACATACCTGCAATAATGAAACGCTCCAATATAAGGAGAGAATGCCTAGAAGAGCTTGTCAAGGAAGACATTCCCTGTAACATTTGCATCAACAATTCTCCACTCAACCTTGTCCCTGGATTTGCCTCTGTGATCGCACTAAGTATATGCGGGAGCTTCACATATGAATCTTCCTAACTTCCATACACCTGCTCAATTGCTTTTCACTTCACCCCATGAATTCTCTTCATATGAACAGTATACCCAAACTCTTTTAAGATGGTCAGTTGGAGGTCCTTTGCTAACATCTAAAGAATCACGAATCTCTAATATAATGTACCTAGACATGCTAGTGGAGTCTAAATGAGAGTGATCTTATCCAGTAATTTTATCCAAGCAAGTGTGGGGTGCTTCATATTTAGTGATGTGAAACCACCCACCATGCTTCTTGTAACTAACTCTGAGTCTCCACTTGCAATCTCTATTATGAACATCAGTACATTTAACTACCTATGACATCGGGTTCAAGTCTACCACTTTAAAATTATAATAATTCGATGTCACATTTTAATTGCCCCTATGAGATGATCTTTAGTCTCAAACCGCATCCCAACCTTGAATTCATCGTTGAAACTCCAATTCCCGGTACTCATTTCCCTAACCTTGAATTCATCGTTGAAACTCCAATTCCCAGCACTCATTTCCTACTCATCATCAAATGCAACATAACCACTTCAAACATCAGCAGTGAAAAAAGGTACTGGCACTGAGCGCCCTACTTCATCAACGTTTGTGGGAGCCACAAATCAGTGCCAGTCATTTCTACTATGTTATACATCGGTTGTAGCATCTTCCTAGGGAAGAGCTTCCACATTTTCATTTCCATCATCATCATAGTCGTCACCAGATTCACTTGCCGAGGAGTCTTGCATCACATCAGTATCGTGACCACCTATTTAATCCGATGCAGTAATTTCAAAATTACCCATCTGAACGTGTGTTATTTATTGTGTAAACTAGAGTAAAGTTTGAATCTACCAACCCTTGGCTGCCAATATATCAAAACTCCCTCCCCTGTGCAACATCAATATCAATCACTGGAATAACATTATAACGTAGCATCCTATCTCCAATCGCTACCTTGTGATACAGCTCAACCCGATGTGTAGACCTATTTACCTTAAGTTTATTACAAATTATACTAAGTATTTCCTCATATGTTGAGTTCCTCCTAACACTGACTACCGCAACTGGCCGTTTATCGTAACCAAAACCATCATTCCCTTCTCTAATGCTGCCATGAGCGTATAGTACAAACTTGGCATTATCCATTTCCTCTCCTCTCCTCTCCTCACCTACCCTGTTATCTCATAAAACAAAAGGTGAATGCATGAAATTCGCATCATGACTTATCTATTACACTCCTCTAATATTTAAGCATATTGACTAATGATACTACATCCACTCTAGTCTTCTAATAGTATATGATGAATGTGTATGATGTATACCAATATGTTATTTCATAATTTGGTTCCTAATTTCAAAAACTAAATATTATAATCATAATTACATCATCCATATGGAAAAAAACTACAATACAAAAAAAAGGGAACAAACGGAAAAAAAAAATTCCAACAAAAATAAAAATTAACTCGTTCTTCGTTAGGAAAAAACTGGAAGAAAAACCCCCACATCAAGCTCCTTTCTTTAGCCCATACAACAATGCAACAATGCTAACAGCAAATCTAGGATCACAACACCCAATATTCAACAATGCAACACGACAAATGGCAAAAATTTAAGTGAAAATTGAAACAAACTTACTATAGATTTTTGCACGATTTTAGGAGTTTTTACACAAATTTCTTCACTTATTCATGATCATATCACTTCCTCAGTGCTTGATAATCACTCCCGCTCAAAAACATGCCCTAATTTTTCCTTAATCGAACTCGCGATGGAGCTCCTAGAATTAGGGTGTCGGAATTTGGGGGGGATTTAGGGAAAAACCGAGAAGCACGAAATGAAGAAGAAGAGCTGCAAGGGAGGGTTATTCTCATCAACCTCGTCTCTTGAAGAAACGAGATCACCCACCATTGTCCTCGTCTCTTCAAGAGACGAGGCTAATTTTTTCCCAAAAGACCTCGTGGGTGACCTCCTCTCTTCAAGAGACGAGGTCAATTTGCTTAAAACTGAGATTATTTTGATCTCAATAGCACTTTTGTAATTTTTTTAAAATAATAATATTTCATTTCTTTTCCCGTATGCTAGCTATATATCGGATCTAATGGAGGATGTAATGGAGGTGTTCATAGATGATTTTTCGGTGTTTAGGAATTTGTTTGAAGAGTGTTTATTTAATCTAGAGAAGGCATTGAGAAGATGTGACGAGACCAACCTTATATTGAATTGGGAAAAATGCCAATTTATGATACAACAATGTATAATGTTAGGTCACAAGGTGTTAAGGAAAAGGATAGAGGTGAATATGGCCAAGGTAGAGGTGATTTCCAAGTTGCCCCGACGAACATCTGTCAAGGCAATAAGAAGCTTTCTTGGGCATACGGGTTTTTCACCGGAGATTCATCAAGGACTTTTCAAAAATTGCAAGGCCTTTAACTACGTTGTTGGAAAAGGATGTTACATTCAACTACGAAGAAAAGTGTTTTGAGGCTTTTAATATTTTGAAGAAGTTAACATGTGCCCTTATAATGGCAGTTCTCGATTGGAAGTTACAATTTGAACTCATATGTGATGCAAGTGATTCCGCTATAGGGGTCATGTTAGGCCAAAGAAAGGAGAAGCATTTCCAACCAATCTACTATGCAAGCAAAACTCTTAACACCCACACAAGAGAATTTCACCACAACGAAAAAAGAATTGCTTGCTATAATATTTACCTTTGACAAGTTCAGGCCATACCTCATCCTATCAAATGTGGTAGTGTATAATGACCACTCAACCTTAAAATACCTTCTTTCCAAATCTGGTGCTAAGCCAAGGTTGATTATATGGGTATTATTGCTCCAAGAATTTGATTTGGAAATTTGAGATAAGAAAGGGGCAGAGAATTTAGTAGCAAACCATTTGTCTAAGTTGGATAATCCTCATATGGAAGAATTGAAGGAGGAAGAGATCAATGACAAGTTACCATAGGTAGGGGTAAGCATGGATCAGTTAACTAGTCCATGACCCCATTTTTTTAACATAATCATTACAATCGGTTTTTTAAAATGTTAAAACTAAATCAGTCTATTATCAATGGTTAACCGTCTTAACGGTTAACCATTTTTTCGGTTAATATTTTCGATTTTTAACCTTTTAGCGTGATGAATTATATATCATATTAAATATTTATAGATATTGATTAAGCATTAATCATTAGTTTTTCACGACTACAAATTAAAACCAAAACCATTATAATATTATATATTTATAGTCACAGGTTCTATATAGTGCACGAATAAAACGATATTTATGTTTCACAAAATTTTGAGATGGTTCCTTCGAAACATGTTCACATAAAAAAGAATTAACTTGTCTTATTTGAAAAATACTTGGTCCAATGCTATCGTGAAAAGCTCATTTGAAATGCACAATGAGCATGTATTTTAGCTATTAAGACTTAAGACCTATTGTGTTTAACTTACCAAAGACAGTTAACTATTCTTATCCCAAACGCACGCACAAAAGGAAAAAATATCAACTTGGCTTTTATATTTAAAAAGTATCACAAGTTCTTGCCGTTTCTAAAAGTGCTCTAAAGATAAAAGCATACACAGGAGCTTTTGACCATTGAAAGTAAATTAAAGAGGTAAATATAAAAGCTTCTACCCTTGAGTGAATTTTGAAAGGAGTTCATTCTTTATATCCTCGATTTTTCTTTTGGCTTATCGTAAGTGGGATAGAAAATATATTTTTTATAAAAAATTAATTATATATAATATTATATATTTATAAATATTGGTTAACCATCTTTTTTTATGGTTACAAACCGAAACTGAAACCGAAAACCGAAAATCGAAAACCGAGAAAAATTAAAACCATGAACATAAACCAAAACCGATAGACTGATTAACCATATTTTTCAGATTTATTTTTCGATTTCAATTCGGTTTTTCAGTTTAGTCGATTTTTTTGCCCACCCCTAACCATAGGAAAGTTTATTTGCAATAAATTATATGGAGTACCAAGGAGTTCCATGGTTTGCTGACATAGCGAACTATCTTGTAGGGAAGGTCCTTCCCCAAGACTTTGATTCATATCAGAAGAAGTTCTTCTCAGAGTTGAAAAATTACTTCTAGGAAGATTATTTTCTCTTTAGAATATGTACTGACCATATTAGATGCTATTGTGTTTCTCATGAAGAAGGGCAAAGGATTTTATTCCATTGTCATAGTGGTCCTACTGGACGCCATTACATTGCAAATAGGATGGCACAGAAAGTCTTGGAAGCAGGTTTTTATTGGCCTACTATTTTCAAGGACGTTAACTCTTTTGTTCTAACTTGTAACAAGTGCCAAAGAACGAAGAATATATCAAGGAGAGATGAGATGCCCCAAAAGTACATATTGGAATGCAAAGTCTTTGATGTGTGGGGAATAGACTTCATGGGCCCATTCCAAGTTCTTTTGGTAACAGGTACGTTCTCATCGCTTTTGCTTATGTATCCAAATGGGTTGAGGCCCAAGCTCTACCTACTAATAATGCCCAAGTGGTGCTTAAGTTTTTAAAGAAATTATTTCTAAGAATTGGAGTACCAAAGACATTGATTAGTGACAGAGGGACCCATTTTTGCAATAATCAAATAGAGAAGGTACGTTGGAGATATGGAGTGCACCATCGATTAGCTACTCCATATCATTCTCAAACAAATGGGCAAGTTGAGGTTTCCAATAAGGAGTTGAACAGGATTTTAGAGAAGATAGTTGCTCAAAATAGGAAGGATTGGGCGGAAAAGTTGGATGATGCTATTTGGGCATACCAAACTGCCTTTAAGACACCTTTAGGCACTATACCTTATAGGGCGTGTCATCTCTCAGTCGAGATTGAGCACAAAGCCTATTGAGTTATTAAGACTGCCAATCTCCATGAGACATCTGGAAAGAAGAGGAAGCTTCAATTAAATGAGTTGGAAGAGTGGAGACAATTGGCATATGAGAACAACAAATTGTATAAGGAGAGGGCATGTATAAGGAGAGGGCAAAACACCTTCAAGATGCTCAAATACGAAATCCAAAACAGTTCAATGAAGGGGATCATGTACTCTTATACAATTCTAGACCAAAGCTTTTCCCAAGAAAACTAAGGTTTAGATGATTCGGCCCTTTCACAAATACAAAGGTGTACCCTTATGGAGCGGTGGAAATGACTCACCTAGAAAAGGAACTTTTAAGGTAAACGGGGCAAAGGTTGAAGTTGTATCATTGTAAGATAGATTTGAATGAGGGCAAGGAAGAGTCGAAGCTCCTCATGACAGATTGACAAAGAAAAGAATGGGAACGTCAAGCTTGAGACTTTAAACAAACACCTTTTTTTTTTTTTTCATTGCTTTATATACATTTTGGAAAGAATTATAAGTGTTGTTTAGGATATTGTCATGCTTTGTTATTTTAAGTATTTTTGTAGTCTTATAAGTTAAAATTTCAGAAAATGTGTTTTGTTGATTTTTACATTATAGATAGGTGTTTATATTTATGTCAATGTATAATGCAAATACATGTTATTTAATATATATATATATATATACATATATATAATAAAAAAAAATATCCTGCTGATCTTCACATGACTTTGGAGAATAGCCGCTCAGATGCGCTCCAAGGACACCAATGCAGGCGTGACTTATAGTAAGCGTCGATCCAGGGCCGCTCCAAAGCCTACTAAGGGTAGGTATACGAGCGTAGAAATAAGCAGACGGTCGACACGCATCCAGAGCCTACTAAGGGAGTGTACAGGCATGACTTAAGCACATTGATGCCCAATATCCTATCTGGTGCCTAGCAAGGTCGAGTGTGTGGAAGTGAGCTCTGAGCTAAGTGTATCCAGAGCATACTAAGTGTCACGGTCCGAGAGTTGAGGACTTTATGGGGGTGTTTAACTCGAGCATATAGAGTTAGGAGTGGCATCAGCAGAAGGTTTGTTCGTGGTGTGGGTTATCTCTGAAGACGGGTCTAGCCTCCCGTGAACAAACTGATTGGAAGTTGATGCCGCTCTCCTGATGAGGCCAAGGCAGGCCGAAACCAGTTGATATAGTTGAACCTCCCAAACACATGGAGGATCGTGGCAAAGCCAAGAGGGCGCTCCTTAGGAGAATGTGGGGCTCGGAACAAACCTGGGAAGTCAGGAAAGATAAGGCTGGCTCGCCATCCAGATTAGCAACAAACGATGATATGAGGGATGGTCGAGCGCCGCACGGGAAGTCTTTGAGGGGTGGAATTCCCGTCCCGTGACACTAAGAGCACCTTATGCCCGTGATTCTATAAAGCAGGGACACAACTTGAACCCAGAACCTGCTAAGCGCTAGTGTGCAGGTGTAACATGAACGAACAAGTACACAGCTTATGCCCAGATTCTACTAGGGTCACCCTCACGCCCATGAACTCAAAACAAGGTACATCTAATCCGAAACTTATCGCCCATGACTCCAGGTAACAGTGTATATATATACACACACCTTTGTTTTTCTCTCTCTCTCTTCTTAGTTCATTTTAACCACTCTACACGGCAGCACATCTCTTTTTCTCTCTGTATCATCACACAGACTTAACACACAACATCATTGCCACAAATCAACCACTTACCCTACATCAATCTTGTATTCACGAACAGGTATGGAATCTATTCTATCTAATCTATTTATTTGTTTGACATGACAATGTCAAGATTAGGTATTATAAATTATTCCATATTCACTAATTTTATATCCGTATTTATGATTCGCATGTATTGTGTAGGGTAATGCATTGATGATATTATACTATTTGTTACACAATGGAGGCTCATGAACCTTAATTTTGAAATTGATATTCTCTAAGATAACAATTAAGGTTTTTGCACAACATTGATTACTTTGAGAATAAATGATATAGAGGAGCATGTATGACATGAATTGGTCAAGGACTACTAATTGTATTTAGTGTTCCCATCTTTGATCAATCCTGCACCCCAGGTGTTTGTAAAAATGTCTAAATGGAATATCACTATTCTATACTCGTGCTATTAGGGTGAGTTGCAATCTTCGTTCATAAAATAATATCTAAAGTTCTTATATAAGTGTTACAACTATCATATTGTGAACTATTCATATCATGATATTGTAAAATATATAGAATAGCAATTAGTTGTGGTGATGAATTACATTTTCAATTCTTTCATTTTGGTCACTTGGCTGTGATTTCAAGAATTGTATAAGAAGTTCACTAAAAGTGTGATAAATTCCTAATTCTTGTGTTGATTCATTTTAATTCTCTAATGAATTTTTAATTGTTTTATTTATTTTCAGATATGGCCCTAAGAAAGAATTACTCCAAAGCAAAACAAAAAGCTCCAATGCAAACAAAAGGAAAAAGGCTAAGAACGACACAATCAAAAAAGCCGGGCACTTCTAGAAGCTTAGTTCCTACCCCATCAAGTTTAAAGGAGGAATATCAACCCGCATATCAATAATATCACCAAAAGAAGGTTATACTTCCCAATGAGGTGCTTGATTGGGAATTTCTAAAGAATTATGGATTAGTGTTTGCTATGAGATGACTTTTATCCGACACTGCTTGGTCGAAGCTTTTTGGCCTTCAAGAAAAAGCCTACATGGAGACAACATTTGCTTTATTGACATCGTTTTCGATAGAGAAGAAGAACATTCCCAATAAATTGGATTTCAAAGTCAATTTTTATGCTTTTGGGAAATATCATCACATTACAATACGAAAATTTGTGAAGACAATGGGTCTCTGCACCAAAGAGGAATTGGATCCCAATTTTGAAGACCTACCTACCCCCTCACGTTTTGGATTCTCCCCCAATGATTTATGGAGATCAATATCACTAGAACATAATTTCAGGCCAAGTAAGTCTAAGGCCTCGACTATGTTATGGACCAGCCACAGAGTCTTCCACTACCTCTTTGATGGATAGTGTGGGAGCGATCAGTAAGGAAGATATTTCACCATTAGCAAGTGTTATCAGGCCACGTCGAGTCAATGTGAGGGTATTTGTAGCATATGTCATACAACGCCAAGCAGGTACTAAGATGCATGGGATATATGTGGGTCAAATGATTACCCGCATTTTGAAGAATTTAAAGTTATGGCCTACATATGCAACCTTCAGACCTAAAAATGGCATGGCGGAATCAAAAGGCATACCACATGATCCATTCCATAGTTGGGGGACAGTAAGTGCTGTGGATCCTCTCTTTGATGCTGATATAAGCCCCTGAATTTTTCATAACTCTTCGAAAATAATTATAGAGCTAAAAATCAAAATCGAAACCAAAACCAACCTAAGTTAAAACCAAAATCTAGACTCTAATCAAGATCAAGTGTGAATTTCATAGCATTAAGAAAAAAAAGAACCTTCAAAAATAAAATGAAAAAATCTAATAATTGTCCAACTCGAAATCCTTACACTGAACAATTCATCTATATGATCCCCAACACGTAAATCAAGATGGTATATCCAAATAATGTTCAAGGACAAAAATAAAACCTTAGACCTTTTAGTGAATTTGAGAATAAAAAAAATTAAATTAAATACGAAAAGCCAACCCAAGTTAACACATAACCCCAGACTTGATCAAATAATCTCGAAAACTGTAAAATATTAAATAAACTATAAAAATAAAGTAAAACTTCAATTTTTGAACCGAAAATATAATATAGCCATGAATCCCTAAATTTTATAATCTTAAGAGTAAATAGTAAATCTGAAATTGAAACCAGAATCCTAAAAGTCAACTAGTTCAATAACAAACCCTAGTAAGACTAGATCTGCCAATCCCGTGCTCAAAACCCAAAAGTAATAAAAATAAGATAACCTTGAATTATAACCTGAAATAATGCTTATAACCTAAAAAGATCATATTCGACAAAAATTCATCTGATTCAAACCCTAACATGATCAGTTTCTAAAAACAGGGTCTTGGCGCGCAAAACAATAAAAATATTCTAAAAATCAATTTAGACTTGTAATAAGATAAGGAACCAATAAATATCAGTTTTAAAATTTTTCAACTTCTAAAAATATCAGATATAGCCCATTTAAACATATTTTTGTTACTACCAATATTTTATTTATTTAATCTACTATTCAATTAATATTCAATACTATTTATCTATCTCTATTTTTTCTTACAACCAACCTCTTACAACAAATAAACATATTTCTTATATTTACTTTCCAATATTATTTTTTACTAAATTTCCTTCATACTTTACTTACTTTTTTTTACTAAAATTAATTTTTAATCACTCTCTTCTCTCCTCTCTTCAAGGTGCCAGCTACACGCTCTCTCTCATCCCTCTCATTTTATCTTAATTTTCATTTAATTTAATTCACACAAATTTCCTCTCTAAAACTCTATAAATACCCATTTCTCCTTCTCATTTCACACACTTTTCTTTCACCATAACAAAACTCTACCAAATTCTCTACTCTACTTTTCTCTCTAAATTCCTCTCGAACTTTTCCTCTCTAAACTTCTCTTCCAACTTTCATTCCTTCTTCCACTCACACACAACTCTCCATCTTTAGGCAAAATAATAAACACTAACAAAACTCTTACAAATTTCTTCACAAACTCTCTTCGCTCTCTCCCTTTTCATGCCATACATACATCATATACACACACCCATTTGTATTCTCAAAATTTCCTTCAATCCATCTTCCATCTTAGGTAAACATTAAACTCCCTCTTTGTTCATGTAACATAACATAACATAAACAATGTGTATATTTTCATTCTATATAAATCCCCATTATGCTAATGCTAGGAAAATGGAATCATGAAAACAACATGCTGTTCATGTCTTATTCACCTTCATAATGTGTTCTTATTTTATTCATACTCCTAACTTAACTCTTTATATGTCATTGCATATATATATATATATTTATTTAGAGTCTAAAGCTTACTAATATAACATTTTATTTATGCTTGTATTTCCTTACTTACTTATTTCATGTTAAATAAATAAAACAAGTCAACTTCTAGTCTTAGACTTGTCCTTAATCAAGTCAAAACAAAGGAGACCTGTCTATAATCTAAGTCTCGAGGAACCTGGAAAATAAATCTAAGACTCCCAAAATCATTTCTTTGTTTTTCTTATTTTATATAGGAGACTTGTCCATAATCTAAGTATTAAGGAGCTTTGATGAAGTCTAAGACTCCTAAAGTTATTTTCTTTCTTTTCTTATTTCTTTTTATGGGACTTGTCCATCTCTAAGTCCCGAGAAGACTTGAAATTAATGTAAGACTTCCATAATTTTTTCTATTATACTTTTCATATTTCAAGAAGTCATCAATTTCTAAGTTCTAGAAAGTCTTGATAACAAGCTAATACTTTCATATTTTTACTCTTATATTTACCTATTTGATTTTCTACTCTTTTATTTTCTACATAAGTTATAATATTCTCATAATATGATTATTAAGTTCATATTCATACATTGACATAAAGAGATGTTGTCTTAGTAAAGTTTTTAAAATAAGAATTATACGATATCTCTTTTTTCATGAAAATGAATTTAAATCATCAAAGACAATAATTTTCAATACTTAAAAAGGATTTCTACTAAGATTTAGGATAATGATTCAACTACACTCTTTCCAAAACATTAAAATAAATATATCGTAAATTTTTAATGTTGATAATTCTTTATTATGCAAAATATTCTTAAAAACTTATATATCTAGCTTATGCCAATATTTTGTTAAACTCTAACAAATAAAACAAACTTTTCCAAGACAAGCCTAAAAATAACTCACTAGTTAAAATCCACTTAGAAATAAACTTGGTATACAACTTAAGAAACTAAGTTTTAAGAAGTAAATTCATTTTTTTTATGAAGATTAATGAAATATAAATAAAAGTTATAATAATTAGATACCCACTTATAACAACTAAAAATTTTAGTTTTCTTTCAACAACTCCTAAAGGCCCATGTGTTAAATTAAGTAAGAGCTATTATAAGAATAAAAATTTGGAACAAGCCATTCACCTAATTTTTCTTATATACTAAAACTTAAAACAATTTAGATATAATAGAACTTACAATGATTTTTCTTTAACTACATAAAGATTCATGTGTTGGAATATGAAAATGAAATATTCATGAACTTAAAAAAAAATATATAAAATCATGATTTTCTTTACATAAACTTCATATTTACAAAATTTAGGAGTTAGAATTTTGTTTGAGAATTAAACTTAGGAAAATTTTTAAAAAGGAAAATATACTTAGAGTTTTATATCACCAAAAACGTAAAACCATGTTTTATAAAATAAATTGTTAAATAAGAATTCTTGAGCAAATATAAGACCTTTATAGATTTCAAAATATATATATTGCATTGTGATATTCTTATCAAGTCACATGTTTACAAAATAGCAAAATTAATCACAAGTCAAATAATGATATTTCACAAAACTCTATCTTTTACAAAAATTATTTACAAATTCTATTTTAAGATAACATCACTAAGATCATGCATATAATATGAGTTATTGTTAATACTAAATGATTTTCAAAGGTAGAAATATTTATATGTTTGTTACAAAGTATCTAAGTGAAGAAAAACTTGAGAAAAATTGCAATTTAAGAGCTAGAACTTTTGAGTCACATCTGCACCAACCTATTTTAAAACCTAAGCGCTTTAAATGTTAAAAATAGCCTTAGAAATAGATAGATCTTTTCGAGTAGGTAGAAAAAACTACTAATATGCGAAATTCCAAGTTAAAGTGAGCAAGTTATGGCCTTTTTAAATTGAAATTTCCCTTAATCTAAATTTTCACGAAAATAACAAAATAAAATTAAAAAGTTTAAGTAAGAACTTCTATAAAATACTCATTCCAAATATTTCCTTTATCTAAGTGACGAGGAATACAAGACTCTCCTTCTTGAGGATTATTATGACTAAGCAAATTCTGATATGAACGAGTAAGTTTTTCTTTTGGTTTTCGCTATCTTGCTAGTGCTTATAAATAGTTGCACTCGATCTATAGGTACAAGATGAATATGTATGGGGTTATGAGTATACATATAAATGATTTTATGTATGTGTGATAAGGAATACTAAGCATATCGAAACTAACAAATAATTATTTAAGTACATTGTCATATTATATGTTGCTTATACGTGTATGATGTTTGTTTGATCATCCCAAATATACTTTAATTACACTTGAATATGATATAAATTAAATGGACACGCATTGCATTCATCGAATCACATATGGAAGATTGCTACTCCTACGCAAGGAATCGAAAGCATCCAAAGCCAAGCTTGTTCGAAGAAACCTACAGCCATGCTCATTCTTAGGGAACTAAGACGTACCGGGGATACATCTCAAGGATGAGCCGCGCGGATCAATGGTTGAGGGGTAGAGTACATTAGAGGACTAGTAGTGAAGATCGTGTAGACCTTTAAATACCAATCCCTAACCCTCAATACGGAGAGCGTAAATTCGTTTTGTGTATGATTCTTGGATACCCATACATAATTGTTTGTATTATGTAGTTGTTGCAGAACAGGCATAGCATATGCAAGGAATTAATAAACTTGTTTGAAATACAGTTCGAATAAAGGGAATATTTCACTAAAGACGTTGTAAGCTAACACCCCCATAGATTTTGTTGAAACATGTATGCTTAAGACTTTGTTGAAGGACATGACACCAAGAAAATCATTAGTGGAGTATTGAGCTCTTACGGAAGAAGTAGAAGCATAAAAAAAAATTGCTTTCTTGAAATTCCTTTATGAGTAATATATGTTATGTTAATATTTTGAAAATTACCAAGAAATGTATTTGTGTGGACTTGAAGTCTTTAGCAAGAATATGCCCCTAAGAATTGTAATTGACCTTATTTATGTTTAATGAAAGTATTTTTCTTACCTTGTTATTTAATTCTTATCAATATCAATTGTGCTATTCCGACGTGTTCCCTTGGTTGTGATGTACACCTTGTGTACCACATGGAAGCCTTTGTGTAACTAAGGTAGTCATTTCTAAGCAATAACATTATGTACGGCGGACTACCACATTTAAGATACCCCTTGAGGCGTAACAGCCGAGGCACCAGGAGCCCAACCACCACTTCCATCCCAATCCAACTTTTCAGTTGGGAATTTGACATGGCTAAAAGCTAATGTGGTGGAAATCAAGAAGACATAGAATATTATATTAAATCTATTAACAAAATTGGCTAAAAATGCAAGAATCTAGATCTCTTCTTGTTTTTGTGGGTGGCCCACTAAAGAGCAACCTGATGAGAACATTCCAAGTACTAGTGCACTACCTCCTCCTCAAGGGGACACACACCAATTACTTGAACCAGCAAATCTACTAGAGGAGTTAAATTTAAAGACCCTTAAGGTGGGTAAATCTTACTACACTAGTGAGGAGGAACAATCTAACAATGAAAAGATGGAGGAGCATGATGAAGATGATGAGGAAGATGAAGAAGACTTAGATGAAGAGGATGATTAATCAAAAGAGGACGGTGGTTCAAAGTGACCAAGAGTTAGTAACTAACTGACTTTATTTCTTGTCTTTCTTTTTGCTTTAGGAACCCTAATTTCATAAGATGATTCTCATTGTCTATATGCAGAACTCATGTAGTTAGTTTGTGATTGATTTTTTTATCTATGTTTCCTTAATTGCTTAGTTTCACTTGTTATATGTTGTCTATTATGTGGACAAGGAACACCCGACCTTCTTTTGTGGTGCAATAGGATATATGTTTTTAGAATTATGAGGATAGAATGGAAGATTTTTTTTCAGACTCAAACTACACTAAACAACGAGTCGAGTTCTCTTTTGCCTCTCTTTATGTTGTTTTTCCTTTTTCCTCTAGTTTTGTGTTGTAACTATGACATTAGAGACAATGTTTCCAATAACTGTGGGGAACGGGCATGCTTGGCATGCCAGTTGCAGTCACTGAGATGGCGATGATGAATGCCTATCTTATATCTTTTAAGTGCATTGAACTGTTTGAATTGGGAAAATCTGAAAGATATGGCGCCTACAGGCGATTTAAACAAAAATTTTATAATGTTAGAATAAGGGAATAAATAGCATGAAAAGATTCTTTTGTATGCATATTTCTATTGGCCAAGATAACTCTGTGGATTCATTGTGGGGTAGACTCGATTGTTTTTAATTTGGGATTCTGATCTTAAATAGCATATATTTTAGAGTTAAAGGATTTAAGCATAACTTTTATAATAAATCTCACACTTGAATTGCATGCGATGTTTAAATGGTCTTTTGTACAAGTTCAAAGGATACTAATCACTTAGTGATCCTCTCAAATTATTGTATTCCCTATCATTAAAAAAAAAATAGCAATGTGTTGCAATGCTTGAGGTTCGAAGAGATCATTTTAAAACCCGATCACCTAGGGTCATCTGGCCTAGGATTGACCGACCAAAGATTTCACTTCGACTCTTAATTAGCTTAGAAATAAAAGTTCAGTGAATTCTATAACTCGAATGAATAAGTCCGCAGGATGCCCTTTTAAGAGAACAATGTCTATTAACTTGAGTGACGAACTCAAGATTATCAACTAAAAATTTTTTAATGGGTTGTGAAATTCCTTAGAAACTGGACTTATATAAATATATATATATATATAGAGAGAGAGAGAGAGAGGAGAAAGCCAAGAGATTTGTTGATGTATATGCTTGCACTAAGGAGCTTGATTTTGAATGAGTGTTGAATTAAATATCAATAAAAGAATGAAGAGATAGCACTTGACTTCCTTTATACGTGCTTATCAATGTATACTGCTTCTGTATTATAATCTTATTTTAAAAGTAAAGTTCAAGTCTAATTTACTATGATTAGTTTAGTGACTGGTCAATTGATTGAAGCATTGAGGAGTTAATAGTGTGAAAATCCTAGATTCCGGCACTAAAATACATTTACACTATAGTTCTATCACTTGTTTTAAAAGTATTTTCACCAGCTTCTTGTTTGAGGACAAGCAAGTCTTAAGTGTAAGGATATTTTGATAGGCATGATTTATCCCTATTCTTAACAGTTAATTGAATCCAATATATGGTTTATTGACATAGTCTTTTAATCGAATTGATACTTAGTTAGGTTATATATTCATTTAAGGTTAATTTAATGCACAACGGAGATATTAGAAGGAAATTGAGGAGAGTTTTATCAAGAATGAAATAAAAGAGCAAAAAGTAGGAATTGAGTTTGCAAGTCACGATTGTGATACAATTAAAAGGGAGAAAATCTTGAACCCAGGAGCTTGTAAGGGGGACATCACAGACATGGATTGAAGAATCCCAGCTCCAAAAGTTAGCAAAGTTAACCTCATGCCCATGACTTTTGGTGAATGTGAAGGAAATTCAATGCCAGAAGCTGCTAAGGGAGGCATCATGAGCGTGGTTTGTGGATGAGCTCAAGACCAAAAGCCTATAAGGGCATCTTCGTGCCCGTAATATGCGAGACCAAGGAGAAAAACTCGAAACTAGAGGCTTGTAAGGGTGTCTTCACGCCCATGACTTTTAGTTTATAAGCGACACATTTTTCTGACTTTCCCTAAACAGTTCAATACATAAATATCACTTATGAAAAGTTGTCTACTCTTCATTTGTAACCTTTGGGAAAGTATGCTGCGTATAAAAGCATCGTACCCATTCGTCAAAGATCTCATATATATCAGATCTAGTTCATTCCATAAACAATTATACCTGTTTATAATAGTATCTATTAGGAATCTATGTGAGATTGTATGTGTGTGTGTGAATTCAAAAAAAAAAAATTGATTGTTATATCATCTTCACGATTCGATAGGGACGAAGATCTATGGTAAAAGTTGTGTATTTAAACATCACCATCATATAATACAAAAAGGGTTTTTTCTCCTCCTTATTCTTATGATTTATTCTGTTTTAATTATGTCTTTTCTGAGTTTGTGTTCATATTCCATCATGCACGAGTAGTTCTTTTGGTTCTACGAAGTCATATTAACATGAAGTGTGCATGTAATTGTCAGTATTCCTGTTAATTACAAATTTCTAGTGATAGAACTTCATAAAAGTTAGGAGAATGTAGTGCACGACGTGACCTTACACCACACCTTGATGGAATATGTTCAGAAACAATTTCATCGAGTAGATCTAAGTCACTAGAATAAACTACTCATATTAATAGAGATGTTATTAAGAAGTTTAATGCATGTTTTAAGGAATTCAAAGATAGCCTCTACTCCAATAACTCAGGTAATTAAGTTATTAGTATCTAAACTTGAATGTTAAAGTGAGGAAGAGTTCTTAAGGGTTCTTTAAAACCTAGTCATTAGGTGATGAGATCGGGATGTATCAACTCAATGAACTCACTATAACGAGAAGGGAGAAAAGGCAAAAATTCAATTCTTGAACTTTGAAAAACAAAAAGATGGAGGCAAAAACCTCCCAAAAAGAGAATAAATGCTTGTATGAATATATATATGTGTGTGTGTGTGTGTGTGAATGCTTAAGCATAAAATGAGACTTATAATAAAAAGGAAAAATCTAGGGGAAAGGTAGATACCATATGCTTTCATTATGTGTTATTAGGAGTATATGCATGCTAAAAGTCCAAGTAAAGTTTAAATGAGTATTCTTCCTTAATGGATTGCATGTCTACTTTTGGATAGAAGATTCTTTTGTTAAACACAGGGATTAAAACTTGTTTTGACCGAATTAGCTGCTAAATTTTGATTAAAGTAATCTAGTTACATATAACAAGTTGGTTAGAGCAATAAGCACTCGATAGGCAAGTTCAAAGAAAAGAAAAGATGCTTGAATTATGAAAAAGAGAAAGATTGTATTGTTTATGACTAATTTCAAATTGTGTTCTTAATTATTTTGCTTGAGGACAAACAAAAGTTCGAGTGCGGGGAAGTTAATAAAGTCATATTTTATACAACTTTCATTGTGCAATTGGTGCATAATTTTTCTTAATCTTTATGAAATTGCAAGAAATGATACTCGAATATGTTTAATTTGATGTTTCAGGTCTAAATAGAAAATGGAAAACAAAGTTAAGGAATTTCAGCAAAATTTTCCTAGAAACAGGGCGTATGCCGACAATATAGGAAGCATAAGCCGTCGGCTTAGGGCCAGCCTAGAGGATGAACAGTGTTTAAACCCTTAACATTGCCTCTACGCCGCCAGCCTTCATTTAGCCTTGGCTAAGATCAGTGCCAAAAACATTAAGGCCAGCAAATTTGACATTTACGCTGCTGGCCTTAAGACAGCCTTGAACAATCCACGGTAGCAAAATCTTAAACTCTGGCTTTACGCTGCTAGCGTAGAAAGGAGATTGATCGGCTTCTGTGATTTTATTTTACACCGATGAATGGAGCGGCTATGCTGCCAGCATTGAGTCGATGCTCCTTGTCCACAAAATTGAAATTATTAAAACCGGATGTTACACAACCACCATACAAGAGAAATTCCTTCGACTTTGTAATTTTCATCCTACGCCGGCTCTTGGGAAAAGTACGCTGTCGGCGTTGGACCAGTGTTGAAGAAGATCATAAGCTAGAACATTAAAGTCGTCCTCAATACTGCATATGTAGCCTTGTTTTGAAAGCTTACGCGCCATGAATGCCACCAGTGTAGATTCTGTAACTGTAAAAATGATCTGAAGCGATTCAAATTCCACACACCTCTATTTATAAAATAACGATGGTTCCTTTATTCTTTATGCATCAGAGACATATAGAAATACATGAAGGTTTGATTCTTCCATTATGAGAGAGTTGTTTTGGTTTTAATTGTAATCAATTGAAGCTTTGTAATCAGTAGGGGATTTGAATCAAGACTTGTTTGAAATTTTGCAAAAGAGATCTTTGAATTGGAATTTGGTGACTTCTGATCTTGATATTTTCATGCTATTTCAATTATTGATTGTATTTGAAATGATGAATTCCTTTGTCGTAAATTCCTTGATCTATATTTGTTTAATTCGATTCATGAGTTTCTAAGCCATTTTTGTGGGAAATTGATGAAGCCCTAGGATAGCTAAGATGATTATTGTAATCATGTTATAGAACTAATAAATTTGTGAAATATTCATATTGTAATTCCAACTATAAATCATGTTTCTTATTAAAATAGGTTTATAGAACTTTAATAACTCGGAAGGGAAATTATGGTTCAATAGAATTTCTTAAATCTAGGTTAAATTACAATTGCACAAGTGGCGTGATTTAGTCATAATTGTATATTTGATTCCACTATTAAATTGTGTAGCGAAAGCTAATGGTTTGATTGGTGGTGTTTAAAGAATTTTGATACTTGCAAAAGGATTAAGATTATTGATAATTTCATATGAATATCCATAACGATAATTGTTATTATAACGGGATGGCAATTTGATTAGTGAACTAAGATGGATTCTGTTTTTCCCGTATTCAATTGATATATATCTTTCTTGAAAATACTCTCATTGCTCTCATAGATAGTGATAATCTAGGATTAGAATTAGTTTGTTAGTTAATCGATTGCCTGAATTTTAATGAAAACTGATAATTGTTTTGTAGTTAATTGATCCTTATGGAAATGATATTCTACTCACATTTGTATTACTTGATTCGATCTAATATACTTGCTGGTAGCATTCGTACTTATTTTATATCTATTCATTTTGAGCGGAACAATCAATAATATACCTAGAAATACGGTTTTTCCATCTTTCTGCCACTAAAGATTAGTTTTCTTCAATTAGGGTTCATGAGCTTTATGCGGTTGTAATTTGACATTAATGAAGAGAAATTCACACTTCTACAATTAGGACTAAGGCTAATTCAGCTAAGTAATTGACAGTTCAAGATTAAAGGAATATTCAATTAAATTTAGATATTAAAGATAAAAATGGCTAAGGTGAATCAAAACTAAGGGCATCGTTTGTGATTGAATTAAAAAACCATTGAAAGCATTCATATCATTACTTAAGGCTGTCTGGTGATTAGTTTAATTATAATTAGTAACTTAGAATTAGTAAACCTATCTTGATAAGTTAGGTCAAATAATAGTAAAAGGGAAATCCCGGTACTTGCCCATAGATACTTAACGACGACACACAAGATTAATTCTATACTACAAGATGGGTACACTTGCCTTTGCTAGATCGTAGGATTACAATGAGCTTTATTTTATTATTCTTGATACGATATGCATGCAATCAAATGTTCAAATCTTTGACAGATGTGAGTTAATGGGTTTTTTTAGTTGAATGACGTGTTTGGTTTCTTAAGGAGACAATAGGACTTCGATGGAATAAGTATGTCTGTTTGTTTAAGCATGAGAAGGGGGAAGCATTGGAGAAATAATATTTTAGACGAGTCCAAATGTATTTAAGTGAAATTTTAAAAAAATTCGAGTATTTTGTTTGTAAAAAATTTTTTTTAGGTACAATTCTATTACAATCAATAAAAGTACAGGTCTCGTAAGTGAAACTTACCCTCAAAATCACTATCTTAGTTTCATCATATTTAGCACTCATCTCACATGAGTATAATCATTTGTGTAAGGAAATGATGAAATTACAAAAGAAAGACCATACTTTAAAGGAAATGATGTTTAATGTCAAATGAGTTGGGTATGTTCAATAATGAGTATAATAAATTAAAAAATAAGAATGAAACCTTGAATGAAGATAACGAATATTTAATATATAAAAAATGAAAAAATAGAACAAAATGGTTACTATATGAAAAAGCTACAAGAACTTAAAAAAAATAAGATATTGAAATCTAGCTTCAATGAATGAAAAAAAAAATAAACAAAACCACTATAGCTAAGTTTGTTTGAGTAGAAAAGAATTTTAAAATGATATAAGGACAATAAAGACTTACTTTAGATAAATAAGAAATTGGATACAATGACAAAAATAAAAATGAAACATATGTAAATGCAACCAATAATACATATAATTATTATGTTAAGTATGGACACCTAGCATACACATGCTTATATGGGTAACAAAGAAGTAATTTTTTGTTTTCTAAGGATCCCCAAGAGGAAACAACAAACAGTACTAGCATTATGGTTGTTTAAGAGATATGGGTAATGGTGTATCTAAGTTCACATCTTTAACCTTGAAGGATCAAGGGAATGTTACTTTTAAAAACAATCATAAATTAACCATACTTGGTGAAGGTAACATTCTAGTCAATATGGATTTAACTATCAAAAATGTGTTAATGGTTAATAATTTAAAACATAATTTACTAAGTGTTAGCTAATTGTGTCATAATGGGTTCAAAATAACATTTCTTGCTAATAAATGTTATATTACAAGGATTGACAATGATTAAATTTGTTTTGAAGGATATAAACAAATTTTCTAATATCAAAGTGAAACTTATCTATACTCAAAATGATAGTTAGTTGTGACATAAAAAATTAGGTCATGTTAGCACAAACATTATGTCAACATTTGTTCAAAAGGATCTTATGAAAGGTGTACCAAAAATTAACTTTTAAACATACTCGCAATGATACTTGTAGGAGCTCCAACTATGATGCTCATCTCTTATCCAAAAGACACTCTAACCCTTTTCCTATATTTAATGAACTTAATACGGACTACAATCATCACTTCACTAATGAGGTACTCTAATATTTCAATTATAAAGATTTCCATGATCTACAACTTAATAGAATTTTTGCTCTTATGGAACTTCCCTCGTAGATCAATATAATGGCCATTAAGTACTTCTATTACAACTTAATTGATGGGAAGAATCAAAATGGGAATTTATGTGCTATTTTATCTCCTAATGATCAAGTAAGAGCTAAGTTGTAAACTTTTGTTAATGAAAGGGAAATTGCAATCACTCCCCTAAGATATTTGTAGTTTGATCAACCTTGAATACAGGGGCATTACACATGTGATTGATTTTAATGGGGATCAATTCGATTAGTGAGTGTTTGAGGTTACTCAGGTAGATGAAGATAGCTGGAAGAATAAAAAGGCTCTTAAAGCTAAGTGTATGCCCTTACCTCATCATATCATCAACTTATATCTATGTGATAACTATCTTCCCCAAGCTTGAAATCCTAGTAAAGTCAATTTATTTAAAACTTTGGGTATCACACCTCAATAAGTGAGGAGTTTATCAACTTTTTGGATATTATGATTAACTTCAAGAAATTAACCAATTACCCTAATAGAGGCATTCTTCATCATTGTTGCCTTGTTAACACCACAAACCCACCCCAACCCCCCCCCCCCCCCCCCCCCCAACAAAAAAAAGGAAAAGAGATCCATTTTGAAAGTCCTTTCAACAGAACCTCTTCGGAGAATTATGCCTTAAATAATATCCTAAGAGTGTATGGGAGAGAATCATAATAGTAGATTTAGATGACAAACTTCTTTCTCTCCTCTTCCTTAATGGGCCAAATGAGAGTGATGAGGAGGAGATTGAAAATTACATTAATGAGCAGGCAATGGAGACTGAAAATGCTAGCAAGTATCAAGGCCCTCCCAATCCACCCGCTCCTTCTCTCAACTAACTAGCTGACTTCTTTGCTTAGTTTATGCTTACACATCAGGACTTTAAGCAAGATGCCACCCAGCATCTTGATACTTTTGTCAAAAATCAAAATAGGTTGTGATGCAAAATAAGTTTGGGCAAAATGTCAACCAAAATGATTTTTTGGAACAATGCTTTTTGCCCATGTCCATTAAAGAAAGTTGTTGCAACATAGCTAGCATTTAGACGCCAACAGTTCTTCACTGCATAGCATCCAGATGCTAGCAATGATTAGAAGATCTTATTATATTCTCTACAAAGCATCTAAACACCAAGGCATAACATTAGAACACTAGGTGGTTTTTAACATAACCAAAATGTTGTGATCTTATGAAAACTAAGGCAGCATCCAAATGCCATTTATGTTTGCACATGATCAAAAGCTTATAATCAAGTTAAATTTATGGCAGCATCATAACATTAGGACATCAAGGTATGACGTTTGAACGCTAGAAGTGTCCAAAACATTCTACGGTCAATTGTGTTGTCTAAGCATTGGAAAAAATGAAGTGAAATCATAAGGCATCCATAAATATCGTCCAGACGCTAGGTGATGGCATCCACACACTAGCTCCAAGAAAGTAGCCATTTAGTATATTAATTGCAAGAGCAAACTTATCCAATTTTGCGCAACAATTATTTTATCTCCATCAGTTATAAATATTGATTGTTTAGTTAACCTTGGGTTGTTAGTTAAGCCTAGATATTGCTATCAAACCTCATTGTCTCATTGCAATCAAAATCTTTGTTTTTAGTTCTTTAATTTGCAAATTTTAGAAAGAAATTTGAGTAGTTTTCTTGTGGGCTATTTTGCTAGTTGTAAAATAGTAATACTCTTGAAAGGAGTTGTGAATGTAATGAGTAAGCTGTATGTAGCTCCAAGTAAGCAAAATTTTTGTTGATGAATAAAAGTGGTGTGAAATCCTTGGAGGCATGTTGCATCCATAAAGAGTAGGAGATGGTCTGAATTTTTCGTTATATTCGAGCTTGAATTCTCCCTCTCTATTTGCCTTCTCCCGAGTTTAGTCTAGTAATATTTCTCGGTCCAC
The DNA here is from genome assembly GCA_024138025.1 of Combretum micranthum. Lineage (NCBI taxonomy): Eukaryota > Viridiplantae > Streptophyta > Magnoliopsida > Myrtales > Combretaceae > Combretum > Combretum micranthum. The sequence continues at coordinate 243,775 of JAMXBD010001397.1, forward strand.
CATAAAGACCCATGATCAAGGTGCCTTTCTTGAAGGTATTTAGTTGACTAAGGTTGTCTCTACCCAAGATGAGTGGGAATGGGCAATTTAAGTAGGAAAAATCGACTCTAATAATGTTTATTGCCCTAACAGTTGTAGAGGTCACAAGGGAACTACACCTATTCAAAGGGTCTACTTCAAAAGGTATTAGAAGGAGCTTATAACCAATGAAGGTCCTTTAAACGATTTTACTTCAAGTGAGCTGCTTTAAGGTTACATTAAGGCAAAGGATAGAGCACACCTAGACAATCTGTGGGAGAAAACTCGTCACCATTGATAAATTTGACATGAAAATAAGTAATATTTGGAATGATGTAAGTCACTAACATCCCCTACTTAGTGATTGTCGGTTTCCCAATTTAAGCCTCAATTTTTTTTTTTTTAAATCCATCAACATGGAGAGCCTAAGGAAACTTATCTAGAAAGTGGAAGCTGGGGCCAAAGAGGTAAAGGCAGGGGGAGAGTAAGAGGTCGAATAAGGTAGATAGGCGAAGGGCTTGGCTCGACACTTGGAGACATGCAACCAAGACCTTGGCACTCAGATTCACACAACTAAGTCATAACTAGTAGAGGCACAAAAAAAGGTCAAGGCCTCTAAAGGAAGGTGGCATAAAGCTAAAGTAAGTTAGAGCTAAAATGTCAAAATAATGAGCAAAGCACCTATCCAAAGGAGCAGGAAGAAGAGTTATGCAAGTCATGGCAAAACAATTTCTAAGCTACAGACCAAAAAGAACATTCCTGGATTAATGAGGAAGGTCTTCAAGAAAATCATGGATAGTAAGGATTGAAGACCATGCCGATGGAGATTGACATGAATTTTGCCGTATAAGTGAGGGATATAATCTAAGATGCATGTCCCAATCTCAACTAGAAGGTTTGGTCTTACCTCAAAGCAATAATTCTCCTCAACACTCGCCTCTAATATATTCCTCAAATGATGAGGCTTTACCCCTAGCACAAGAAGAGAAGCTAGCATGATTAAGGCGTCAAAAAAGAGATGTATTGAGGAAGAAGACACCACCGCCTCTTAGTGAACTACCTCTTCTTTAGAAACAAGCCTTCCTTTTCCACTAAATGAATTTCTTGTTTTGTAAAGGGAGACTCTTATCACCCAAGCAGAGCAACCCATAAAGGTTAGGCTCTATGGTTCTCTCATGTTTGATCCTTTTGAAGACTTCCTTCAACAAGGCTCCCTCATCTGAGCTCTTCTTTTCATACTGGTTTTGCATTGTCTAAACTTTTGTAAACAGCATTTGGAATGAATGACTATATATGTTTTTTATTTTTTAACTGTTTCTATTTTGTATTTGTATGTCTACTTCCAATCTAATGTAGTCTTTACAATTAGTCATATAAAAAAATTTATCTAAAGAGGATTCTCAAGCTCCTTGTGTTTGATGTAAAGAGAGCTCGTTGACGTACTTAGGACTTCCTCAATTGTTGAGCTAACGATATCTAGTCAAGCTTAAGACAATTATGGAGGTTAAGGGAGTTCTTTGGATGTTCAAACCTAAGTCCTAAAAAATGGAGTTACCCAACCAAATTGAAAGACACAACTATAAATGCGAGGGAAGTAATGGTTAAGAGTTCCAAACTCCAGCCTATCAACATATACATGGCTAAAATGAATAGATAAAGTAATGATGTCTATTCAAAGACTTCAGGTAAAACAATTCAAACTTTTCAACAATCTACTACAATAATAATGAAAAGTTTGCCCCAAGTTTTAAGATTAGTTTTTTATCATAATTTAAAAAAAAATTATCATGTTATATCAAAAAGAGCGAACAAACTAATTAACAAAGACAACAATATCAGTGCCATTTATATTAAGAATGAAACTAACCTAGATTGAACATAAAATCGTTGAGAAAAACTATTGACCAATCACCAAGTATCATGGTTATGATTCTTTATATAGTTTAAGGTTTTCTACTTAAAAGATAAAAATAATACCAAAATGATGGCTTAACTCCTACCACTAGCAAGTTTTGTTTGTATAGCTTCTAGTTTGAGCTGAGCAAACTAGCCATAGCCTACAGGCTAGTCTGTTTAATTTACTTTAAAAATAGGTTTTAAACCCATCTTTTTCAAACAAGCTAATTATATTCATCCCGTTTAACCCACGAGCTAAAGTTGACTAGCTTGAGATAAACCAAGCCAATCCGTTTGGCCCACTTATTTTTTTAAAAAAAAAAGTAAAAGTTTTAAAACTAACAAGTATTTTAAATAAAAAATAATATAATAACATATTAGTGACCATTGACAATACATTATACCAAATTGATCTAATATTAGTTATCTAAATAATAGTGATCATTGTACAATTGTCAACTATCAACATTATGGCTCTTTTTTACCTTCAAAGTTGTCATTGAATTCACTTCACTGAACAAACACCACATAAAAATTAGTGGGAGAGTTTCATTTGTTGCAATTATGTTGCTTTGTAAAGTGAAAATCTTGTCATGTAATATTTGCTTGTCTCATTTTATCTTAGCTTCCTTATAATTGTTTAATTGTAATTATATTTTATTAATTTTATATTACTATTACTATTGCTTTTAACTTTTATAGGTTAAATTAATTTAAAATTTTTTATTTTTTTACAAGTGGGTAAAATGGGATCTTTTTTAGCCTCCTTAACCCAAAAGATGTACAAGTAGGTTGAAGTAAGTTAAATAAACTAAGTTAATAGGTTGGCCTATTTAGCCTGTAAACCAAAGTTGGTAGGACTAAGATGCAAGCAAGAATTTCTAGACCCATTTAACCTATAGACCAAAATTTCTAGGTTCTTTTAACCCATAGGCCAACCCGGCCCGATCCGTTTGACCTACCTGCACAACTTTATTTCTAACCTATGCAACTACCCCCTTTCCTTGTTTCAAACTCCTAACCTGCTTTCAGTCAATATTGATAAAGGATTTTCTAATGTTGTCAAGATATGAATGACAAGAACTTGCTCACATTCTCTCATCTCTCATAATCATCTAAACATCAATCGCCTTCTTAATCCTCATTTACCTAGTTATAAACTCAAGCATGGTAACAGCACATCTCTGCCTTTAAATGCAGCTTTCATGAGAAAGCTACTTCGGACTACATTAATCTTCATAGAATCAACTGCTTCTGTGATGCGCTTGTTTCGTCAAAAAAAGGCTTGAGTTAAATAATTAGGCTAACTTTTAACTCCTTCGCTCCCAAATGCAATTCAATATTATAATTCCAATTGAGAAAACAATGTTAACATCTTCATTTTCAAAGAGCTCTTTGGAATACAAACTACCCAACCAAAAGGCAAAGAACATTATTAGATTTTTATCTATATCAAATCTCAATTGGTAACTTATCAGTATTGATATTGATATCATATCAGTATCGATTCAGTACCAGTTTAGTTTAATTAATTTATGAGTAAAATTATCAATTTTCCATCGGTATCGATTTTGGTTTGAAAACAAAACCAACCCAACTATTCAAACAAGCCCTAAATGAACACACCAATTTTGTGAAAATTAGTCAATGATAAGGTAAAGGAGAAAATGCACAAAAGGTGCTACTATTTCAAGCTCCAGAAGAATAGCTAGAACAGCAGTAGAAAATATCCAGAATAGAAGGATCCCAAAGCCAAATTGTTTAATTTTGGTTTTTTTTTATTTTTTGGCATCACTTTTGTATAATTTTAATAATTGAATCCTATAAATAATATGAATAAATGCTAAAACACTATTTTTAAAAAACTCAAGAACGAAGTCAAGAAGTTAAGCAATAGAGTACAGGAGAAGGAGAAGAAGAAATCTATTTAGCTGGACTTGCAAGAAATTACGGCGATCTCGAAGAAATAAGAGATTTGTAATAGGGTCAGAACTTTGTACTGGGTAGAAATGTTGCGACAGAGTGTGAAGAGTTATCCATAAAGGTGTGAAAAACCATTGTCAGCTACGCAAGTCCTAAGCCATGAATACTCCTATAATTATGAAAATATAAGGTTCAAACAATTGCTTAAGAGGTGGTACAAGATTACATGAGAAACCAATGCTTGGTGTAAAGTTAGGACACATCTCTCACACGGCACGATGGACTAATGAAATTAACAGTAAAGTGCACGAACGGATCACCAGTGATAAAACTTCCTTTCAACAAACAAATAGTGCAAGCGCACCCTCGTAATCTATACAATCGAATCTCTTTGTTCTAGTAAGCAACAAAGTTTTAGTGGACACAATCTCCTTTTCCAGGATTTCGAGATGCATGACATATCCCATCCATCAAACAATGAACTGGCATCATTTGCGGATAGTTTCATTTTCTATGGGAGTTAGATGATTTAGAACAATTCTAGTAGACCTATAATCTTAGCAATCTTACAATATTCTGTAGAAAAAGCATGGTCACTTTTGGTGAAATAAATAAGGTCTATGTGTTGACACTTGATAAGAGAATTCTGTTTAGGCACCACCTTTCTCGCCAGACTAGAACTTTGGAGCACAATTTATGATCTAAGGATTGGATTGTTTTGCATGTGTGATCATATTTACACTGTCTGAAATGAGGAAAAGAATTTAGTAGGAAAGAATATGAGAGAAAAGGATATGGAATAAAGAAATTATGATAGTATTGGATTTCTTCCATGGGTTTGGATAAGGAAAGAAAGGAAAATGGAAAAGAATAATTAAATTTGACCTATACGCCAATAAAAAGAAGAATGCTTGTAAAAAGGAAAAAGAAGGGCAAATTTGTGGATGTGATTTTTTTTTTGTTCCTTCCCTTCCTCTCGCTCCTGGAGGAGAAAGAATAATGTGGAGCCAAGGGATTCATTTCTATCTATTTTCCATTCCCTCCACTTTTCTTCTCATACCAAACAATGGAATCCTAATATTTTCACCCCCATTTCCCTCATCTAAAACATAGGATTCAGGAATAGGTGAGGGAAAAACCTTTCACCACCATTACTATTGGATTTATATAGGTAACGAAAACTAAAAATTTGGAAATAGAATCTGCACAGTAAAACACACATCCTATTTCGCTTAGCACGGAAATTGCCCCAAAAAAATCTCACTTTTCATTGTGATAGTGCTAAGTTTAGGAGTGACAGGCTAAGAATGATGTAAACTGCATTAGCAAATAGAAGTAAACTAAGAATATATCAATTTACAGGCTTCATGCTATGGTGTGAAGATCATAAAATCAAAAGGACAAAATGGTAGGAATCTCATGCCCAATGTCAAGATAAATCTATAGGTTAGCATCATTGTCTTAACCAACATTTATGAACAGTACTAAAAATTAAGAAGTTCAACACGGGAAGACAGCGTAAGAAAAACAGAGATGTGCAAAAGTAATATTTGCTGTTGATACTGAAGCAAAAAACCAATAAGGCAAAGGACTCCTACTTGGTATGATAAAGCAAACCTGTACAAGAAAGAGCATCTGACCTTGCCTCTCAAGATTTTCCATACTTCTCAACATATCCCTGAAATTGGTTGTATTTAGCAGCCAAAACTAGAATTATATTTACAAATTCATCTAAAACTAGTGTACAAATCATGTAATACTTACCTCAACAAGTTTTGTGATCTTGGGTCGTGCTGAGGAAAGATATTGGTTAGTCAATCCTATAGTAGTAGGAACATGTTGGGGCTGTATGGTGCCAATGACTTTTTCTACTGCCTTCTTTACAATTGTATTATGTGCATCCTTGCTGAGTCGACCCTCCCGCCAGCTTGGTTTCAACAATTCTTTGACAGAATCAATAAGAACAGCTCGGAAATGCCTCAAAGTTCTTGGATCCTTTTGCATGTCTACATTTGCATCACATGCAACTGTCGTCTCAGTAGCTTTTTTAACCCGTCCTTCTCTCAAGTCATTTTTGTGCCTTTCCTTATTATTTTTATGCTTAATTTCAAGACCATGATTGTCATCACAAAATTCAGAAGTGCCCTTGACAAGGTCAGGACCCAAGCCAGGTGTGACATTCTCATTTTGACCAACAACAGAATTCTCTGCTGTCTCTGCCCGAATTCCATATAAATCTTTCCCATGCATACCATAATCCTTGTCTAGCATACATTCATAAATTCTGCTAGGGGAAGACGCTGATAATCCATCTTTCTCACATTTTGAGCCAATGGTTTCTTTATTACGTATAAAATAATGTCTTAGTGATCGCTCCCGTACACTTGGTTGCTCAATGCTATCACGGAGAGGGTCATAAGGGCTTCCAGGAGATGATATTCCAGTATGAGCAACAAAAGATGATCGAAAGGGAACAGATGGCTCCCAACTGTAAGAGAAGATCTTTGCTTTGCTTTTTGCCCACAGCAGTGGATCTCCAGCTATGTCACTTAAATTTTCTTGCTCATAACCAGAGACAGAGCAGCTGTGCAATAAGCCAGCACCACCTGGGATGCGATATTCACTATGCAGTAAATTTTGAGCAGCAGATGTAGTGTTGTTCCAGGCTAAGCTATGAGGCAGCATCATTCCAATGGTAAGAAGAGATCCATTCGAGATGGAACTAACAGAATGGGTCAATGCAGATAAAGAACAATCATTTGCCAGATATTGACATTCATTACCAGCTCGACCCTCCTGACCAATTGCATATGAGGAGAAGCCCTTAGTTTGATCTGAGCCTAGTGATCCAACTGGTGATGTATATTTTCTGATTTTGAAAGCATGAGAATCCCACCTCAAGTGTTCCCTTCCATCATCCTTAGAGAGAGGTAATTGCTGCATGTCAGGAGTGTTAAATGAGTTACCTTCTCTTTCAAGGGAAGAACTGTCACCTTTCTTAACCAAATGATCATGGTTTTGCCTAACTCTATCCGAAGACTGGGAAAGTGTAGATACATCCCTAATAGTAGATTCAGGTGGCACCCTCACACCAGCCAACCTTAACTTCTCACTGCTGTCTCGCAGACCTGACACGCAAGAGCAAAGCTATCAGAAGTTTCAAGACAAAAGCAGCAAACCAGACCTCATCAACTGCAACAGATAAGACTGTTTAATTCACACACTAGATTAGTCTCCATACCTTCATTGTCCTCTGTTTCTTGTTTGCAATTGGAAGAAGAGGGATTCCCCTCAGATCGCCAGCCAGCCACATTGTCTTTTACATGGGCAAACCTACAGGAGCTTCCTTTGATGCACCAGCCTCTAGCAAAAAAGTCGCAGATGATATCTGTTCGTTTACTTTCATCTGATAACTCAGCTTTCGGAGACAAGCATCCCAGCTTCACCTCAGAAGCAGCCAAATAGGATAACCTAATATAGAAGTAACAGCTCAAATCTTATGGAAATAAAGGTTACCATCACATAAAAACTAAAATAGAATAAATGCCAATTATAATGATACTGATTTTCAAATGTGGAATCAACTTTACTATACCTTGGTGTCATTTGGTTTTTATCATCCCCAGTCTGCAAATCCATATGTTTAATTTCTTTATCAATATTTACATGCTCACCAACACCTTCTTCAATTGAGCAATTTACCCGCCTTCTCTTCTGGGAATCTATCGACTTATTATCACCACAACAAAACTGATCTTTCTCTCTAATAATAATATCATCATTTCCATCAAGAGATTTCCTCTTGGGACAGATCACATCATCTTCTTTTGGTGATGATTCCCGACCTTCCATATTTTCACTAGCAATGGAAAATTTCCCAGATGATAGAGGCTTAAAATCACCATTATCAAGATGCATTTCCTCATGACTCTCCACTGCAGCAATTGAAGGATGAGAAGTTGTAGAATTGTTTGTAGGATCATCCAAAGCAAAAGCATGAGATGGGAGAGTTTCAGTGTCAACCGGAACAGAGGACCCTAATTTCAACCCCTTAATATCTTCACCAGACTCCATGTTTAGAGCAGTAGCTGTAAGAAAAACTAGATCAGGATTTGAAAGAAATATTGTCTAGTAGGAAATGATAGGAAGAGAAAATCATTAGATATATAGCTTATCTTACAAGTCCTAAAACAAGGTAGGACTACCAAACCAACAATGGTATTAAAGAATAGCAGTTATGATGTTTCACAAAATAATGTAGGTGGTATTGACATATAGCCAATGTAATGTACCCAGCTTAAGGGTCTAGTCAATGAAAGATATATCATGAAGTTGTGTATGGAATGCGCTTTTCTTATTAGAGTACCTTTATAGTCTGAACCTATGGTGATTAGATATCTTCAAAGTCGTAATTTTTGGGATAATACTCTCTTTGTTTATTACTGAAATGAAATTGTATATTGTTCTGGGAAAAATAAAAAGGACACAAGATTTCCATCCCCAACTTTCCCTAAAAAGAGTATATTTAATAATCCGTTACTACTTATAAAAGTCCAAGTGTAGTCCAACTTCTCGTGATTTAATTTTATAAGCCGAAAGATTCTACTACCTCCATTTTGTACCTCCCATTTGATTGGCTATCAGCTTCTTATCTTGATAGACAACAAAACTATAGTACTTGTGCATTCTCAAGAATAAGACAAAAGCATCAATGCAATAAGTAATAATTTGATGCCTTTTCAAGTATCTCCGTTTTTTCAGATCTCCATGACATGCGTAAGATAAGAGATCATGATCAACATCTGAAGGAGAACACCTCATCCTTGGCTGAATCTTCCGCACTCGAGCATTCAGCAAATGGTTGTGCCCATCCACTTTCAACAAACGCATCTTCTTTGGTGCAAAAGCCTAAGTGTCATCCTACTTCTTGTGATTTTACAAGCTGAAATATTTACTACTTCTATTTTGTGCCTCCCACATGATTGAACAATAAGACAAAAAAGAAAAAAAAATACTACTCATGTAGTGCATTTTTAAGAATTAAACAGGAGCATTGATACATATAAGTGAAACTTTAATGCCTTCATAAGTATCTTGGGCTTTAAGCTCTCTAAGACACTCATAACAGCTAAATCTTCTCCTCCTAAGCACTCGCCACTCTGTGGAGGATAGATTTGTGCCCAATGACTTTCAATAAATGCATCTTCTTGTGGTCTTGATGATGCATTTCATCATCTCTGAAAGAGAACTTTGTTATGCAAATGCCATTTCTTCAGTATTTAAGTAGAACAACAGAGAGAGGAATAGGCAAATGCCTCTATCTTTCGGTTTTATGCTGTAACAACAACACACCCGGGAAAAAAAAAAAAAAAAAGAAAGAAAGAAAGAAAGAAAGAAAGAAAAGAAGAAGAAAAAGATGATGAATTTCTCATCACTGAGTTCTTCAGTATTTAAGTAGAAAAACAGAGAGCGAGAGATAGGAATATCACTACTGTTATTCAGAAACAGAGTGTTCTGACTGAGTTGCGATTCTTAACAATTCAGTGAACGACATGCTATTCTGTCATATTGATGTGGAGTTAAGCAAGCAGATGAAGCTTGGCTACATAAATGAAATTTGTCAGCTTAACAAAGAAGTTGGAGGGGAACAACAAAGTGCATCTTCTCAAACTTGAGTGAAAGCAGTTTAGAAATGATAGGCATGGAACAAAAGGATCATAACTCGTGATCAGGTGTCAGATTGCTGAAGGCAATTGATTGTTTAAATAACATGTTGCCAACAAATATTGAAACTCTAATAAGACAGACAAAAATGTATCCATTATCTTCAAGCAGACAACAAAATTCTAATTGGAAATAGCACTATAAATTATTTGTCTACACATCTGAATGTCTGATGAGCAACTCAGAAGTTGAAAAATGGCATTGTTTTGACAAAATCTTCTCTTTGCAAGCTTCAAAACAAGTAGATAGCGCAGAGAGAAAGAGAGTGAACTGAGCAGCATGAGTTGCTTCAGAAAAGTGCACAAGTCACCACAAAGAAATGCCTCGGTTTAGAATTTTAAAACACCAAGGGTTCTTCAAGATTTGGCAGAGAGAAAATTTAAGTTCGATACATCCTTTAGCTTAATAGAGGAATCCAAAGCAGAAGTCGGAGGTGAAGGAAGAAAGTAAGCTGTTATGCAAATTTAATCATAAATCTTCTATCTGACTCGAACTTTTAGAGATGATAACTAGGATGAACTCCAGCGTACTCAATCCTCCCCGTGGAGGACTTGCATTTCAAAAGTCAAGAACTACATCTGCAAGGTATGACCACACATCACAAGGAGAAGCTAAGAGATAAACTGAAAACTTGCAACAGCCACGAGAATGAAATCCCATTTTCTACACAAATCCTAATTACATCAGCTCCTTTAGTGGGGTTTACAGGGCCTCTACAAATTCAAGCTGCTGCATTCATCAACATAATACAAAAATCAATAACTTACTCAGAGGCTCAAGTGAACCTTCACATACTATTAAGATTTCCTTCCTACGGCCCCTACAAGAAGTTGAACTTCTTCCACTACCAGAGTATCATAAACACCTTGAACTTCTACCATGTACTTCCAAAGGCTTTATTAATTAGCTGGGGGTATCAACTTCTTAAATATCTTCTTGGGATTTTTCTTGCTCAGGCTTTTCAATGGGCTTTAGGGGGGGATCAGGCTCCACTCTTTCTGTAACAAAGCTTTTAGAAGCATTAAAAATTAAGGAGATTTCAGAAGTTTTGCCAGTCCCCTTTCCTACCTTGGGCCTCAGTTGGGAGGGAATTCCATTGGCTTAATGCAGCTCCATTCTCATAGGTGGGGGATTTCCTCAACCGAAGCCACCTTTTGAAGGCAATAAAACGCCCTCAGTCTTCTTCTGCTCCTCTTTTCTTCTTCTTCGTCTTCTCCTCTCTTTTCTTTTTCTTTTTCTTTTTTTCCCCTCTTTTCCTGGAGAAGAAAGGATGGGGAGTGTCAACCCTTTCTCTTTCGCTTAACCACGTCCGCTCTTTGTTCCTCACATTTGTGATGTGAGAAAACATTTCAACCTTTTGTTGAGGCCAAGCAAGGCACAAAGAGCCGAACACTTTGCAGATGGGGCATCTAGGATGCATTCATTGGCAACCCACTTAAACTTATCCTATGGTGCCATCAACCCTCTCTACTTCAACTTGTGATACAAGATCTTCCATAGCATGTAATTCTACTAACAATCCAGCTTGTTTTGCACGTTCTCAGAATGTTGAAAATGCATAAGCTTAAAGAACTCCAACACCACATCTTCAAAATCCAAAAGTTTAAAAGGGACGTGAAAGAATAAGGCCCAAATTGCAATATTCGCGGGTTGGGTTCTGCAGAGAGACATCTCTATATACCATTTTTGAAGAATCAAAAACCTTAAAATGCCAAGGTTTTTCAAGGATAGTGGTTAAGACTTTATCTCTCACAAATCAAAAATAGAAAAAACCCTGTTCGTTTCCTGGAGCATTTTGAATCCCAAAAGCTTTCCAAATTCTCATGGAAATAGATTGGACAGGAGTTTGAACTCAAGTACTATGAGGAGGTCAGCAGAGGCACATACACCTGCAAAGGATTAGAGAAAGGGAGGAATATCTAGTTTTGGGTGGTGGCTTTGTCTTTCAACATTCTCTAAGATGTCATTCAAATTTTCCAAGGTCGTATTTCAAAAGAAGGATATACTGTCAGAAGCTTTTAGCTTAGAATGTGAAGGTTAGCTTTAAAGGATAATGGTTGCAATCTGTTAAAAATAGGTTTATGGTCGGTTTATAGGTTAAAGCACTAGAAGCTACATTTTGGCTAAGTCAAAGTCAATGCACAGAGCATTATAAAAGAAAATTACCTGTTTTGCCCAATGAGTGCAACCGTGAAACTCCCTTAGGGTGAGAGCACTGACCTTTCTGAGCCTAGTTTTGGAGAAAACCAGGAGGGAAGTCAGAGATCAGGGTAAGGATTTATCCACCTCTGCAGCTTAATTGAGATGAGCTAATCCCAAATTGGGAAGATCTGAAAGCAGAACAAACAAGGAGGAGAAGATACAAGGCTAGGAGGAGAGAAAGAAAGCAGTGTGAAGAGAAGAAGGGTGAGAGGAGGAAAGAACCTCAGAAAAGAAGTTTCTTAACCAAGGGTTAAGAGGATTTACAGAGAGAAAAGAAAGTATTTCTCGCTCTAGAATTAAAATTTTTATTAATATACTCATCAGAGCTTTCAATCTTGCAACGTAACTGTTTGTACTACCTATATTCTTCAATCTGGTGCACACACGAGAGGATCATTGTAATTCTTCTCATTTTTCATGAGGAAGAGAATTAAACTTAGTTGTGATTTGTAATCAGATCAACAGCTAATAACCAGACTAGCTATTCCCTTGTCCTGTTTCCACTTCATAATTGTTTTGGCAACTGAATTTCTATATTTGAATTCAAGGATATCGCACTCCTGAAATAATTGATCACTCACTATTGCAAGTATAGCAAAGTCCATGTGTTCACACTGCAAAGATGATGAAAACGAACACAATACCATGAATCACAAAAAGTTAGGAATCCCATTAGCTCTGCTTGGATTAGCAGTTAGCTTTTTCTAAAACCCATTAGATCCCCACCCACTAGTATAATTTCTTTGTGTAATTCTGGTTGTTTCATAATTTATTGCGATAAGCTTTTAGCAATACTCATATCTATTTACTAACATATTCTTATTATTTGTTTTATGAGTTGTTGGTATAATTAGAAAATGAACCCAGCTTAATTCTCTCTCTAATGAAACATGAGAACTATGATAAAAGTATAAGCACTTACTCTACCAAATTGAACTTTTAGGCACTTATTTTTCAAAGAAAAAAAAAGAAAAGGAAAAAGGTTTAGAAGTGGTTGGAACGATTTACACTTTCCAAAATTTTTTCTTAAGCTTAAGTCCTTGAGCAATTGAAAGCTTCCATATAAAGCAATCATTGATCTATTAGAAGATCAATTGCAATAAATTTTTAGGATTATTAAGAGAAAACCCAATGAGCTCCTGGTTAGGTCTTAATGCTATTAAATGAAAATTTAACAATTAGAAATTTTCTCAAAATGATAGGTTATATGAACTTATAATGGCAATTTAGAACCGAAATGTTTTTTTCCTATCTTTCTCCCATAAAACTACCCCTGCCTGCTAGAAATATGATGTTTTAATCCAAATTGACACACTAACTAACTTGGAAACACACGCCTGATCACAGCACTTCTACACCTGGTACATGTTACTTAGGCACGATAACAAGACATATTAGAGCATAATAACACAACACAGTACACATCAGCACTAAAGCGCCAATACTATGCAAGCTGGCAACTCTTCTTGTGACTATAAACATATACAAAGAGCATAATTTTGTTTCCATCTTGAGCTATTGCCACTGATGGATTAATCACAGGATCATTGCATTTGTGAGATATATCCAAAATTCATTTACCATGCAATTACCATCTACACAAAATTTCCACTATTTGTTCGTTCCTATCACACAAACAATATCCTTTCAATGCTTCAGTTCATTTCTCTGGTTCAACACATTAATATAGCAGTATCTCAACCATCAAACAAGAAGTCTGCTAAAACATAAAATCCAGTCAAAAGTCGAAATATTTTCAAATGTCAATTGACATTTTTAATTTAAAATACCATTTCTGAAATAGAAAAGTCCACTCAACTTCCCTCCACAATCAATTACAAGATAAAGCAATAACAAAACGTTGTGTTTTTAAGAAAGAAAACTCACCATTTGGATCCTCATGGGTTCTCCCTCCATCTTCCTCCATCCCTTCAACTTCTTCCTCTATTTCCTCCCCTTCCACCTCCACTTCCTCTTCCTCAATAATCTCCTCTTCTACCTCAATCTCCTCATATTCATCTTCGTCTTCATTTCCATCTTCACTTTTCTCTTCCGAACCTGCCTGCCCTTGGGGAGGTACACAACCATCCCTCTCAACCATGCACATTCCCGTTGCAGGAGGCATTTGACATGGGGTTGGCGGCATCAGTGACGCATCAGTACTCACAGAAACTGAAAACAATTTTCACTATTCAATGAGATTTCCTAATAGGAGACCCCCACCCCAATTTAACAGCCAGTAATCTTTTTTACAACCATAAAGCTGGTGGCTTTCAACTCTTGATCTCTCCTTACTCCAGACCAATACATGCAAAACTCAATCTATATCTAAGCCACTAAAACCCTAATTCTCTTATTTCAACTATACTATCAGTTCACAATCAATGCCTCCAAAAATAGTTAATGTACAATCACCCAATCAATATCACTGAGTAATGTTGAAAAAACAAAAAAAAAAAAAAAAAAAAGACTCACCCTTTTTATCTCTCTCCTTCTTTTGCTCTTCCTCTTCCTCTTCCTCTTCCTCTTCCTCTTCTTCTTCTTCTTCGTCCTCCTCCTCCTCCTCCTCTCCTTCAACTATTTCCTCCACCTCCTCCACTTCTTCTTCTTCTTCGACTTCTACTTCCTCTTCCACTTCGATTTCTTCATACTCTACATCTTCTTCCTCGTCATCTTCGTCATCATCGGGACGGGTGTCGTTCAAGGGAGGCATTTATTTGATTAGGATTAAGAGTTGTAATGGCGGTTTGTTGGACGTGATACGGATCGTTCTGAAAAGGAGAGATTCTGTTTTTGCTCTGTGGCACCACCACCACCACCACCCGCACCCAGTAGCTCCGCCTCTATGCAAGATTTTTTGTACTAATTCTGTTTGTTTAAATAATAATTTTGAAAATAATATTAAGTTAATCACGGAAATAGGTTAGAAGGAAAATTAATTATTAAAATATTATATATAAATAAAACATCTTCTATAAACAGATATCAGCTGTGTTTGGTGCCTTCCTATGGAGAGGAAAGGGCCTGAAGTGAGGATAAAGGAAAGGGGGGAAAAGAAAATTAATATTGATTTTTGAAAAAAAAAATATAAAAATAATCTCAAAAATAGGTCAATTGACTTCATCTCTTAAAAAGATGACGTCATTAGTGACCGATCTCTCTTTAAGAGACAAGATTAGTATATTTTACACTGATCTCGTCTTTTGAAGATAAGAGAATCTTGTCTCTTTAAGACGAAGTAAGTACAAAATACACTGATCTCATCTCTTAAAGAGACGAGGTCGACCACTTGATCTCGTTCTTTAAGAGAAGAGGTCAACTTGTCTATTCTTAAATTATTTTTTCATCAAACCAATTTGTGTAATTTTTTTTGAAAAAATTGTTATTTTTTTTCCTTAATCCAAGAAAAGAGTGTGAGTGGAAATAAATGAAAATGACGAAGTAAAAATTTTATTTTATATTTTATTACTCATAAAAGAAATGAAAAGAAAAGAAAAGAAAAAATATGTAATTAATGATTGATAAAATTATTCCTATATTATTTTTTATATAATATTAATAAAAGAAGATGAATGGGTGTTTATATCCTTTTAATATAATTCTCTTTGGTTCTCTCCATTTTAACATAGTTTTCGATGGAGGATGGAGGGTTCATTTTCCATTCCATTTCAATCCAAATCTTTCATTCACTTGCCAACAAGCATACTAAACACAAATATTTCGTTCAATTTCTTTACTTGCCATCATTTTCCTTAGATTTCAGCATCCCAAACACAGCACTCATTAGTAGATACAGTATGTTTATACAATTTTCATATATAAGACCATATTTTATTTTAATTTTGCTTATACATTGCGTTTAAAAATTATAAATTTTTTATAAATCTAAATATCATAGTTAAAATATAATTTTAATTATCTTAAATATTTAGAGCTAATGAAAATAGAATGGAGTTGAAAAAGAAAACCAATAGCCCTTTCCTATTGGGATTATGAAATAAAAAAATAAAATGAAGTGTTTCTTTTTTTTTTTATATTCATTTATATAAATTCATTCTCTCTTTTCATTCATTTTTATTTTTATTTTTCTTTCTAAAAGTGAAAAAAACTAAAGTAATTAAGATTATTTTCCAATAAATCAATTAAGCTTAAAAGAGAGATTATTTCATATTTAACTATCATTTTAAAAAAAAATAATTACATAAATATAACTTAAATAAAAATAATTACATAATATCATCACTATATCGCATATGAAAATATTATATAAGGTTTTTTTGTGTATCACATGTTAGTCATGTGGCATAATTATTTTCAAAAGTTTGCCTTAGTACGTTGTTGTATAATGCGATACTTACGTAAATCTTTATATTGTATCCTTTTTTTTTTTTGGGCCGACTTAATATTGTATCTTCAACATGCAATATGATAATGGTAATTTTGTAATTTTTTCCCTAATTTGTATTTTTATAATTTTTTCCTCAAAAATGGTAAGCACCTTAAAGGAAGTGTTTTCAAACATTTTTTTAGCATAAATTTTACTGGTAGTATCTAAACTTTTCCAATATAACATAATTATACCTAACCAAAATTTTTGTTTATAAAAATATCCAAACTTTTTAAATCTTGTATGTATTGGACATTTGGCCAAAATCTAGTCACTTCACTAGCAAGATGCTGATGTGGAAGAAAATCTCTTTTTTTTTTTTGTAAACTATCGAAATTTCGTTTACAGGAAAATAAACAGCTTATATCGAGTTTCTTGACCAGAACTGTATTAGTCTAACAAAAGAACATTTGTAGAGTTTGGATTTAAAAAAAGAAACATTACAGAGTAAAATAATATTCTCTAATAAGTCAGGAAGGTCGACATAAGTTCCCCTATAAAAAAAAATAAAGCTACAAAAGCCTTTTGATGTTGTGAATCTACAATGAGCGAGGTCATGAGCTAGGCCATGGTTATCCTTGGGCGTCCAAGACAACCAGACTAAATGGATCATCCAGATCTATTGCCTGTACGATAAAATAAAGTTTGGAAGGAATTCAATGTTGATGTCATCTCAGTTAACCACCTTATTACTTCTATTGAGTCCATCTTAATAATAATTCTACTCATAAAAGCAGGAGGTATATTGTTAAGTTTATGACAGATTCTCTAAAGTTCAGCTTCATGAAGGGAGTTCGCATGAATTTTCTAAGTAAAGATTCCTTGACATGTTCCATTACTATCTGTCAAACATCCACCAACTACTGTCCATCGTTTATCCACATCAAAAGCTGTATCAACATTGAGTTTTAACTATTCCTAGTTGGGTGGTTGCTATAAATTTAGCTAACCATCTTGTACATTTGTGGTTCGAGTCACATAAATGTTTACCCAATATTCTTGTACTACATTTCACTATATGCATCCAGTTCTAGTAGCAGTTCATGTTGTTAAAAATCCTATTATTTCGTTCTTTCCTTACATTCCACATTGTGAAGCAAAATAGAGTTTACTATGGTGGTTCACTCACTTTCTGTCTTCTCTTTTTGGGTTTAGCATTCTGTTCTATCTATGTCACAAAGGGAAGGTTAAAGGTTCTCCAGAAATCAAGTGACCGGTTCAACTATTGTCATTTGTTGCGTAACCAACTAAATTTCATGAATAGGTGATGACCATTTTCCTTTTCATCATTACAAAGTGAGCATACAGGATTCACAATCATCGCTCTTCGAAGCAAATTTTCTCTTGTTACGATATATTGTTTCCATCATCTTAAAATGAAGAACGTGATCTCTAGTTACCCTTTTTGCCATTGCATCTTTTCCTCATATAATTTGGAATTTGCGAATTTCATTGAAAACTCACGTCCTACCCCCTCATTCCAAGCCCACAACATCTACTTCATCTCCTTCATTTAATAGAATGAACTCAAGTTTGCTTGCAATATGGTCATTAATGGGGTATCTAATATTAGATTCATCCCAACTATCTATACCTCGCCACACTTTTGCCAGGGTTACATTCTTCATGTTCATTGTTAATGGACCATGAATAAGGGTTGTAGTGCTCCATGGTGAGTCCAATTTGTTGTCCAAAACATACAAGATTTACCATTCCTCAATCTACAAGTGTAAACTTGTTCAATCCATTACGACATGTGTGCAATTTATTTTGTTGTTATGGTTCCAATGAGTTTTCTTCTTGTGTTAATTCTATTCATCCTTGTTTTTACCAGTTTAGTCCATATGAGTTCTTTTGTCTTCATTTTCCAACTCAATTTTGCCATACATACCTTATTTTTAACTTGAGATCCCATATTCACGCTCCTCCTGTCTCCTTCAGTTAATTACATCATTCCAATTTAATTCACGAATCTTCTTCTATTCTCCACTTCCTTAGAAAAAAATTATGAATGATTCTTTCTAATTACATAATGGTATGGCTTGGTAGTGCTGTTGTTTGTGTGTGGTACCCAAGAACTCCTTACAAGGTAAACTTTATGAGCAAGTGTCTATTGGACATGGATAGGAATTTTGCTTTCCAACCCGCTTACTTTCTCCTTAGTTTCTCCAATATATTATTCAAGGATTCTTTACTGATGTTCCTGCATTTTCCCAAGTCAAAGCCCAAATAAGTTCCTATCTTATCAGTTTATTTTGGTCTCTACTGCGTGGCTAATATTTTGCTAAACTTTGGGACTTACATTAGTAGAAAAGTATAGTCGTGATTTTTCAAAATTATATTTCTATCTAGAGAAGTGGCAAAATAAGCTTAAAATGTCTAACATTAGTTTAGCATTTTCCAATGTAGCTTCCTCCATTAGAATGAGGTCATCTGCAAAGAAAATATGTGAAATGGCTTCATTGATTCCCTTCACTTTGATGGATTTCCATCGCTTTTTGTCTACTACCGCTTGAATCCATTAGCTTAACTTCTCCATTCCTAATATAAAAAGATGCAATGATAATGGGACATCATTGTCTAAGACCACGTAAACTATTGGAAGTATTGGACATCTCTCCATTGATGATGACTAAGTAAGAAGAGATTGAGAGACACGAAGACATTAAGGTTATAAGTCTTAGGTAAGTTTAAGACCTCTATTGAGTTTCAAATGAAAGCACATTTCATGTGATCATATGCTTTTTTCTAAATCAAGTTGCATTATTAACCATCCTTTCCTCCCCTTTTTCAATGAACATCCATGAATAACTTTCACATAAACACCACACTATTTGTTGCACAGCTTCTAGGAATGAAGATTGATTGGGCAAGGCTGATGGGTTCGTCTTAGACAGGTCATAATATTTGCATAAAGATTTTTACTATTATCTTGTACGCAGTGGTAAATAGTCTAACAGGCCTATATTCTTTCGAGTTCTTAGCTCCCACTTTCTTTGGGATGAGAACAAGGAGAATTTTATTCAAGTCTCTGAGTTCCGTGTTGGTTGCAAAACAATTTTGCACAATATTAACTATAGAATCTTTGACTATCTCCTAATAGTTCTTATAAAAGCCTGGATGAAGGCTATCAATGCCAAGGAATTTGTGCAAGCTAATACAATTTAAGGCATTTTTTATTTCCCTACATATTGTCCTTTATTGTATCTCTATTCATGGGCCAACAATATCCTTGAAAGGATTATCTAAAAGGACTTTAAATTTATCAAAGGCAAAGAGTCTTGAGTAATAAGATATGAATATTTTCTCTATCTCATTTTGATATGCAATACTCTGTCCCATTTCGCCTTCTAAAGGTAAGATTTTGGATTTGTTTCTTCTTGTCGTTGTTGTCAAATAGAAGAAACATGTGCTTCTACCCCTTTTAACAACCTATTTTGATCTTGTTTTATGTTCTCATAATATTTTTTCATCTTTAAGTGTCTTATGCAATTCTTCATGGGCAAAGTTTAGCTGGTTAAGAGTATCCTATGTAGGTTGACATACCATCCAATTCTCTAATTCATCAATTCTCTTCTTTAGTCTTTCCCTCCTCTATGGTATCAAACCCAAGACATTTATGTTCCACCATTGTAATTTTTCTTTAAATAAGTCAAGTTGCATATGATTCAAAGGTGCCTCAAGGGGCCAATTGTCACATCCCAGATGGTACCCTAAACAAAGCAGCATGTCATATGTAATACTAAAACTTAGGAATGACTATCTTAGTCGTGCAAAAGATTCAATAATGTACAAAGCATACTCTCACGATAATAGAAGACATCGATGGGTAATGCAATTTAAGAAGATAACAATATATTAGCATACAAGAAATTATGAACATAATTGCATAACCTTATAAGATCAAAGTCTTACAAACATCATAAGGGCATTTCCTCATCAAATCTTAAACATTACATAACATTGATTCCTTATAAGAGTGAGCACATCTAAATCAAACTGCTAAAGCTTATATAGAGAGATTTTTATAGAAGTTTACTCCCAAAATCTTCTAGTAAACTTCTGCGAAAAACTCCCCAAAGTAAGCGTCAAAGTACCTGAAGGAAGATTCCTTGGGGATAAAGTCATATGTATTCCTTCTACAACAAAAATCTATTAGGATATAGGCATAACTAGCTTAGTGAGACAAATTCCCACATCATGTACTCGCAATAAATAACAAACAAACTTGTTAAACAAATATATGAGATGCACCATCCATGTAATTAAACAAATATATATGATAAACTAGAATCATATGTAGAATAGATTTACGCCATCTATATCAAGGGTTAGGGAATGCTTTGAAAATAAAAGAGATCCTTCCAACTATTTAACAAATAGATTTACGCCATCTATATCAAGGGTTAGGGAATGCTTTGAAAATAAAAGAGATCCTTCCAACTATTTAACTCTATTTAGGTTCTGACCAACTGCCACTACTAGTCCCCCAGCTCCAGTCCCTAAGCGAATGATCGGTATGACTCATCCATGAGGTTGTATTCCCAAATAACTTAATTCCTCATGTTGGAGCTAGGTACTTTCCCTTTTCGGTCCTACAAAAGATATGTAACTCAACAACATGCCATGCATGTCCAATTTATTATTTTTCTTTCAACCATATTAAGTGTCTATTTAGAGGTGGCCATCAAGATAATCACACACATATCAATATAATAAAGGAACAAGAGTATTAATCAACAAATCAAGTTTTGATATACTTAACATTAATTTACTAACATAGTGAAATACAAGCATAATCCCTTAATAACCCACATGCAATTCCATTTTTATCTTCACCCTATATTCTAGTGCTCTACTTTACAAGCACATACAACAGTACAAATAGTATTGGAAAAAACTCACTTGGCCATTTCACAGTCCGCTTAGTCGAAATAATTCTCGGGAAAGCGAGCCTTAAGGTCCTTATCACCTATACAAAAGAAATATCTCGAATGAGTATTTCATAGTAGTTTTACTAAATTTTCTAACTCTTTTTATTTCATTCGCTGTAGATTTCCCGGTTACTAAGTTTCAAACTTAAAAAGCCATAACTAATTCATTTTAACTCCAATTTTTGCATATGAGTAGTTAATTTCTACCTACTCCAAATGATCTACAGATTTCTAAGATTGTTCAAGCATTTAAGATCATTTGGTCTTGGAATCCTATTGTAGAGATCACACCCATATTTACATTTAAGTTAATTTGACACTTTTGCAAGTTTTACCTTAAGTAGGCTTTCTAAGGCAAGTATATAAATCATCCCTATACTCAACATGTATCATGAACTTAATATTAGTTTACAAAACATGCATGATCTAAGTGATATTGCTCAAAAATAGCATTTTTCACTGAATGCCTTTTATGAAAAATTAGAAGGTTTAAGTTTATAAAAATCAAACTTTTGAAAACTTGTAGTGAAATTATATTTCTTGGTAATTACAAATAGATGATCCAACTTAAAATGAAGTGTCATACTTTATTTTATCCATTGTAAATGTTGTGATCCAACTTAAAATAATGTGTCACATTTCATTTTATCCATTGTAAATTTTGTTTAAAATTTTATTGGAACTCAATTGTCAAAATATTAATTTTTCTTATATGTCCGAGAAAGAATTTTAAGTTATAAAATTTCTATAAGTTGATGCATATGTATTGGCATTTTAAGAAGATAATAAATGAATTTCCTTTCCTAAATTTTCTTTGTACTAAGGATTTCCCAAGTATTATAAATAAATAAATTTTAGAAAATGTTTGCATAATAAAGAATTGTCAACATATAAGGTTTAAGAAATCATTTTAGCATTATAACAATATCGCTATGAGTAGTTATGTGCATAAACATAAACTAAATTCATAATTTTGCTATAATATACTTTAAAGTGAAAGCTTAGTAGAAATAAAAATAGGAACATGAAATAGAACAAATAAACATGAGAGTTTTAGCTCAAAATCAAGGCTCTTCGGAGCTTAAAATAATCCAGTTGCAGTATAAAATAATTAAAAATGAAATAAGATAAAATAAAAACAAGTGAAGGTCTTAGATTTTTGTCAAGGCTCTCCGAGAACTGAGATATCCCAATCTCATTTGGACTTGATTATAAATCAATTCAAGACTATAAGTTGACTAGTCTTATGAAAACATATAACATAAAACAAATTAAAGTACATGGAATAAATAAAGTTATGCTAGTAAGCAATATGCTCTAAAGATTATAAATACTAGAGCTGGACAAATGGGCTATGGCCCACGGGCCAGCCCGTTTAACCCACTTTAAAAGTGGGTTAAGGCCAGCTTTTTTTAGCCCGTTTAAAAGTGGGTTAATTTTACCCAACCCACTTAACTCGCGGGCCAAAGTGGGCTAGCCCGCGGGTTAAGTGGGTTGACCCACCAACCCACTTTTATAAAAATAAAATAAATAATTATAGGGTAAATATGTATTAATGAAGGTTATTCTTGAGATTTTTTATATTTGAAATTAAATTTATGTGTTAATTATAACAAATAATGACAAATTGATGCACATGCGCCATAAAATTTTATAAAATATATTATTATTGTTTTAAATGAAATATATTATCTAATAAGTTATTTTAGAAAACTTATTTTTATATAAAAAGTAATTAAAATAATAATGAAATTAATCATTAATATATATAACCTTATAAAACTCTCTTTTTTATTATATATATATATATATATATCTTATTCAATTAGTATAAATAAGTTAAATGGATCAACCTGGCCCATTTAACTCACAAAATATGTAAGTGGGTTAAAAGGGTCAAAAAATGGGCTGGTCCATTTAACCCACGGGTTAAAGTGGGTTGGGTTAGGGTCAGGCAATTTTGGCCCGTGGGTTAAATGGGCCAACAAATTTTTGCCGTTTAACCCACGGGCCAAAGTGGGCCGGGCCGGGTTGGCCCGTTTAACCCATTTGCCCACCTCTAATAAATACGTACATATATATACACATATTTACATATAAAAAGTTGTATTCGTAAATAAGAATAAAATAATCATAACATCATGAATCTAATATAAACATAACATTGAGTGACATGAACTCAATGTGTTGTCTTGCATTTTCATTTTCTAGCATCATGCATCATGAGGATTTTTATGTAAATTATTCAAAGACATACACATACACATGTCACATAATGTAATATATGGAGAGTGTTTAGTGTATTTGCCTAAATGAAAGATGAAAGAAAAATTAAGAGAGAGAAATGGGGGAAAAGTGTTGAACATGTGGTGTTTAATGTGTGTTTTGATGAGGAAATGAAATGCACAATTAATGACTCTATCATATTTAAGTTACACTTAATTAGTATAACAAGCACTGAATTTGTTTTGGACATGTTTAAAGTAGTTTTGCTTTATTTTTATTTATGTTTGTTGTAACATCCTGGTACAAACCCTTTTTAGACCTTGTTTTGTTTTGTTTAGAATTTGTCAAAACTTAAAACATGAAAGTTGTAGATATCTCTTTAAGCTTTTATGTGGCATCTTTAATCACCTCAATCGGAGTCACTATGAAAAAGTTATGATCAAAATATGAAATAGTATTGAAGTTGGCGTCAAGAATTGGAATATACCGTTCGAATGGTAATATATGGCATCCAGATGGTAGCATGTGGCACCCGGATAGTATCATATGGCGTTCAGATGGTAGTTTGATCAGAAACATTTTGATCATGTTTTAGTGATCTAATGTTCGTACAATATAGTGTGGCATCTGGACGATAGATGTTTTATTGCTCTGTTTTGCAAGTAGCGTCCATATGTTAAGCCTGTAACGTCCGAATGCTAATTGATAGGAAAATAGCCATTTGAGCTTTACTTTTCCAACCGTTTTTAGGTGTTTTGTTAACAATGGCTAGGAGGCTTTTTAAGATGTTATACATATAAGTGTTTGGGGACTTGAAGAAAAGGTCTTGAGCTTATTTATTGCAAACATCTTATTGTAAACACTCTCTATAAGCATTAATTGTAATTTAAGATATTTTGTAAGTTAGAGCCAAGCATAGTGCTAGTTGCTTTGTAATTGTCAAGCACTATACTAAGTGTGTTGTGAGTAATTGAGTAAAGTCTTGAGTTAAGTCTAATGTGTTCAAGTTTGTAAAGACTTAACTCAAGCATTTGTATTATTAATGTGTTGAAGTCCTCTATTGACGCAAATTGTTGCTGTGAATAAAGTGGTGAAGTCTTCTATTGAGGGAGGCCATTGTTGTGGGCAACAGAGACTAAAGGGCAGACCGAACTCCACATTAAAATTATGGTACAAACTTTCCTTTCCCTATCTCTATTAATTATTGTTATTTATATTTGTTGTTGTGCATGAATCAGGCTTTAGGTTTTGAAAAGAAATTGATATAAGTGCATAATTCATTATTCTTTAAGTGTTACTTAGATTTTACAATTGGTATTAGAGCAAAGACTCTAGGATAAGTGCTTAATCGCATCTAGAGTTTAAGATCATGGCCAGTAATACCTTAAGTTTCATGGAAGAACAATCAATAAATAGACCATCCATCCTAACCAGAAAAATTATGCATATTAGTGTTAGAATTTAGAAGAACGAATATGAGAATTTAGAAGAATCAATCATGTATTTTTTTTTCATAAAATAATGTGTACAGAGGTCAAATTTATGCATGGCAGCCCTAGCGTTAATTTTGGAAACTAATCAAGTCAAATCGTACATTTATGTAGGTCTCCACTAATTAATTACTTGTATTTTCCCATACTCCCCCTCAAGCTGGTGAATAGGAATTTTCCATTCCCAGCTTGGATACAATAATTTGAAAAATTAAACTACTCAGCCCTTTTGTCAAAACATCAGCGAGCTAGCCATATATAAACACATAAGGCGTACAAATCAATCCATTCTCTAACTTTTCTTTAATAAGTATCTGTCAATCTCATTGTCTTTGTTCGATTGTGTTGTACCGAGTTGTGAGCTATGCTGATTGCAGACTTGTTGTCATAGTAGAGTCTCATTGGGCCTTCCCACTTAACTTTTAGATCTTCAAGAATAATTTTTAGCCATAGCAGTTCACAAACACCCTGAGCCATTGCCCAAAATTCTGCCTCGGCACTAGACCGAGCCACCACATTCTGTTTTTTCACTCTTTTAGGTCCCAAGGTTCCCACTAAGTTATGATTTGTTTACATGGTTTTGAACCACTCAAACATGTCTAAAATATATTCTAAAACTTGTATGTTGCTTGTGCATCTCTCTTTGTTTGGCATGTTTTGAGTTTGCCTTTTTTATGAGTCTATAAGGGGAGAAATGTGTGCATAATTAACATGTTTAAGAATGTATAAGTGTAATATCTTTGGAAATTAAGTGTAACTTATAATTCCCTTTAGTTAAACATCAAAGTTTTTAAACTTATTTGTTAAAATTCTTCTATAACATGGATGCTTAATTGAAAGGGAGTTAATTATATATGATTGTCCTCATGAAAAAGGAGGAGATAAAAATGTGTGCACAATTAACATTTTTAAGTACATATATGTGTGACATCTTTGGAAATTAAGTGCAACTTCAAATTCCCCTTAGTTAAACATCAAAGTTTTTAAATTTCTTTACTAAAATTCTTTTATAATATGAGTGCTTAATTAAGGGAGAGTATTAAATTGAGGGAGAGTTAATTGTGTATGATCGTCCTCATCAAAAAATGGGAGATTGTTGAACATGTGGTGGTTGATGTGTGTTTTGATAAGGAAATGAAATATACAATAAATTACCAGATCATATTTAAGTTACACTTAATTAGTAGAACAAGTGTTCAATTTATTTTAGATATATTTGAACTTGTTTTGCTTTGTTTTTATTTATGTTTGTTGTAACATCCTAGTTTAAACTCTTTTTAGACCCTGTTTTGTTTAGAATTTGTTAAAGCTTAAAACATAAAAGTTTTAGATCTCTCTTTAAGCTTGTTGTAGCATCTTAAATCATCTCAATCAAAGTATGAATGAAAAAGTTATGATTAAAATACGAAATAGTGTTGAAGTTGGTATTGGGCACTGGAATATACCATTTAGACGGTAATATATGGCCTTTAGAAAAAAGCATATGGCGTCTAGACGGTAGTTTGATTAGAAACATTATGATCATGTTTTCAGCGATCTAGCATTCGAATGGTAGGGTGTGGTGTTTGGATGGTAGGTGGTTTATTACTCTGTTTTGGAGGTAGTGTCCGAATGCTGAGCCTACAGCGTCCGGACACCAATTGATAAAAAAAAAAAAAAAGCCATTGAAGCTTTATTTTTTGACCATTTTTTGGTGTTTTGTTGACAAAGGCTAAGAGGCTTCAAGATGTTTTAAATACAAGTGTTTGGGGACTTCAAGAAAAGGTCTTAAGCTTATTTATTGTAAACATCTCCTTATAAATACTCTCTATAAGCATTAATTGTAATTTGAGATATTTTTTAAGTGAGAGCCAAGTGTAGTGCTAGTTGCTTTGTAATTGTCATCATTTCTCAAGCACCATACTAAATGAGTTACGAACAAGTTGGTGAGGTTTTGAGTTGAGTTAAGTGTGTTTAAGTTTATAAAAACTCAACTTAAGCATTTTGTACCATTGGTGTGTTGAACTCCTCCACTGAGGCAAATTGTTGTTGTGAATAAAGTGATGAAGTCCTCCATTGATGGAAACAATTATTGTGGACCGTGGAGGCTATAAGGCAAATTGAACTCCCTGTTAAAATGGTAGTGCAACGTTTCATTTCCTTATCTCTTTATTAATTATTGTTGTGCATGAATTAGGCTTTAGGTATTGAAAAGAAATTGATATAAGTGCATAATCCACTTTTCCTTGATGTTACTTAGTTTTTACAAGGCGGGTAGCGGCACTTAAAGGAAAAAGGGGATAGGAGATTTTAAGAGAGTTTTGAGAGAAAGAATGATTGTAAGTGTGAGTAAAATGAAGAGGGAATGGATATTTATAGATGAAAAGGGAAGGGAAATAAAAATAGAAAAATAATTTTAAAAGAAAATGGAATGGGGAAAGAGGCGCTGATTCTAGAGGAAAGGGGAGAGAGAGAGAAAAGAAAATATTAAGAAAAGTGTAATAAAGTATGATGATTATATATGTATAAGAGTAAGTTATTTAAGATGTAGAAATAAGGTGTAAGAGTGTACGCAAAACGTTATTGATATGAACAGTAGTGAATAGTAGAAAAGACTAATTATTTATCGATAAAAAAGTAAAATACGTGTATAAATGCTATAATTAACCTTTTATGAGCCGATAAAATTTTATTTGATATTATATGGATATCTTAATATTATTTTAGTATTAATTATTTGTCAAAATATTTTATCTCGATTCACATATTGGTAATCGAATATAGAAATTAATATAAAAGGTTTGAATTTATTGCGGTTTCAAAAAAACTTATCGTTTTAGGGTATAAGTCTTATGCTCGACTAATGCTTAGGGTTTCCATGTTTTTCTACATCATTTAGTATTTTTAGGGTTCTAGTTTCATATTTGATCCAGCCTAGAGTTTCCAAGGTTTAGAGTTGACTTGTTTTGACTTTAGGATACCGATTCTAATATCGACTATGGGGTTTCACTTATAACATTACTATAAATTCTAGGGGTTTACACCAGTTACTTTCCACAATACCTTTACAAAGAAGGTATTTAATCCACATACCTTGGAATCTAAAAGGTCGTGACTTACTTTTTTGCCTTCCTAAATTTGGATGTATATTAAGCAGGATAGGCTTATGATCTGACTAGCTCTTCATCAAGTGATATAATTTTGTTTATGGGAATGTATCTAGCCAATTCCCATTTACCCAGGCTCGATCAAGTCTTATCTTAATTAGTGTTGATAACTTTTTCTTTTTCTTTTATTTACCATGTAAATGGTGTTCCCATAAATCCTACATCAAGTAGGTGACAACCATCCATACATTGTTGATATAAGTTTACTCTATACTAATTGATGAGAGCTTCCGCCCCCTCCTCCCCTTCCTCCACCCAACTTTTCATTATCACTCAAGACTTCATTAAAATCCTCTATTACAACCCAAGGGCTATCAACCCTATTTGAGAAAGATCATAGACTATCCTATAGCATCTTTCAGTTAATAAGGTACTGGCATATATAAGAGAAATATAAAGAGAATGAGAACATGAACTGACATGTACATTCAAGTGGATCTCTTATCTGCTAGTGAATAGTGTACGAGCAATAGCATCTTCTCCGTTTTACAACGCAATAATGCCTCTACTTAAACCCATCGACTCTGCACAAGCTATCTTATTAAAGCCTAGGATGCACCAAAGGCCATTTGTAGCACCCCTGTGGAATCTAGTCTCAAGGAAGACCATCAGATGGGAGGCATGAATTCTCTTTAAAACTCCAATGATTAATCATCATGTTGTCATTATCCTTAGTTGGACATTTGAAGCGCATAGCTTCGATCATGAATTACCATGGCCTGTGGTTCATTACAGGCATCATTGGAGTTTTTTCTAGTGAGCTGAAAATCCATGGTGTTATCTCCTCAACATTCATTACTAGAACAATTGGGATGGCCAACAACTTTAGTAGTATGTTCCCCTCATCATTGATCTCCGCATTAATGCCCAATATGTGAGTTCCTACATTTTTAGTACTATAAGTGGGATTAAAATTGTTGTTGGCTTACTTGGATGACATGCAGTGGTCCCTCCCCGTATCGTTTGGATGATAGGGTTGTTGAATTTTATTTCCTCCCTCCTCATGGGGATTGTTACCTGGTATCATATCATTAGCAATTGGTAGTTCATTAGGGTAGGGTTCAATAATGGTGTTGCTTGGATAACTTCCACTAGCACATTGTGTAAGAATCCTTCTAAATGTATTTGCCACATTATTGATTTACGTGTATCTGTTGGTATCGCCGATTTTTCACCACAAATAGGAGTCTTGCGTTGTGAACCATGTCTTTGAGCTTGGTTTTTCACATAAATAAGTTTGTTTAGTCAAGGTATGCGTTCTTTTGATGTGTGTTTCTTTGTAGATGAGAAAGTCAAAAAGACATTTGGATTATTGCTTTCATCTTGTAGTTGGTTTTGGTCATTAGTGGCGACTTTTGATATTCCTTCCATGCCTTCAGAATGGCGATTACTCATGATGGTTTTTCCAATCTCGGTAATTCTATTTAATGAAGTGGCAATCTTAGAAGATCTCGCATTGGAATACTAACATTATTTTATCCCCCTTTGAACTTCATTGGCTCTCGAAAGGTTATTATTCTCATTAAAAGTTGGATTTTCTTGCATATTGGAAGCTCCATGTGGTGTCCTTCTATTGTTCATTTTTCTCCTCTCGACTTCATCCATTCCCTATACCCTTTTGCGTCATGATTCTTATTTTTGTTGTTATTATGAATTGAATTAGGGTGTGGGTTTAGATGTTGGTCTACAATCGCCATTGAATTTCTATTAGAATCTTCGTGGTTTATATGGTCACTTGGGCATCCCATGTTTGCTTGATTTCCAATATGTTCACAATTCATACAAAAGTTGGGAAGTCCCTCATATTGTATCCTATATATCTAACCATCAATCATAACAGTATGTATAAGAGGAGGGGGGGGGGGGGGGGGGGGCAAGGGGGGGTGGGGGGGGGAGGGGGGTGGGGGGAGGGGGGGGGGGGCAAAGTCAGGCATGTTGTCCTCTTTGAAATTATGTGGTGAAAGTATCAAAACTTAGCACTGTACTTAAGATTTGCCTAATCTTCGTTGAAGCCTCCTGGTAATAATAATTAATAGGCAATTTTTGGATCCATGCTCATATAGCAATCGAATCAAACATCGTAGTAGATGGAGTAAAGTTTAGGATCTATTGACAGATTGCCAAAAAAATGAACTAGGGTCCTTCCTTAATGATGAATTAAAAATACTCTTCATCCTTAAAGCTACACTAAACTTATAAAAGCCATGAATGCATCTCCATGTGTTTTTCAATTTACTCAGAAGATTATGATATTCTAGATTAAGACCAATTATTTTCACAATTAAAGTATGCTTCCACTTCGACCTCACGAATGCTTTCTCCTCTTTATTGAAGACAATTGTTTTAGCACCTGAATCATCGCTTTGACTATTGTTTCCAATACGGTTTTCCTCCTCCATGTTGTTTTATCTTGGAAAAAAATCTTATTCATAAGCACCAAGTATAAGAGATGCTGCAGTATCACAATAAGATTTGCAGGGTGCACTTGCATCATTCCACATAGGATTCTCCTCATTGACCATGTTGCTCTGTAGTGTTTCGTCATGGTTGATCTCAATAGTGCGCTTTTTTATTCTCTTGAACAATCACTTTTTCGATCTTTTTGTAGGGTTTCTTGTGAGAGAGTTAGGGTTTTCCATTATTTGAAGATACCAAAAGAAAATCTCTATTTGAAAAATAATCACTCTCTCTTAGTTGGCATATTTATTTTTCCCTTTTTTACTTTCCTCTCTCCCCTCTTTCCCCTCTTTCTCCGTGCTTCTTCTTCTTCTTTTTTCACATAATCTTCTTCCTCTTCTTGTCCACACTATCCATTAAAAAATAATAAATATAAATAAATAAAACTTAAAATAAAAAAAACAATTTATGTTTTTGACCCAATAATTCAATCAAAGAATTAAGTTTGAAAAAAAATTAAGAAAAAGCTAATTTTAACTTCCAAATACTAGAAAGTCAAAAAAAAAAAAAATCTTTTGGCTATTGTGACTTCTAGACTACGATGATGAAAGGCTTGAGACATTGGTCACCTATGGATCATGAAGTAGAAAGGACTCCTCAAACCTGATAGCCATTCCAGTTAATAACCCTTCCATCAACAGCTTTGGTTCTTCTCGACTCATCGACCTTTTAGGCTTATGATTAATAGGCAATGCCACATGCGAACCACCTGTACACAATACAGCCATAGAATCCTCTTTGCCTCTACCATCGCTTCCTCACTCACCACTGCAACCCCATCCATTGAACCTACCACGTTGAGCGCGTTATCTCCACTCTCATTCACTTCATTATCCATCCTCTCAAAACACTCCACCATCACCCTTTTCCTACCCTACTACTCCCTCTCCACTTCCTCAGCTACCACCTTATGTAACCACTCACTACAAAGCCTACATCACCTAGAGTCCACCGTGCCCATGGTAAACCCAAAAAAGATCATAACTCTTCCCACACAATCTATTCACAAACCTTATCTCCACTAAGGATGCAACCGAGGCGGCTTCGAGATGGGTTTTACTCGAGTCTTTAATGGGTGTCCCAGAACCCTAGAAAAACCCTATCGGGTTTTTTTTATCATTCCCAAAACCCGACCCGCTAGGGATTTAAGGAACCCATAACCCGACCCGACCACAAGATTTTTAATTTTTTTTCTTAAAAAAAAAAAGTAAAAGAAAGAATTTTGTTTCAAGTTATTAATGATACAAATACTTATATTGAAATAATGGATTTTAGACAATGATATCATATAAAATGATGCAAACACTTCATTTTCACTTATTTTCACATACATAGAATAAAAATAGGTTCATTGCTTTAATAACTTAATATTTTTAATTTATGTCAGGTCGAGTTTTCTCAACGGATTACATAATAAACCCAAAACCCGACCCGATAACTTATCGAGTTTTTTTTTTAATCCCAAAACCCTATAGGGTCGAACCCTATAGGGTTTTTAGCAGGTTGGGCGGTCGGGAACCCTATAACAACCCGCCCCGCTTGTATCCCTAATCTCTACCTACATTGTATCATCCATCTCTAGCCTCTTCTCGATAATCAAAACTGCCCTATAATACCCCATCTCCACTAAATTCTCACCCACTTTATACTTTTCCGACACACTCGTTATTACCCTTTCCTACCGGCAACGGTCTTGGGAGCAAGACACTGTTTTTTTTTTTCTTACTTTCAACACCATAACCCTCACTTTTCTCAAAAGAACTAAGACATCATACTTAGTTCTCCTCCACTTCTTGAGAAGAGGGAAAAGTAAATAAAAATAATAATAATCTGGATTAGAAAGAGGAAAATATAGAGAGAAAGAAATAAATTCGTAGAGAGAGAAAGGATGTTCGGCATCCAAGTAGATAATTTAATAAAATATAGGAGAGAGAATAAAAATAGTTTGATTATAAGAGATGACGTGCTACTTATGAGAAAGAAACGTTACATGTAATCAAGACACTCGAGTATTGTCCAGATTCAAGCTAAAAGTACCATGGGTGCAGAGTTTAAAAAGTTTGAGTATTTTTTTTTTTTTTGTCAAAAATTTTGTTTAGATACAATTCTTTGATATTAAAAAAATTTAAGTAGTATTAAAAAAATTAACCTTATTTTTTTTTTTTTTACTCTAGAGGTAATCATGAAATATCTTAGATAATAAAATATCTTAAGCAATAAAATATCTCAAGAATCTTAATGAAATTATTAGGTGTTATTTATTACCTTAAATATTTGTACATTTATTCCTCTATTAACCTATCCTATTATTTATTAAAAAATTTAAAAAAAGGAAATAACTCGTCTTTTCATCGTGTAAGAAATTAAAAAAAAAAAATCTTCCATGAATGACCAAAAAAGTTGAAAATTTAAAACTATTGAAACAACTTTTATTTTTCAACTAAAGACAAAAAATTTATATATATATATATATATATATATCTTTGACCAGAGATCCAAAGAGTTGAAAAATCTTACTTAACACATATAAACTTGTGTTAAAAAAACTCCATTAAACAAACCCTTATATACGTATGACTTTCAAAATATGAGACATTAAAATTATTTTAAGTAAAGAATAAGAATGTGACTTTATAAAAATAAATCTTAAGGTATGAGATCATTTCTCGTTTATAGATGTGTTAAGAAAATTATATAAATCTCAATTAAAAAATTATATATATATATATATATATATATTAGGGGTGGGCAAAAAAACCGACCGAACCAAACCAATCCGTAACCGAACCAATCCAAACTAAAAATATGATTTTTTTTTCATGGTTTGGTTTGAAAATTTTCAAATCCGAGCCAATCCGTAAATTTATGGTTTGGTTTGGAAGGTAAACCAAACCAATCCGTAAAACCGAACCAAACCGTTTTAGAAAAATATAATAATATTTTACTATATATTTATATGATTTCAGTTGATATTTATTATTTGGTGAATATTAATTAAAATCAACTTATTCTTTTTTAAATTTTTTTAAGCTCATGATATATAATTTTTTGTTGATGATGAACTATTCTTTTTTTTTAATAGCTTTTAACTTTGTAAAATATGAAATTTATTTATTCAGTTATAAACTTTCATTATGTATTAATTATTTAATATTTTTTGTCAACTGGTCATTTTATTCATTGATGAATTTTGTTGATAGATGATTTTTTATTTTAGCTAAATTATTGGTAGATAATTGACATGATAATTGTATTAAAAATCATAAATTATGACTTACTATGTATTGATTAGTGAATGTATTTTATTGATGGATAATTGATTTTATAGAGAACTATAGATTAAAAGTATGATGAATTTATAAAGTATTTTGTCGTGGTTTATAATATCAATTTTGTAAAATGATATAAATATTTAAGAATCTATACAAATGTAAAAAAACTAGAACAAAGAAAATTTTTAGTTAGAATTTTGATTTAAACCGTAATCCAAACCGTTAATTAATTTTAAAAAATTTATAATCCGAACCAAACCGTTACTTAAGGGTTTGGTTTGGAATGAAAAAAAAAAAAAAACAAAACCGTAAATTATGGTTTGGTTTGGTTTTAGGAAAAACCAAACCAATCCGATTCGTGTCCACCCCTAATATATATCATTATAGTAATATATCTAATACATGTGGCACATATTATAAATGTATTAATACATTAAAAGTTCTTAATAAATGTGACACTAGAACAATATTTTAGTAATTTTTATATAATTAACAAAATTACAATAGATATAAGTTTAACCCATTAAAATGTGGTATTTATGAAAAGAAAAATTATATGGTATCTTTTACCAAACTTTGATTCATGATTTTAACAATGTTGCCAGGGGTAGAAGGGTTGGTGTCAATAAAAATTTAAAAATTAATAAGCGGCAAAAGCAACAATAAAGCATGTCACTACTATATGGATTCGAAAAATGTAAAAATAAACCATTTGACATGCCTCCGAGTGCTCTATCTTCTGTCCTCCTAACTTTGAATGCTCTATGTCTAATCAACATCAATGCCTTATAGCTGTCATGAATTAATATCACTAATTTTTAATTATTACATAACCATAATTCAAATTTTTTAACGCAAGCATTGTAAGTATCGTACATATTTTACTTCAAAACAAATTTTAATTGAAAAGCACTCCAATCTATATAAACATAACATGTACGGGAAGAAATGAAACTCCTTTTTTTTGTACTATTTATTGATTTTCATTAGTTTAAAGTTTAATATACTATTACAGTTCCATTCACATCACACGGACTCAGATCTCGGTCTTTTCTTCTACTTAAAGATTACCATCTACCATCTACCATCTACTGCAATTTGGCATGCAACATGGATGGCCTTTCAATGCGAGCTTTCGAGTGACGGCGATGACTACAGACGAGTGTGGTGTTTGCCCGATGTTGGTAGTGTGGTGATCATGCCGCTGTTCGGTAAACTCAATTGTGCAACTCGGTCAAATAGGTCTTGGTGGCGGTGACTGACTGTAAGCTTCTAAATTTTGTACCAAGTCTTAAGTTAAAACCTTAGAACTAGAAGTCAACCAAAAACCCTAAAGTCAACAAAACCTATATCAAACTCTAGAGTTTAGATCTAGCAATCCTGCGCTCTTAAACCTTAAATAACGAAATTGAGATAATTGTGTATAATAGTTCGTAATAATAAAGGAAACTTAAAAGTATCAGATTTGCTAATTTTTAGTGTGTTTCGGATCCAAATAAAATCAGTTTTCGAAAACCGTGACCTGATACACTGGATGGTAAAAATATTTCGATGACACCGTTAGATTCGTAATAATATAAGGAATTCAAAAATATCGGTTTTATAATTTTTTTGTAGCTAAAAATATCAAATATTGCATTTATATGCATATTTCATTTACTATCGGTAAATTATTAGTCTTGTTTATTATTTATTGTCCTATTATACTATTCCTTACTATTCATCTATCATTACTTTTTCTTACATTTATATGTCTATTTTTTACTTTTTACCTTTCTTATACATCTTAAATTATATCATTTTACACATTACTTACTTTTGTTACAAAATGCAAATTTAATTATTTTTCTCCCCCTTATCTCTCAAAAATCGACACCCCTCCCTTTATACTATCTATTTATTTTTCTTTCTTATTTTATTTGATTACACTTAATTTTCCTCTATATTCAACTATAAATACCCATTTTCCCTCCACTTCTTTTACATAACAAAACTCTACCAAATTCTCTCTACAAATTTCTCTCTACCAAAAATCCTCTCTAATCAATTCTTTCCAACTTTCTTTCTTCTATACAAAAACCATCTTCCACATATTACTACCCACATATTCTTACATCCATCATTTTCCTTCTTCAACAAATACACACATTTAGGTAAAAATTCTTTATATTTTTTTTTCCATGTCATGTCACTTAGCATGACCATGGTGTTGTTTTTTAAAGCTCATGCGAGCTGTAAAAGTAACAACATATTCATATTTTGTTTTTGCACATGTCAAGAATTCTTAATATGTTATTTTGTTATATTATGTTATTATGGTTATATTGCTCCTAATCTAGCCTTGTATATATATTATTAAGTATATGTATATTTTTTAGAGCCTAACAGCTCACTAACTCTCACTAACATGCTCTTCCTAGTCTTATTTTTGTTGCTCTTATTATGTTTATTTCTTTTCTTTCTTTTTCTTTTTCTTTTTCTTTTTCTTTTAGGACTAGTCTTTTTTTAGTCCTGTGATACCATGATGAAGCTACTGTTCTTAATACTTAACCTTATTATTTTGCTTATTATTGCTTCTTATATTTTTTATATTATTATGTGATATTTTCATCTGTTTCATACTACATAATCATATGAATGTATCATTATAATGATATTGTCTCAACAAAAATAAAGAGGAATTTTCTTTGATAAAGGAAATGGAACTAAACTATTTTATTATATAACTTTGACAAAAAAAAAAGATTTTGTCATAAAAAACATAGAAAATTATTTTAATAAATTAATTTAAAAAAATTAGACAAACTCATCATAAATTTTCTTAGATGTCAATAAGGATGATTTTATCAAAAAAAAAATTAACTACGGAAATAAACACTCTCCTTTTATAATGAGTAACATGTAGTTTATTAAATATTAATGTTAATAATCCTTTGATATGCATTTTTTTCATAAAAGCTTGAATTAGGATTTTACCAACTTCGTAGTAAAAACCAAGAACTAGACTAGTTTTCAAAGTTAAGATAAAAATCACCCCATTAATATTATAAATCCACTTAGAGAAATAAAAATTTGTCAAGTTTCTAGATGATAAACTCATTTTCAAAGAAATACAATAATATAAACATGATAATCTATTGAAAGTATTTCCTTCCAAGTGAAAATTGGTGAGTCGTTATTAGGTTTCCAACCCGCTGAGCCCACTAAAAATCCTATAAGGTACCATGTAGGGTTTAATGTTTGGTTTTGGGTATCATTTTAAAACTCTATAGGGTTTCAGGTCATATATATATATAATATAATGAAATTTTAAAAAATAAAATAATTTACTTATATTTATTAAGATATTTTATGGGATGGTATGTTAGATTTTACTTAAAGTAATAAAATATAAGGGATTTTGGAATTAAGAGTTGCAAAATACGTAATAAAAGTTCTAGGTGGTTCTATGATTGGTTAAATATCATACTAGATAAAACTTATTTCTAAAATGATGGTTCCAAAACACTTGTAATTACGACCTTCATTACCCTTTTCTAACTTCATGTAAAATGGTGGGTATCATGAAATTAACTCATGAAAAGCATCTCTCATATTTATATATATACACATACACAGATATAATATATATACATGGAAACCATGTGTGATGATTTTGAGTATCTATACCGTGAAATGAAACCAATAGCAAACGAGAATTTTATATATTTTTTTTGCCATAATGATTTTGAATTGCTATCTCTATTACATCACTTTTTTTTCAATTAATAACTTATAGATGAGGATTCCTACTGTTAGCGGTTTCGCACGTGTCGCATGGGTCTCTCGCATGGCACTTAACTTTAGAATGCTGTTGAGGAGATGACACTTGCTGATGGGATAGCTTGGAGAGAATGCAAGGGGAGAAGCAAGAGGTATTCTCAAGGTATCGAACGTACATGTGATAGGTAAGGGAGCTTGAGTAGACCTCGTGCGTCAACTTTATAGTTCTTGAGCAGTTGAGATGGAAATTTGATTGAGTTGCCTTGATTGATCTTTCTGAGTAGAGCCTCCTCTATAGAATGTTGTTTTTCTTCTCTTTGTGAAAGTTGTAAATGAGGATGAATGACTAAGTATTTATAGGCACTTGGAGTGGATGACGACTGTCAAATCACCTCAGTGATTGACGGATGAGATGGAGTAAGCTCAATTCATGTTTATCCTAAATGATCTCCTCATGGGCCAATACCAACAGTCATCTCCTATGTGTGCATAAGCCTGCCTGAGAAAAGGTTGGATGTGGCGGACCGATCCAACGGTTCCTGTTTCTAGCCCACCAAGCTAGTTCTCTCCAAGCCATCTCAAAGATTGGACTAGGCTCGCTAGGCCCTCTCACCTTGCCCTTGAGTCAAGCCCAATAATTAAATTATAAAATATAAAATTATAAGCCCGCTCACATTTTACTCATGACCAAAATTCTTTGGATAGAGTTCAAGTATTTTGGGTATTAGCTGCATTTATGCATATTTTAACCAATACTTGGCGCATGATGCTTTAAGTTGAAGACTTCATTTGTTGGAGTTGAGTCATCAAGTAAAAGTCAAGAACCAATGCTACAAATATCCTTATTGCATATAATTATATTGTAGTATGCAAATTTGCAGCACCACTCTAGTTGCGCATGTCGCCTTAGTATATCTAAATGATCTGCTCCTCTGAGTGCCCTTGTCCCCATGAATGCAACCAATAAAATGACCTCCATAAATGTAGCCACGTCATATGTTCTTGCAAATTACTCTTTGATTCTTAAGTTCCATCAAAATATGCCAAGCAACTTCATGCATCAAAAAATTAAATTTTGAAACTGTCATGCTTCCATATTTATTTCGTATTAATGGCATATTACTTTCCAGATTTTCTTTCCTACGATTTCAAATTTTTTTTGGCTTGCCATCAGTTACTAAATATCATTAATAGATATGTAATCACATTCAATCCTCCCTTCTCATCATTCATTGAAGCAATAAATATTTCAACTCTTTTCAACTTCATTTAAACCCATTTGCACCCATTTGCTCCCAAATTTAATGCTGTCTTTTGAACTTCCTAAAATTCAATGCTATCTTTTCAACTTTTTCTCTTCCAAAACTCCAAATCTTTCTAGCAAATTCGACTGTTGAATCCAAGAAAATCCCCTCGACCGTATTAGTAGCAGATAAGTCTTTCAATATTCATTATTAATACATAATAAATTCAAGCAAATTCCCCTTTTTTTTGTACATAACTACCGTAATTATGTTTTTAAGTCAGGTAACTGCCATAATTATGTTTTTTCAATTACGTAACTGCCATAATTATGTTTTTCTTTTTTTAGTTACGTCCACTTTTTTAGTTATGTAAACCATTCCACCAATTTTGAATGTATTGTCCTTTCTTTTGTAGGTATCTTTGTAACCAGATCCAATAAGGGTTGGTGATAAGAGAGTTGAAAAAAAAAAAATCAATCTCGACATAACCCAGTGTTGAAGTTATCAAGCAAAGAGATTTGCCGGTGCATCAAGATAGTAATCTGCCACAAATCCAAATTCCCCAACACTAGTGGACACCATTTATGAAGATACGTTCTAGGACAAAGCTTCTCGCCTCAAGTTATATGCAATACCCCCTATTGATGGTGACTTCTGACTAATCAAAGCCTAAGCCGTGCGCTAAGTTTAAGAGCACCATTAGGGGGGACTCAGTGCTACGTTTGAGGAACGAATGGAAGGAGCTACCACTTTCCACTACACACTTCGCATTTCTTAAGGAGCTGCTATCGGGATAGAGAGACTGGGTAGACTACATCACTGATCAACTAGAGTATGTAAGATTTCTAAAACAAGCCAAAGTTTATAGCGCCATCATCACCTTTGCTTGCTTATGGCTCGTCAGCACAAACAAGATGGAAATATGGTGTGCCATTATCTCTTGTTGGAGAATCCAGACTCATACATTCATCATTGCATGTGGGAGATATCACCAACTCTTGAAGATGTGGCTGTACTTTTGAATATGCACCGTTCCGGGCTAACTGATGCTGCTGCAGTTGTCACTTCACACAAGGAATGCGACCTAGAAGCCTCTTTAGTGGTTGTGTTAAAGGTTGCCTATGATGATAAAAGGAAACCTTGTTTCTCTGCCTGGATGACACACTTCTTTGAGGAGTGAAGAAGGAACCTATCTCAAGTAGTGGGACCAGCTCATGGAAAAGACTAAGCATGTTTATATTATTACCCTATATCTGACTTCTTTAACTAATATGTTTCTCTTTTGGTTCTTTGATGTACATGTACGAAATTATAGGCTTCATTGCGTTTTGGTTATCACCGTTCATGTTCCCTGGTGAACCAGAAGAAGGTGTATGCCTTCAGCTTTTCCCCATGGTTGTACACATTGCTTAAGGTCAATGCTTTGCACTAGCTCCTTTCTACCTGGAGTCTTTATATTGACGTCTTAACCTGTATCCCCAGGCTTTCGTCCATTCTAAGGGTCAATATGTGAAGGTATCACATATAGACTTACATTTCTTATAGCTGTTATTCTGTGAGCGATTCCGGAACTACCTTACACAACCAACCATCAATTGGGACTCAAATCTTGCTGCTCCTCGGGCATGGGCATGGACTGGAATAGAGGTGAAACGGCCACTTCTTCAGCTTATCGATGTTAAGAAAGAGTTCACCTTCTGCACTTTTGTAAAACCTCTTAAAGGTTATCAGGATAGTGATGGGCTTTATCCTCCTGGTTCTAAAAGCGAGATCATTTTAGTTGATAATGTGGCAAGTTAGACAAAAGTCAAGGCAGGTTTATACTTTGGTGCAATCTAAGGGGCCTTCCATCTTTGCTTAACAAAGGAGATTTGAATGGGCGCTTCCTAGAGCAAAGAGTCATGGCATACTCTCCACATAGAGTGGCGTGCCAATTTAGCTTTGATCAAGGAGTGTTGCATCTTTTCAACATCGCATAGAGCTTTGATTCATACATGCATCCTACGATGTAACAGCTATTATTTCCTTCTAT
This sequence comes from Combretum micranthum, assembly GCA_024138025.1. Lineage (NCBI taxonomy): Eukaryota > Viridiplantae > Streptophyta > Magnoliopsida > Myrtales > Combretaceae > Combretum > Combretum micranthum. Next base: position 284,488 of record JAMXBD010001397.1, read on the forward strand.
GAAGCGTTATGGAGTTGCTTCTACCAGTTGGCTAATATACTGGTTGAATTGCATTGCCATCTTCCGTGACTATGTCTTTGCATCCATCGATGATACATTGCAAGCCCCACTAATATATCATCATGAGTTATATCTTAGACTACTACGAAACAGGTATCACAGGTCCACTGGTAACATCCGAGTAGTTGAAGGGTCTACATTGGACAAGTTAGAATCTTTTTCCGGTGAGCCTTCTTCAAACATAAAGTGTAATCATCAACCACTAGGGCTGCAAATGAGCAGAGCTATTCGCAAGCTACTCGAGCACGACTCGTTTAACTGAACGAGCCGAGCTAGCGCTCCAACTTAAGCTTGGGAGCTGGCTCACGAACAGACTCGTGAACAAGTTCGTTTAGGGCTCACGAGCCGAGCTCGTGAATAGGCTCGATAAGGGCTTGTTTAATATATATAATATTGATATTATATTATTAATATAATATTATATATAAATATTTATATTAATTTAATATTATAAAATAATTATATATGCTAAACAAATCGAGCTCAAGTTCATTTAGTTAAACGAGCCTAAGCCCAAGCTCGACTTGTTTAGCTAAACGAGCCTCAATCGAGCTTGAAAAAGCTTAACGAGCTTGAGCCCAAGACTACATATTCTAGGCTCGTTAAATGCTCGACTCCACTCAACTCGACTCGGGCCAGTTAACAAACAAAAAAGTCAAGCCCAAGCCAGCAAAAGCCCGACTTAGCCCGGCTCGTTTACACCCCTATCCACCACTTGAGCTAGGGGATTCTAGGTCAGCAAAGCGTGCATTCATTGAGGAGGTAATATAACTTCTTGTGTATAACTTATTATTGTTATTCCTCTTTTATTGTCTAACAATTTTTTCATTTTCCTTTTTCAAGTTGACACAAATTCTCTTCTAAGTTCACAACGCTCCAGTAGTGTTGTTACACCAGTGATGGTACCAGATGATGAGGATGACGGCTTAGATAAAATTGATTATAAATCGTCTCCAAAACCCTTATGATGACAATGGAAGTAATGTCTACAAGACTGAAGAGCTCAATTAGGAGGATCAGATGATGAGCATACCATTGATGATGGGATCAAGAGCGCATTTGTTGTTAGCGCACCTATGGAGTTTCATCTTCCCCTAGTTGCTGGTGTGTCTTGTGGAAACATGCTAGTAATTTTAGAGGACCACGTTGCATTTGAGGAGATGACTTCCTTTCATGGGTTTAGCGTGCCTTCTCACTTAATAAGACCTTTAGAGAGTCTTAATGCCATGGATAGGGAGTTCTAGGCCAGTTCCCCTATGTTGGGGATAGAGGTAGCCATTGCAATGGTGAAGATGATAGGTGAAGCCATGTCACTGATGGACAAATGTTAGAGTTCCTTATCGATGATAGAGTTGAAGCAACTTATCAAATGTGTTGAGGGAGCTCGTATGTTGTAGTTTAAAGTTGATTGCTTATGGCTTGTTGTTGATAAAGCCAAGAGATTATTAAAATACAGGGATGCCAAGGGGCATCATGATAAGTTGGTGATGAAACTTCAAGAGATTCAATCAGAGATTGTAGCAGCGAAAACTCTGATGGAGACCTCTTAGGAGATGATTACTTGGAGTTTGTAACAGTCTTAGCTTGCAAGCATTAGTTTAGATCTGCTTGTCACTCGGTTTCCATTTTAAACGATTTTGTTAACACTCTTGTTTACTTGAATGAATAATTTTGAATTTGTATGTACATATATATAGGTGAATGTCAAAATTCAACTTAAGCTTGTTAGTAACGTGTGCATGCACTTAGGAAGCATTACTTTCACTTAGCAGTAGCAATTTATAATAAAGGCTATGTGATTCTTATGTCACTCATTGAAGTATTACTCTTGTTTGCAAGCAACAACATTATTACGACTTAGAAATAGTAGATCGATCACGCTTTGAGTAGCGATAGTATCATGTTTCATAGGTTTATCGACTTAGTAATAGAATTTAGTTAATTAATACGGTATTTTCCAATACTTAACCATCAATCACATGTGTTTAAAGCATTCATTTTTATCAAATTAGGTGTGACCTTGTCTTATCATGTGCCTAGGAGACAATGCTTCCACTAGTCAGCATGTCTCATTCGTGTCGTTGCGCACTTAGAGATTATACTCTTACTAAGTAGCAACAACATATATAATTAATGCTTTATGTGTTAATTATCTTTATGTGCTAAGGAGACGAATCTCTAAATTTGCAGCAACAAAAGGCTTTGATAATACAAGCCATAATTTCATTCAAATGATAGTAATGAAAGTACATATATTGCATTTACATATGAATTTCTTAATATGCTGGAAGTTAATGGGTGTTGTAATTTTATCATTGGTTGGATTTAGAAGCTTGCAGTAGCCGCTGTCATGAACTTCATGAATGACAAAGGGGCTTTCCCACTTTGGCGTAAACTAAGGCGTTGGAATACCTTGCCACACATGCTCTGTTGTTTAAAGTACAATGTCACCTTATTGAAATGATCGCTTCCTAACCAACTAATCATAAGCAATGCTGAGCCGTTATTGATAACTAGCGAAGTTGTATTTAGTAGTGTCTCACCTGTCTTCTAATGCTTCTAAGCCCAACATGCGTAGAGTATCTGGTTGAAGATTTACATTGATAGCTAATCATGTAGAGGGAACCAAGATCTCTATGGGCATCACAACCTCCGACCCGTATTACAAGGAGAATGGTGTTACTTGTGTAGGACTGCGCTTTGATATCCTGTAGGCCCATAATGCTAAGGGAAGCTTGTCATGCCATTCTTTATGATTGTCATGCAACATACGACTGAGTACCTTTAAGAGCATCTTATGTGGTAGCTTCTGCTTGTCCATTTCCTTTGGGATAATAGGGAGTAGACTTCACATCATAAATATTATAGGAAGTCAATAGTTGCCGGACATGTGAGTTGATAAAGGGTGTCCCATTATCTAAGAGAATGCGCTTTGGGATCCCAAAGCGACAAATGATATGCTCTTTCATGAAGGTTGCTACCATCGGTTCGGTAGCCTTCTTCAATGGTATTGCCCCCACCCATTTGGTGAAACACTTTGTTATTTCTAAGATCCAATATACCCCTTTAATGGTAGATGGATCGGACTAATCAAGTCGAATGCCCAAGTGTGGAATGTCCATGGAGTAGTTAAGCTATGTAGTGTGACAGCGGGAGCATGGATTGTATGACCATGTTTCTGATAGGCAACGCACTTCTTTGCAAAGTTAAAGGCATTGATCTCCATGGTAGGAAAATAATATCCTAAATCCAACAAATGATAGTATAACTTCCTTCCTTCTTGATGCTCGCCACCATTTCCAGAGTGGGCTTCAACCAATATAGTGTCTGATTTAGGAGGAGTGATACATCTAATGGATTTTCCCATGAACGTTCAACTTCATGCATGATGTACTTCCTTGCTTTATGCTTAACTAGTCGCGCATCCGTGCTATTTGTGGACAGGGTGTTATTCTTTAGGTAATCAATATATAGTCGTCGTCAGTCACTAGCACTTGCTATAAAGTTGCATTCACCCTAATCTGATAACTCTGAGCATTTTAGGCAGCTCACATGCAGCTAAGAAGCGTCTTTGGACATGGTTGGCCAATAATATCTCGCGCGCTGAATGCGATGATTCAAGGGTGGCCCTTCTCTCCACACTAGAGTTTATGGTATTTATCCAACTTAAGAAGAGCTTGCTTTGCATAGATGCAACGTGCTAGGATGTCGTCTGGACCCCTAAAGTAGAGGACGTCATTGATGCGAGTAAAATTCCTCAGAGTTGACATAGAAGTCGCATTGGGTTGCGCTAGCTACATCTTGATGAGCATGCACTAATCATCTTACACTTCTTCTTCTTCGTCTATTAAGTGTAAGATGTGCAGGAAATAGATTTCTCAATTACCTGAATATTCAGGTTGTCTTCGTCAGTTTGCATGGGAACCTTAGAGGCTAGTGTTGCCAATGCATCTGCATAACGATTACTTAACCGCATGGTGTGCTCATATTTTACTAAATTGAATTTTCCCACAATAGCTTGCATTGCAGTCTTGTAAGGCGCAAGTGTTGGCTCTTTCAGGGTAAACTCACCATTTGCTTGCTTTATTATCAGATTTGAGTCACCACAGATGCATAGGCATGGTTGATGAAGGTACAATTGCACCAAGTTCGTCTCAACAAATTCAAGTTTCTAAAGGAATGATTACACGGAATAAAGCCAAGAAGCTTCGGGAAAGATTTCAAGGATTTGTGCAAAAATTTGTTAAAGATCACTCCAAGTTCACCAACATCGATTTAGAACAAAAAAAATGAAGGCTTTTACCATCATTTTCGCAACCCATAAGGATAATACAATATCATCAATGGAAATCAGTCTAGAGCTGCTTGTTTTGCGTTCAATACCGGCAGTACAAAGACCAATGTCGTCGGCCTTCATTTAATTTTTGTCTTTTCAAATTTCTATTTTTTTAATAATGCAGGGATTAATTATAATTATGTTTTCAGTTATGTAACTGCCACAATTATAGTTTTATTTAGTTACGTTATTAGTTACGTAACTGCCACAATTATATTTTTTCTTCAATTATGTTATCAGTTACGTAACTGCCACAATTATGATTTTTCAGTTACGTAACTGCTTTGTAATAGCTTATATATTAAGGCTAGTATGAGAGATAGAAAATCATATTACACAACATATTTACTTTTGAAAATACAATTTAGAGAATTCCTTTTTCTTTGAGTTCTTTTGAGAACTTGTGAATCTCTTTAAGAATTTGATTTCTTGTTGAGTTCTTCGATTATACCAAGGCTCTTGGTAGGTATTTCCAACAGGGTTGCGATCTTCATATTAAAGTTCTTTGGATTACTCAACCACAGGGTCAAGGTCAATTCCATCTAATTATACTAAGGTTCGTGGAGTTTTAGATCCATATTTGAATATTTCATTGGGTCAAGGTCCGCCTTCTTGATTCTTAAAGTCCGAAAATTTTAAGATCTGTGCTAAGCACCCATCAGATTGGTATCAGAGCCCTAGGTTTTCTAGGAATCATCCAAATTCAGTGAGAATCGAAAACGATACATCAAGACCTAAATTGGTTCGTTCATATTATCTTTTCTATTTCTTTGGTTGTTGAATTTGTTGTTAGGGTTCTTGTAAAAAAAAAAAAGAAGAGAAATTCAAAAAACGAATCAAGAAGAGAGTTGCAAAAAAAAAAAAAAGAAAAGAAAAAAAAAACAAGTAAAAAAAAAGTGAAATTGAGAATTCATCTTTGTTTTCTGGTTAAGTGGAATTTAGATCCTGTTATATACTTATCGCTGATTAAGGTGTTGTGAGGTACAAAAAAAGAAGGAAAATTCAAGAATTGAGATCCAAGTTCGATACAGAACCATAAGACGAAGGATCGAGAGGTAAGGTGGTGAGTGTATTTTGAGCTTGTGTTTACGAGTGTTGAGTGTTATATTTTGTGAGAGATATACGTGAGGGAGTGAAGTGAGGTTTTCTTTCCGTTTTTATTATTTGTTTGAAAATTCTAACAATTACAAGACGTCTAGCCCACCAAGGAAGGAAGAAGATGAGAGTAATTATGTACAGAAGGATATAGCTAGAATGTTTGAAATGTTACAAGCATTAACCACGCAAATGGATTGCATGGAATAGAAGAAATCAAGAGAAGAGCCTGATTATGATGATGAACAGGAAGTCAGGAAGCCTTAAGTTCAAAGGCAAGAATAACTCAAGAGATAGCACTAGTAGTGGAGATGAGAAAGTTGACACCAATTTAAATTCTATAAAATTTAAAATTCCTCCTTTTTAGGGCAAGAATGATCCAGATGCTTATCTGGAATGGGAACGTAAGATTGAGCTGATTTTTACATGTCACAATTATTCTGAGGAAAAGAAAGCTAAATTAGCTGTGGTAGAATTTTGTAGATATACCAGCATATGGTGGAACTAACTAACAATTAATAGAAGAAGAAATCTAGAGGATCCAGTTAGCACTTGGCGAGAATTAAAGCAGATTATGAGGAAGAGGTTTGTACCTCCACATTATTCTGGAGGAATGTATCGCCAATTGCAGGAACTTTCACAATGAAGTATGAGTGATGAAGAGTACTATATGGAGATGGAGACACTCATGATGAAGCTTGATAGCCAAGAGGATAGTGAAGCCTCTATGGCAAGATTTTTGAATGGTTTGAATAGAAATATTGCAAACAAGGTTGAATTGCAGCACTATATGGAATTAGATGAAATGTATCAGATGGCCTTGAAAGTTGAGAGCCAGCTTAAGAGGAAGGAGAAATATAATTTTGCAAGTTCTTCTTCTACTCCATGGAAGAATAAATGGAAGAAGGAGGATAAGAAGAATAAGAAAGAAAAATTTATTCAAGCTATTTTAAAAGAGAAGCCTTCTAGCAAATCCAAAGGTAAATCTGAATCTCAATCTGGTTTGAGTAAAATTCGTTGTTTTAGGTGCAATGGTGTTGGTCATATAACTTCCCAGTGTCCTAACAAGAAAGCTATGATTGCTTTGGGAAGTGATGAGTATAAACCAACTAGTGAAAGTGAAAGAGATGATGATGAGGTGCCTGAATTAGAAGATATTACAGATACTGAGGAGGTAGATGCTTCAAACGTACCATTAGTTATCAGACGTATTTTGAGTACACAGCAGGTAGAAGAGGGAGATCTTCAGCAGCAAAAGGAAAACATTTTCCATACTCGAGTTGTGGTGAAAGACAAGGCTTGCGGTTTAATCATTGATGGTGGTAGTTGTGCCAATGTGGTAAGTGCTAATCTAGTAAATTGCTTAAACTGCCCACATTGAAACATCCTAAGCCTTACAAGTTACAGTGGTTGAATGACTCTGGAGAAGTGAAAGTGAATAAGTAGGTGAATTTAATGATTGCTTTGGGAAACTATAAGGATGAAGTATTATGTGATATAGTGCCTATTAATGCCTGCCATATATTGTTTGGTAGACCATGGCAATTTGACAGGAATGTTACTCATGAAGGGCGTTCAAATTGTTTCATAGTGAGACAAAATGAGAAGACATTTTACTTGAAGCCTTTGACACCCCTAACAAGTTCAAGAAGATCAAAAGAAATTGAAACAGGAAGATGACATGTTAAGAGCTAATGAGAAAAAGAGAGAAAACATAAGAGCTAGTGAGGATGATACACGAGTGACAGAGAGGAAAAACAAAGTGGCTAGTGAGAAAAAAGGAGAGAGTGAGAAGAAGAAACAATTAAATTGTTATGCCACTAAAAATGAGATCAAGAGTGTTGTAAATGAGAAAAGATCTTTAATTGTACTTATGTACAAGGAGATCATGTTTTCTACTGATGATCTTGACTCAAATTTTCCTAGTTCTGTTGTGTCTCTTTTACAGGAGTATGAAGATACATTTCCTGAAGAGATTCCTGGAGGTTGCCACCAATCGGAGGAATAGAACACCAAATAGACTTCATACCAGAAGCTTCTATTCCAAATAGACCAGCCTATAGGAGTAGTCCTAAAGAGACCAAAGAGATCCAAAGGCAAGTAGAGGAGTTACTAGCAAAAGGGTTTGTTCGTGAAAGCATGAGTCCTTGTACTGTGCTAGTATTACTTGTGCCTAAGAAAGACAGAACCTAGAGAATGTGTGTAGATTGTAGAGCTATTAATAAGATCACAATAAAGTATCGTCATCCTACTCCTAGGTTAGATGATATGCTTGATGAATTGTATGGTTCTTGTCTATTTTCTAAAATTGATCTTAAAAGTGGTTACTATCAAATTAGAATGAAAGAAGGGGATGAATGGAAAACTGTTTTTAAAACCAAGTTGGGCCTTTATGAATGGTTAGTCATGCCTTTTGGATTAACTAATGCACCAAGTACTTTCATGAGATTAATGAATCATGACATGCATCCTTTCATAGGAAAATTTGTTGTAGTGTACTTTGATGACATTTTAATCTACAGCAAAAATTTAGAAGAGCATGTGAATCATTTGAGGAGTGTACTGTCTGTTTTGGAAAAAGAGCATATATGTGCTAATCTTAAACAATGTACTTTTTGTATGGACAAAGTTGTATTCTTAGGATTTGTGGTCAGTGCTAAGCATAGAAGTAGATGAGGAGAAAATTAAGGCAATCAAGGATTGGTCTATTCTTACTAGCATCATTGAGGTAAGGAGTTTTCATGGCCTTGCTAGTTTTTATAGACGCTTTGTAAAAGACTTTAGCACTTTAGCAGCGCCATTGACTGAAGTTGTAAAAAAATCTATTGGATTTAAATGGGGTAAAGCACAGGAAAAAGCTTTTAATTTGCTTAAAGAAAAATTATGTTATGTTCCTTTGTTGTCTTTACCTGATTTTTCCAGGGCTTTTGAGATTAAATGCGATGCATCTGGCATTGGCATTAGAGCTGTACTAATACAAGAGGGCAAGCCAATAGCATATTTCAGTGAAAAGCTAAATAGAGCACCATTGAGTTATCCTACTTATGACAAGGAGTTATATGCATTGGTGAGAGCATTGGAGACTTGGCAACACTATTTGTGGCCAAAGGAATTTGTCATCCATGCAGATCATGAATCACTGAAGCATTTGAAAGGACAAGGGAAAATGAACAGGAGACATGCCAAATAGATGGAGTTTATTGAGACTTTTCCCTATGTGATCAGCTACAAGCAAGGTAAAGAAAATGTGGTTGTTGATGCATTATCACGTAGGTATGTCCTTCTATGAACTCTTAATGCAAAGTTGCTAGGTTTTGAGCATGTTAAAGAGTTGTATGCTACCGATCCTGATTTTGCTACTGATCTTGATTTTGCTACTGTTTTTGCTATTTGTGAAGAGGGAGCTTTTAACAAGTTTTATATACATGAGGGATTTTTGTTTAGAGAGGGAAAATTGTGTATTCCTCAATGTTCAATAAGATAATTACTTGTTAGAGAATCTCATAGTGGAGGATTAATGGGGCATTTTGGTGTAACTAAAACCTTAGATATTTTAAATGAACATTTTTATTGGCTTCATATGAGAAGGGATGTAGAAAGGATTTGTAGTAGATATGTTACTTGCAAAAAGGCCAAATCTAAGGTGATGCCTCATGGATTGTATATCCCTTTACCTGTTCCTAGTGAGCCATGGACTGATATTTCTTTGGATTTTGTTTTGGTTTACCTAGGTCTAAGAGGGGTTGTGACTCAATTTGCGTTGTTGTTGGTAGATTTTGAAAAATGGCACACTTTATCGCTTGTTATAAAACTGACAATGCATCTCATATTGCTGACTTGTTCTTTAAGGAAATTGTTAAGTTACATGGAGTGCCTAAAAGCATTGTAAGTGACCAGGATGTCAAGTTTTTGAGCCATTTTTGGAGAGTTTTGTGGAGCAAAATGGGAACTAAGCTATTATTTTCTACTGCTGGTCATCGACAAACTGATGGACAAACTGAAGTAGTGAATAGGACAATGACGACTTTGCTAAGAGCTGTAATTCAAAAGAATTTGAAGTCTTGGGAAGATTGTTTACCATTTGTTGAATTTCCATATAATCGCACTGTTCATTCTACTATTGGTTTTTCTCCATTTGAAGTTGTTTATGGTTTAATCCATTAACTTCTTTAGATTTATTACCTTTACCAGTTAATGAAAGAACTAGCTTGGATGGTAAGAAGAAGGCAGAAACTATTAAGAAATTGCATGAACAGGTGCGACAGAGAATTGAAAAGAGAAATGAGCAATACACTCAACAAGCCAACAAGGACAGGAAAAAGATCACCTTTGAACCAGATGATTGGGTGTGGGTGCACTTAAGGAAACAGAGATTTCCATCTCAAAGGAAATTAAAGCTGGAGCCTAGAGGCGATGGACCATTTCAAGTCATTAAAAAGATCAATGATAATGCCTACAAATTGGATTTACCAGGTGAGTATAATGTAAGTGTTACTTTCAATGTTTCTGATTTAAGTCCTTTTGATGTAGGAGAAGACGATTCGAAGACGAATCCTTTTGAAGAGAGGGGGAATGATGAAGGTACAATTGCACCAAGTTCGTCTCAATATTCAAGTTCCTGAAGGAATGATTACACAAAATAGAGCCAAGAAGCTTTGGGAAAGATTTCAAGGATTTGTGCAAAAATTTGTTAAAGATCACTGTAAGTTCACCAACATCGATTTAGAACAAAAAAATGAAGGCTTTTACTATCATTTTCGCAACCCAGAAGGATAATACAACATCATTAATGGAAATCAGTCCAGAGCTGCCTGTTTTGGGTTCAATACCGGCAATGCAAACACCAATGTCGTTGGCCTTCATTTAATTTTTATCTTTTCGAATTTCTATTTTTTAATAATGTAGGGATTAATTATAATTATGTTTTCAGTTACGTTATCAGTTACGTAACTGCCACAATTATAGTTTTTTTTTTTTCAGTTATGTTATTAGTTACGTAGCTACCACAATTATATTTTTTTCTTCAGTTACGTAACTGCCACAATTATGATTTTTCAGTTACGTAACTGCTTTGTAATATCCTATATAATAAGGCTAGTATGAGAGATAGAAAATCAGATTACACAACATATTTTCCTTTGAAAATACAATTGAGAGAATTCCTTTCTCTTTGAGTTTTTTTGAGAACTTGTGAATCTCTTTAAGAATTTGATTTCTTGTTGAGTTCTTTGATTATACCAAGGTTCTTGGTCGGTATTTCCAACAGGGTCGCGATCTTCATATCGAGGTTCTTTGGATTACTCAACCACAGGGTCAAGGTCAATTCTATCTAATTATACCAAGGTTCGTGGAGTTTCAGATCCAGATCTGAATATTTCATTGGGTCAAGGTCCTCCTTCTTGATTCTTAGAGTCTAGGAAATTTAAGATCTGTGCCAAGAACGCATCAGTGGTGCTCTTGCATTCTGAGTAAAAATGAGTCCAATGAGGAGTGCCTCATAGTCAGCCTCATTGTTGGTATAGTGAAAGTCTAACTTAAATGCTAGAGGTATCTCCTGCCCTGTTGGAGATGTCAACACTACTCTTGCTTCTCGTCCAGTACTACTAGAGGAGCCATCAAATTGTACTTGCCATTATCCATCCAATTCTACCATCATCAAGTCTTCATGGAATTCTGCTGAAATCTAGTTGATGGCATGAGCTTCATCTATTGTAGGAAATTGGGCCAAGAGATCAGCTAACGCTTGAGACTTGATGGCCTTAGGCAGCACGACTGTGATGTCGAATTCTAATAGCATAAGTAGCCATCTGGCAATTGTTCCTGATAAGGCCAATCTTGACAGCAAATATTTGATATGATCGAAGTTAATGATAAGATTAACTTTGTATGCCAAAAAGTAGTGGCAGAGCTTCTATGTTGTAAATACCAACACAAGACAATGTTTCTCGCATGCTGAGTAATTTATCTCACTTCCTTGAAGGGAGCGACTCAGGTGGTACATTAGGTGCTCGATACCATCACGTTCTTGAGCCGGTAAGGTGCCGATGGATTTATTTGTAGATGTCAGATAGAGGATCATTGGCAGGCCTCTTGCGGGCATAGTCATTGTCTGAGGGGAGGTAAGTATTACCTTAATTTTCTGCATTGCCTCCTCCTGATGCTACCCTTACTGAAATGGAGTTCCTTTCTTCATAAGGTGTTGCAGGGGATATGAAATGTCTGCTGATGCAGGTATAAATCGCCTAATATAAGAGACTTTCCCCAAAAATGTCTTCAATTTCTTTGGATTGGTTGGTGAAGGCATGGACTGTATGGCCTGAACCTTAGATGGATTGACATCAATCCGTTGTTTATGAATAACGAATCCAAGGAATTTTTTGGATGAGATTCCGAACATACACTTCAATGGATTCATACGTAGCTTATACAATCTACATCTCTCAAATACCTTTTGCTAGTAGATCAAATGATTAGGTGCCTTACTGGACTTGATGACTATGTCATCAACATAATCTTCCATGAAGTGGCATCCGCATTCTTGAGCCTAAAAGGCATGAAAGTGTAATAAAAATTTCCTACTAGTGTTTTGAAAGTAGTGCATTTAGAGTCTCCAGCAGCTATCTTTATTTGATTATACTCACTAAAACCATCCATGAACGAAAACAGTTCGTGGCCAGCTGTGGCATCTACCAGTGTATCTATATTGGGAAGTGGGAAATCATCCTTTGGGCATGCTTTATTGAGATCACGGAAGTCGACACAAACACATATTTGTCCATTCTTCTTCTTTACTCGCACGATATTGGCCAGCCATGTAGGGTGTTCAATTGACTTGATGAAGCCAGCTCGAGGCAGCTTTTCAATCTCTTCCTTTATTTGGAGTTCGACTTCTGGATGAAAGATACGTTGTGTTTGCTTTAGAGGCTTAGCCCTAGGTGCGATGTTCAACTTATGCACCACTAGCGTGGGCAGGGGTGGATCTAAGGGGGCGATGGGGGCCCCGACCCCTCCCTAGGTCTAGAAAAAATTAATTTTTAAATGTATTTTAAAAAAGAAAAAAATTATATGTTACATATATTACAAAGAGAGAATAATAACATAAAACTAAGTGTGATATAGTGGTTCAGTGCTTTTTCTTACATCCAAGAGGTCACAGGTTCAAATCCCATGAGTGTACTTCTTTTTTACTTTTTCAACATGCTTTTATTACACTACCTACTCTCTCTTTCTCTTTCTTATACTAACTTTTTTTTACCTTTTTCTTTCAAAATGACAAATAATATTAAATTATTTTTTCATAAAATATTAATTATTATTATCCACATTATAATTGAATCTTATCACACACTAATTATATAATTTGATTTAGTAACTTTTTTTCCTTCAATTAATTTTATTAAAATGTACATGAATTAATGAGTAGCTATCCTATCTACATATTTTTTTTATGATCCATTTATGCTAAAAGCAATCATATTGCACATTAATTTTATAATTTGATTTAGTAATATTATTTTTTTTCTACATGCAATGTTAAGAAATGAAAATGAATTATTGAATAGATATCCTATCTAGATATATTGACTTATTTATTTTTATTAAAATGAAAATTTATACAGATACTAACTCTATGTTTTTTATTAATAATTAATTTTTAAGTGACACATATACAATCACTTATGGATGTATTGAATACTTTTAATTATTGTTTGAATGGTTTTCTTATGACATTTAAAAAATATCACATTGAAATTATTACGAAATTCTCATAAATATATAAGATGTAATATAATTGTAATAGCGAGTAAATGTAAATAAATAATTTTTAAATTAACCTAATTAAGGTCCTCCTCCCCCTCCCCCCCAAAAAAAATCATATAATCCTGCGTCTGCCCCTGAGCGTGGGGTCTAGTCCAGGCATTTCATCATATGTTCAGGCGAATACATCTCTATATTTCTTCAATAATTCCATCAGATTGACCTTAATCTCCGGTAAGAGGTTCTTACTGATAAAGATAGTCATGGGGATTCCCCTTGTCTTACTAGGTTCAACTCTTCAACCTCTTTTGCTTGAGGTTTCATTTGGTCTTAGAGTTGTAGGGAGGCGGGTTGGGTTTCTTGTATTATGATGGGAGCTGAAGATGACATGAAAGCCTCTTCAAATCTCGTAGACCGTCATAAGTAATATACCCTTGTCCCGTCAAGTCTAACTAAACTTTCAACCTTTGTAACTTGTTTCTGCTTATTCCTACCTCCCCGGGAGCCATGTCTCCTCTTTTTGTTTTGTTTCTCCTGAGTCCCCTCTCAGGTAGGTAGTGGTATGCCAGAAGGTTCCGCAATAGCCATCTCTCCTTCCTCTGCATACTCATCGAAGAAGCCGGCTTCAACGAGATATGACTCGTTGTACTCAAAAGGATTCTTTGCAACTAGAATGAATACATTTTTCTCTTTTCAATGACCCTTCAAACATTGATGCAGTGTCAAGGGTATAAGGTTGTGATCATGTAGCCACTTCCTTCCATTAAGCAAATGGTAGGATACGGGCGCATCAATCACATGGAATTGCATGGAGCTTTGGATTGGTCCAACCATAAAATCAACATTGACGTATCCCATTATGTTTGTGGCCGGGTCAATGAAACTATTGACAACAGTGGGTTGCTTCACAAGCCGTCTTATGTCTATATTCGCAGCCTTGAATGTAGACATTGGCATGATGTTTATAGGGGCGCCATTGTCTATGAACAATTTCTTGACATGATGTCTGTTGAGTGTGCTCTCAACGTATAGCAAGTAGCTGTGATTGGGATTCTTCACACACATGTCTGCTTCTATAAATAGAATTGCATTCTCATGTGCGTGTGCCATTCTTCGTATAGGTTGCGCTGCACTACACTCCTCGTATTATCTATTAGAAATCTGGGTGAGTGTGGTAGCAGCCGCAAGTTGTGCTTCTTCATCAAATCCCAACAAGTCAAAGAATTTCCTGAAGTTGGTAGTCTTCATTAACCCAACAGACACTATAGGACCTGTGCCTTAGTCATCAATTATTGGCATTTCCTTCTCTTCTCGGGCCTTGGGCTATGGCACTTCTTTGTCTTCAGTCCTCAGATCATGGTTAACAATACTTGCCATACCCTGTTGAGCATTGTGTGCAGGGAGTGGGTTGTTGTGTACATTATTTTCTTCAATAACGAGTTCTCTATTTTGACTTGCTCATTGAATATCTTCTTGAGTGTCCAACACTCTTTAGTGGGATGACCCACGGTCTGGTGAAATCTATAGAACTTAAGATCACTCTTCCTAGTTGCATTGGGAAGGCACTCAACCCTTGGGAGCTTGATTTTTCCATCTCTCAACCATTAGTCAAGTACAGTATGAACCTTCCCCATGGGACAAGGGAAAGAGAGCACTAGTGGAGCACTCCTTGACTTATCATTCCTTAGCTTCTTAGTATCTTTGGAACTTTTTCCCTAGATTGAGCTAACATTTGTAGCTCTCTTTCCAAACCTTTTACCTCTTCCATGTTGTCTGGATATGGAGTTGTTGGTCCTTCACGTGTTTTCAATGAGAGCAACAAAGGAACATAGATTGAGATTCTTGAGATAGACGATGTATTTAGTGAACATCCCTTGGATGCAGATCTTTACAAGTTCTTTTTCATCACATATATCTTGAATGTCCATAAAGCGTTCCTTGAAACGCTCGATATAGTCCATAAAATCTTCTTCTGACTTTTGTTGTGCTCTTCCCATATCAATGATGGTGACCCGCTCCTAAATAGAGAAGAATTTCTCTAAGAACAACTTGCACATTTTTCCCTATGAGTCAATGGACCTTGGGGAGATTGACATACCAGGTGTACGCCTTCTTGGTCAGAGATTTAGAAAACTCTTTCAACTTTAAATCATCCTCAAACTCATAGACTTCTAATGTCTCAATGAACTTCAATAGATGTTCTTTAACACTACCCCTATTGCCATTGCATAACATGAATTTAGGACTAACATAGTCCTTTGGGTAGGGATTTGCAGTAATCTAGTAGTAGTATGGAAGCTTTAAGACTAGTACTCATGCAAAAGACTTCGCTCGAATCTCCTTCAGATAAACATCAAAGTCTTCCTTTGTTACAAAGGATTCCTTTGATGCGAACGCTGATGGAGTAGCTAGTAGAGCTGGCACAGTAGGTGGAGTTGATGCAACTATAGAAACTAATGCATGATCATTATTGGGTGAGGGAGCAATCTCACTCGGGTTGGTACTAGAGCACACACGTGAGGATGATGACCTGCCAAGTTGGAATATACTATTTTCTACTTCAAAGACTGGTTATTGCTTAACCGCAACCTGTGGTGATAGAGTCTGCACATTCACCCCTCGAGGCGTGTTTGCCTGAATGGTAGGAGTTATGGTAGGCTGGGATAAAGAGGGGGCGCTTTGCCACACAACCAGGGTGGGGCTTGGCAAGGCTACACCTTGGAGTGCATCAACATTAGTTGCCATCCCTAGTATGAGACGGTTGAGTGTAGCTAATAACTGGTTCATGGATTGATTGTTCTCTTGTATGGTTCACGTTGTCTTAGCATTACTTTCTTGTATAGCATGTATGACTTGTGCATTATCAACAATGATACATTGCATGTTGGTAACATGATTAGCGTTGACATTAAGGTTGGCATCTTCCAATGCTGGCATATCTGGATTGATTGTGTTGGGGTTAGGGTTGCTAACGCCTCGATTCACGTTGTCGTCGATGTTACTTGGCTTTCTTCTTCGGGGTACCATCATGATTGGTGTCAAAATCCTCAAATCCTCAGTAGAGTTGCCAAAATGTAGATGAAGGTGATGCAGACTCCTCAATAGATCTCAAATAAAAATATGATCTTGATCTTTTTAGGGTTTTGAAGTGATATGAAATTGCAAAATAAAATTGGATATGGATGAAATTGTCTCTCGATAGATTCCACGAACAACAATATCAAACTAGGTTGCGAATAAATTATAGATCGATGGGATCTACGACCTATAAATCACTCACAATTGTCAAATGAATCACGAGATTCAAATAACGGTATTCGCCATAATTCTATATAACAACAAGAATTGATAAGAATAAGGATTAAAGTGGGAAATTTTAATCTCAATAATAAAATTCTCTAAAAACAGAGTTTCACAACTCTCTCAAGAGTATTCTCAAAAAACTAATCTTTCCTAGCCAAAACCTAATACATATAAAGAAACATCTTTAAAAACTTAAAAGTCACGCTGGAAATAAATAAACGAATGCTGGCAATTAATAAAGGAATGCTAGTAGCGTTGTTGACCGGTGTTAGGAGTTTCGATTCTGTGAACATTAGCGCTAGCTCTTGGAAGTTGAACGTCACCAGCTTAGGGCATCTACGCTATCGGCATAGGGCGGCTACACTACCGATGTAAGGCCGGCGTAGGAATAATATGAAGATTTCACGCTACCTTCCATGCCCATGATTCTTGGAGCTTCTCTTAGGCTTCTTTTTTCCATACATTGAAACAACTTGATTTCTATCATTGCCCCCTGGTTTGAAGAAGATTCGTCCTTGAATCTTGATTCTTCTTTTTCTGTACTTCGAAATTGGAATGAGAATCAGTCATCTTATTAGTCCATGCAAACAAGCTTTTCAAACCCTTGGTCTTCTTAACATGCATCAATTTGGCCTGCTGCAACTCTTCAAACTCATAGTCATCAACTTGAATATCTTGCCCTAGTGTTGAATTATGTACTCTTTCTTGTAACCATCAAACAAAGCTCGAAGGTCATATTGCCATGGTTTCTAAGAACTATATGTGTAGCATCCATGGGTACTACATCATAAAAGAAATCATCAAAATAATCACCAATCGAAATAGGAACACGAACCTATTTGTGTACATGAATCGCTCTTTGGTGATTTAACCAATGTAAAGCATATGGTCTTGGATGTTGCTCCACTTGTAGGCCAAATTTTGAAACCATTCCTGCAGAAATAAGATTGGCTCAACTGCTTGTATCAATTATAGTTAAGTACATTTTCCCTTTGACCAAACTCTGGATGTAGAAAAGATTGGTCCTTTGATCCGGAACAGCTCTCTCATGCGCAAGCATCAGTGATTCACCCTGAACCGGATACTCTATGCCTTAATCATCATCACTGTTCTTTTGCTTCTCTTCTTCACTTTCAATTTGATTGTCCTTTAAAACCATAACCCGCTTTGTTAGGACATTGAGAAGCAATATTTCTATGCCCCAAACACTTGAAATACTTGATGTCTTTACTCTTTTTTTTGTTATGGAGCTTTCTCTTCAACTGCTTTGCCCTTCATCTTGTCTTTTCCTTCCTCGCTGTTTACCTCCTCATTAGATTTGTTGTGATAATGGGATTTGTGAGACTTCCTATGTTGTTGTCTTTCAACCCCGCTAGCCAATTTGATGACATCCTCAAGAGTTTGATATTGCTGAAGTTCAACAACATTAGTTATATCCATCTTCAACCCATTGATAAACCTAGCATTAGATTCAAAAGTGAATTCCTGAATATCACACCTAGCCATCAATGTTTCAAATTTCTTCACATACTCTTCAACACTCCTCTTTCCCTTTCTTAAAGACTGCAAATCCATCAGCAATTCCTGCTTGCAGTAATAAAAAAAAAAAATCTGCGCTGCATCAACCTCTTCATTAGTGCCTAAGAACGTACTCTTTCTTCTTCTACCCTGCATCTTCCTACTTGTAATTTGTCCCACCAAAGACTAGCGTAATAAAAAAATGCTAGTGATGCCATTTCACTTTTGTGCACTCATCCCATTCATAACAGTCAAATGTTTTTTCTACTCTTGGCACCTAATCTAAGAACTCTTCTGCTTTACTGCTTCCTGTGAAAGGTAGAATCTTTAATTTGATATTTTCTATTCCCTTTCACCTTTCATCTCTCCCCTCACGCCTCCTATTCCTTCCTCTATAACCATCAGACTCTTCAATAGAGTGTCTACTATGGTTTGAACCGTTTTGGCTCCTCCTATCTCTCACTTCTAATCTTTCTAAAATCCTCCTGACATCCTATTTACCCCTGTTTGTAGTTGTGCGAATTCTTGTCTCATCACAACTTTCCCTTCTCCATTATTATTATTGTTCCTTCTAGCCTTAGGGTTATTCCCATTCACACTATTACTCCCATCTTATGACATTTCTCCACAAACTCCACTAACAAAAACAAAACAGTAGAAATCCCCAACAAAACAACAACCACAGCAGAATTTTTTCAAAAGAAAATAGAAGAAATCAAAAGATTTTTTTTACAAACCTGTATGAAATCCTCATCGATCAATAAGCTTAGCGAACTTGTGCTCTGATACCAAGCTGAAGCAGACTCCTTAACAGATCTCAAATAAAAATATCCCTATTTTGAGAATTCTGATTGGCTTTGGTTTATGCCAACTAGTTAGTTATGAAGATGTTTTAGTTTTATGACATTTTTAAAATATCCCTATTTTGAGAATTCTGAGTATATATGTTTTTAATTATTGATTGTGTAAAGTTTTTTTAATTGCCTTAGCGTACTCTTTCCAAGTGAGAACATGTGATGAGTTGTAATGAATTTAGGTTAGGGCATCCTAGGTTACTATAAAAACTAAAGATCGGTTTTAGAGAAGTTTAAGTATTGTTAGACAATAATCGTAGTAAGAATGAACAATCGTTCTTGTCTCAATCAATCTCATTCAAAAACCGACTTTATTTATTTAAAGACGATGGAAGATCAAGATGAATAAATTTATGATATTAACGCTTTTAAGCAAGCCAGTAATATATCAAATCAATCAATTTTTATTAAAATGTGTAATGGGTACTTGTCTTGATTTGGCTTCAATTTTCAATTCACTTCCGACAATTTTCTTTATCATGCACGCCCAGAGAATGAATGCACGTTTCTGAATTCTGATGCCATAGATGATCTTTCACTAAATGTACCAGAGATAAGAATATCCAAAACAGCTAACCATAGAATGCAATTAAGGGAGAGCATCAACATATCTCTCGCACATGCAGCAGCCATACCATAAAAGCAGAGATCCTTCTTGTTTCATCCATACAATGCCATTGTCATAAATGTCTCATCTCACTGAGACCTCTGATTCTAGACATCACTCAAACTTATAGTGCTTATCCACAGCTACAGACACATCCCAAGTGCAGCTCATTCCTTTTGGGAAAACCACCAAATCGCCGGCACCAATCTCAACAGCCTCATCTGATCCTTCTGGAAAAACCTTAACCTTCCCCTCCAGAAGATAACATGTCTCCTTGGAATCGTATGTCCAGGGAAATTTGCTTGGAGGGCAACCCCACCTGCTCAGCATTAACAAGCTCATCTGATCAAACATGCATCAATACTTTGATTCGTCAAGCAAGAATAACCGAGTACACATCCTAAAATGAAAATATCTGCCCACATAAATCAGCATGCTACTGAAAAAAAGGCACTTGTAAAGCTTCCATGGCTAGGTACCATCTCTTCAAGGAACAAACATTATGTTCTTCACACATAACATAATGGTAGGCATTCAATAATCCTACCATTTCATTGCGCCTAAACGTCAAACATTCATATCAATATCTATATAAAAATTTTTACACAACAACAAAACCAAGGCAGTTGATTAATCAGATATTATACTCTGCTGGATATAAAATCCCGTTATTAGTTTGGGGTTTGGACTTGAATTCTGCCTTCACTGCAACTAAACTTGGTCTCCATTCAACTAATATATAGTAGACCCCTAACATCATTCTTTATCATCAAGTTTCTTCTAAAAAATTTGCTTCTCCTCCTCCTCCTTTTTAATATGGACGAATGACGTTAGTTTGCAGCTACTGGCAGTAAATTTTTTTCTTAATATGAAGGCATAATTCATAACTAAGAACGAGTAAGAAGATTAGCCCTAGATTTAGTAAGGAAGGGCTTCGAGAAATTGAGAATGAACAGAGGTTCAAACCCTAGTTGTATGTTTTAAAAAAAAAAAAAAATCAATGATGGTCCCAGTTTAAGATGGGAGCCAATTTATGCTCTCCGCTACATAGCCTACTAATAATCAACTGATTGGTTGATGATTGGACTAATTTGACAACTAAAAACTAAAATGCCCGTTCATGGAGAAATTCTAATTAAAATGAATTTATTCCCATGGTACGAACAATATCCTACTCCTCTATTGAAAACATCATCCATAAGATGCCAAATGGCACAATAATGCTAAGGCATAGTTCTTTGTTCCTTTATGTTAAGTTAGTATGCCAAGTCATAGTCAAGTGATCTAATGAGCAGAAACTAGCAGCTGGATAACCAAAGATTAACAAGGAAAGTTATACAAATTAGACAGGATTGTATGATTTGGTTTTCATCCTTGAAAGCACTAATGTATTAGTTGGTAGTACATGGATTTTGTCATCATTACTGCATCACCGCCCTCCATGCATAATGCAAAAAAAATACATTTTAATTCTTGCTAGCTGTTGCTTGTTCATATATACAATGTTATCACGACCTTTTCATCTTTACTTCATCATCTTCTGAACTAAATTTGGCAGTACAAGGGACAATTTCTAGACACATATCAAGATGGTTACTCCTTCTTAGTGCACCCGTCTCATTCAGCAAATAAACCTCTGTGGAGTCATGACTACCTGATATCCAACTTAGTATTTGAAGCATGGTAGGAAACCGCTTCTAAAACTCATTTTCAATCTTAATGGTTAAGAAGAAACTTCAATTTGTTACATTACATCATAAATGTTCAGAAGTTTCTTAACAGACTTATTTTTAGCCCATTACCATAAGCATGCCAAGAGCATGTCGTGGTTTAAGGCTTAAGCAATCTTGTATCAAGGTTCAAAATAGTCCAAGCTAGATTCTCGATCAATGCAGCCGGAGAATCCATTTATGAGAAAATTGTCCCTATCTGTGTGAGTTTGATTTGAAGAGAGAACGAAAAATTACATTCGAAAAAATAAAACCTAGAAAAGATAATAGGGAAATGGTATCTTGGCTTCAAAAACAGCTGCAGCAGCAGCCCAAAAATAAAAGGAAAGGAAGAAGAATAATTTGAAAAAAGGAGAGGGAAAGAATGCAAAAGTGTTCAAGTTCATTTTCATCAATAGATTTCCAAGACTATCATATTTTGGCTCATCACCAATTAACTGCTCTTAGCATCAACTAATTGACATATGGCATGGCTAATATTCTAACTAAAAACTACAGTTAACTAATTTGACTAGTATATATTGGTTTCAAAAAGAAATCTTACTTTGCCTAACTCGATCCTCTTGAATATATATATAAAAAACAATTTAAGATAAGAAGGGAAGGCTTTATAAAATAAAAACCAAATGGGGTGTTATGACCTGACAAAATGGATCTAGTCTCAAAGGATGACTCGGAAAAAACAAATCTTCAATTATGATTGATGTACATGTACCTTTGTTATAACTTCTTCCCTTGTTGGAAAAACCTATGCTTAGGGAAGAGGGTTTTGGGTTTTTGTTTTGGAGAAACAGTGAATAGCTTAAGGTGTTGTGGTTTGCTTAATTTGTCAATAGGAATGGAGTCATCTTCTATGTAAGCCATTATCTAAGTTTCTGAAACAATAAAGTTTAATGGCAAATCTAAAATATCATATTTTCAATGTCATGATATATTCTAATAATATCTTCTAATTCCATCCTTAAAATAATTTTATCATGGGGTAGATTTAAAGATTTGGAAAGATCATGAAGGGGAAGATATGAGCAATAGAGAAGCATAGCATCCCGTCTGAATCAACATAAAAAAGATAGGGTTTCTGGACACAGAAAACTTATCCTGTAAAGTTGGTTGTGGATCAGATTATAGCTCTGAAAGTAGATGGATATGAGTAAAAAATCCAATTGCATAAGCTAAGCTGTTACAGAAAGAAGGACCATCCTAAACGCGCATTTACCCTGAGTTTTAAGTAAGGCTAAGATAGATGGCAAGCCAAGGGCAACCCATTAGAAATGAACAGGAATTACAATTACTGGACCAAAAAAAAAAAAAAAAGCTGGTGGTGGTGGTGGTGGCGGAGGAGGATAGCATAGCAATCGACACACACGAAAACCCTACGATGAAGATGAGGTGCGTTGCGGTTGCTGCTGCTGTTTCTGCGACTAAGCAATTAGATTTGCCCACATATCCACATGGTTACAAAGATTCAACTACCCCTTCACGCAGGAAGGAACGATTCCAAATGAAATATAATCATCATCCTCGTTTAGTCATTTCTATGACTAAGCTTAGCTTAGCTACCACAACCACAACCACACCACACCCATGAATAATAAGCAGCATTACCATAAAACAGAGGTTTATGTGTTCATCATTTTTGGGTTTGCAACTTCATCAATTCTCGATAAGAGTTGCGGATTTGGGAATTTTTCAAGCCCAGCCCCCCAAAAAAGGAAAATCAATAAAAAAAAAAGAAAAGAAAAGAAATTAGCCAAATTAAATCAATCCATCCCTAATCCCAGTGTACTTGGTTGGATAATAATGAAATAAATGAGCAAATAACATATATATGTATAAAAACATACTTTGGCCATTGACGGACACCGAGGTCGGTAAGTTTGGACTCAGAAGGTTTCCTCTCGATCTTGATGCCCGATTTCTCCAGTGTAAAGCTGCTGTCGCCGTTGCTCGGACTCATGCTCATGATTCTTCCTCTTCTTAATCCTTGATTTTGGTTTTGGTTTTGGTTTTGGTTTTGTTTGTTTAATTGCACCCAATTTGACCTCTGCCTTTGCTTAGGACTCCTACTCCTACTACCAATAATACTATTACTACTCACACCAATACCAATTCCAATACTCATACTCCTCGTACATTCCATTCTTTTTTTTATTTTTATTTTTATTTTATTTTGATGAAACGATGCAAATAGCAATTCCTTTCTTTATGTAATAATATATATATATATATATATATATAAACAACACTTTTTTATAAAATATCAGTCAATCGATCGATCAATTATGCATGCATGCCTGTCCCATTTTAATGTTACATTTTACAGCCACGTATTTCTTATCTCAAAACTCTGGCTTTGTTTAGACACACTTGTTACATTCACATGAATGATATTCGGAGACCTCCTTGGGATGTAACACGCATCATCTGATATGAATCTTAACCATTTTTTTTTTTTTTATTTTCATCTTTTTTTATTTATTTTCCGTTATAATTAACTTTATTTTATCAATAATTAACATTATTCCCCTTATTAAAATAGTTTCTAAATTGATTTGCAGCCCAAGCTACATCTTAGCAAATAGAGCAAGCTCATTATTTCTTTATGGATTTTTCTTCTTCAATCTGGGTTTGCTCTAATTTTATGTTATATACAAGTTCATTTCTCAAAAAAAAAAAAATTCGTGTGGGATTAAATACAAAACAAATAACATCCATTGTCAAGTGCATATTTCCTTTTCTCCATCTTTTAGTTGACGAAGCTTGAAAATTTGAGGTGCATAAATGGTGTGTGTAGATGTCATCAGTGGTGATGGGCCTGCCTATTGTCACTCCATAACCATACAAGTCTTAAACATAATTAATAAATATTAATTACATCTTAACTTGGCGATCAATGAGCATTAAAATTAACATGAGAACTCTTCTATCCGGCTTCTACCTCTTTTTCTCATCTCTTGCAATAAAACTAACTAAGAAACTTCCATTATTAAAATCAAAAAACCAATTACTAGCTCATTGTAAGGCCAACCACCTATCTCCTTCTTCATTCTACAAACACTCTTACTAAGACCTCAAAATCAAATACCCAGATAATTATAGGTAACTGATCAACAAAAAGAGTAATCTCTTCAATGGTCGACGTAACATGAATTTTATTAGGCATTGCTTTCACCGAACTCTACAATGCCATTTGAAATCCACGTAAAGAGAGGAAGCTTCTTTTTCTTCCAATGGAATCACAATATGAAAACTCCATCACAACTTTGAAAACTCCATTACAACTCCGAACAAGCTTCACAAACCTCTTCTATTTGGAAAGCAGTCAAATGTTGTTCATGAAAGAAGTTCGTAAAGGAATCAAATGTTCCTTCCAAAGCAGCGATCGCTGGTGCTGTGTTTTTTATCGTGACAGAATCGTGCCGGTTCGGTTTAGTATATCACCATGTTCAAAGCTTGCATAAGAAAATCTCATGATCATTTTTCCTTTGGTTCATTTGGTTGTTAAACTACTGATTACATTATGTTTTTACTGGTGTGATTGAGCAATTTATATGCTAAATTTGAAAGCGTTAATTGTAACTTGAAGTTTATCACGTCATGATTTATATGATGATTCAACCTCCGTTGGCCTTCAGCCATCCTCATCAACCATCACCGTAGGTTTTTTTGTGTAAGTTTGTTTTTTTTTTTTTTTCTTTTGATGTTATTTTGGGAGTTGATCGTTGCTGATGCATATGTAGTTTGTGTTAAATAGTTGCTTATAGTTTAGTTATTAAAATTGTAATCAATGAAATGCATGGCAAAACGCAAAAACATAAACTAGGCAACACAATAAAGAGCTAAACATATGTCAATTTCTTAAGTTACCATTTGCTTGTAATTTGTATTGGATCTCTGCCTCATCTAATTATGCATCAATGGAGGCATACTAATTGTATCCTTTGGCATTTTGAATATCGGGTTCAAATTATCCATTTAAATAGAACGAACAACTCATATTCAAAATACTTTTAGCTGGCAATATACGAATGATTTAGTTGAATATGATTTTTATGATATGGATATCAAGTTCAAAATTATTCATTTGTTGTCACTAAGAGAGTAGTTGTTGTTCGCTTTTCATTGAATCTAATTTTTATGATGTGTAATGGTATGGAGAAGAGCGTCAAATTGGCACCTGCCCCTGTTTAGTGTTGTTGTGTTTGTGCGTGACTTTGCTCATCCAAAACAAACAAACACATAGCAGTAGTGAGCTTGTATAAGGGACCTCCAACAGGCATGATTTATCACTATATACCAATACCTGACAGCGTAGTCCTTGCATTATGGAAGTACTGCAGTATTTTTTTTTTTTTTCTTTTGAACTTATGTGGCAGCAGTTAATCATTGTGAAAACATCAAATGAAAAATGTAATAATGATTATTATTTTTAAGTAGAGGGAATCATATTTTTAGTTTGCAATTTTAAATTCATGAAACCATAACTTGTTGAAGATCAAATCCTTTTTTCAGTTTCAATTGTACAAATCAAACATTGTGTTACTATTTGGCTTTGTAGTAATTAAAGTTGTTTTAATTGCAAGACTAAATCTACCATTAAAAGGTAGTTGCGTTCGGCCTTGATCGAACTCTGGTCTTTTCTTATCCTCTTGCAAGCCTTTACCAGCTAAGTTGGTTTGGTTTTTGCTCTATGGACTCATACAAAATGTATTTGAATAATCCAAACTTGGCCGAATATGATATTAATTAAAGTGGGCCAAAACAAGGTGGGTTTCATGGTCTAAATTGATTATAAATTAAGCTCAAAGCATCATAAGACCAATACTAAGCCCAAAATATTTTTCTTTATATTTTTCTCTTTTTCAAAATTTTTATTTTAATTTAAAAAAAAACTATTTACTAAAAAGATGGGGTTTTTTAATTTTGTAATTTTTGTATTCTTTTTTAACTTTGTAATTTTTTATTCTTTTTATTAATTCTTAACGCAGATAATATTTTTGTATTTGTGATAACTTTCAATTTTTATTATAATTTTTACATTTTAAGAAATTTTTATGTTAATTTTTGTATTTTTGAATATTTATTTATTTTATTATTTTTTAAATGGACAAAAATGGGTGTCGACAAGGGTAATTACCCCACATAGAAGCAAAAGCCTATTATAGCTTGCTCCTCTAGAAATGCTAGTGTGTTAGAAGCCATGATCTTTACTTTATAAGGTGATTAAGCACAAAAAAAAAAAAAAAAAAGAGGTTGGCTTTGATATCTATTGAAAATAACATTAGGAATACTTAAGAGGGGGGAGTGGGGTGAATTGAGTATTAGCCCTAAAAGTCTAAGTAATTATTTTTAATTTAATAGATAAAAAAAATTGCAACAAATAGATAACAATAGATATGATGCATAAATTAAAAAGATAAGAATAAGAAAATCAAGCTAATATTTTAACGTGCAACTCAACTTCTTACTCTCCACGATCCACCAAATACCTCTGCAAAGGCCTTCACCACCACTTGTATTAATTTCTGAAATTGGCTCAAGATGAGCAATTACACCACTTAGGAAATAAAATATTTCCTCTCTCTCTAAATGCTCATAAATGAAATAGCAATAAATAAGAATAGAGCACTAGAGTGTGTTAAGCCCCGAATGGTACTCTAAACGTGGCAGTTCGTCACATACAATATCAAGATTTAAGAATGACTAGCTTAGTCACGCGAAAATCTCGGTATTATATGTAAAACGTGCAACACGGTAATAGGAGACGTTATTGGGAAGTGTGGTTTAAGCAAATAATAATGAACAATAAAAAATCTAGAAATAAAGTTAACATAAAATAACAATTAAGAGTCCATTACACAAGTCTTAGGGGCATTCCCCCGCTAATCTTCACGAATCATATAAAAATTACTAAGTCTTTACAAGATAACTTAAATACTTTCACCAAAAGATTTTAAAGGAAGTCTATTCTAAATCTTCGAGTAGATTTTCCCTAAAAGCTCCCAAAAAGATGACTTACTTGGATATGTGAAGACCTTGGATATGAGAACAAACGGTCCTATGTGTATAAAAATCTATAGGGGTGTAAGCTTTACAAGCTTAGTGAGAATATTCCCAATTAACATACTTGAAATAAAGATATCAACCAAGTTTATTATACAAGCAAGTGAAATGCAACAATCACGTGGGCATATAAGACATATGGTTTTTTGGGAACCATATGTTGAATGAATTTATGTCCTACGTTCGGGGTTAGGCATTTTGGCCAATTATAGCGAACAATTCTTAACAAAACCATTTTTTAATAGTTCTTACCGGCTACTATTCGCCATAAAAAACTTATAGATTATCGGTTTCTACTTGCCATCAATTTGTGTAGATCTTACTGGCTTCTACTTGCCACATGCAGATACTATCGGTTATGCCAACCACCACTATCATACACTTGTCCCACCATTTGTATAATAGCGAATGCACTAAGACTCAACTTGTGAAGTGCATACATCAAATTTTATTTAGAGTCTAGCAATTTAATTTTAATTTCTTGCAAGTGATCAACCAATTTAAGATATTTCAACATGCTATAGAACATATTTATTATAGGTAATTCATGACTTCGATATGCTTAAGGTCCTTTCACCAACATTATAAGTCACATGCACTTTCCATTTTATCTTTTTACTATTTCTAGTGCTATTATACTACAAGCACAATCATAAGTATGAAAAAAGAAAAAAAAAAAAAAAGAGGGAAGTAGACTCACTCAACCATGTTGTGATGGTAGATCCCTTAATCAAAATAATTTTCGGGATAGTAAACGTCGTCCTTCTCGTTTCTAAACAAAGGAAATTCCCAAAATGAGTATTCCATAGAATTCCTAATCAAACTTTGCAATTCTATCTTCTAGAAATTTCAATTTAAAATGGCCATAATTTGCTCATTTTAACTGAATTTCATTATATACCGTTTTCTACCTACTCGAAAAGATCTACCCATTTATAAGGTTATTTTCGTCATAAAATTTTTTGGGTACCTAAACAGCGAGGTATAGATTCACCATGAAAATCCAAGCTTTCAAAACATAATTTTTCAAACTTTTCTTCATCTAAAAATTTTGTACAAAAATATAGATATTTGTATAGTTGAAAAATCCTTTGAACACACACACACACACACATATACTCATATTGTATGCATGAATTTAGTGGTATTGTCTCAATAATGATTTTTGTAAAGCAATGTGTCTTAAATGTTGGAAAAAGTTAAGACTTAAAAATTCACTTTAGCTTGTTGGAAAAATTTCTTGAATTATTTTGAGTGAATGTTTCCTTCTTTTAACTTCATTTCTTAACCCTCTTAGGAATAAACTAATTTTTCCAAAAAATAAATTTAGTCATTTTAAGATTCCTACAAATTTTATTTCTAGTGGCTGAAAAGTGAAACTTTGCTAAGTATTTCTTGGTAGTGACTAAAATTCCTTAAAGTAGTTACTTCTTTATATGTTCTTAATTTCTCCAAAGTTAAGTCTAATAATTGTTGATGATCTTTTAAGTTATTCACAAATTTTATTTCCTATAGAAGGTTAACTTTTGATGATTTTGTAAAATATGTCTAGTCCTTAGTATTTTGGAGTGTTAGTGCAAACCTTACAAATAAGTTTAAGAAAAACCTTTGTCAACCAAGGAATTAACAATATTGAGTTTTAAAGAAAATTTCTTATTTTATTGGTTTGAAAAGAGCGTAGGTGATAAATCTACTTTATGTATTCTGTAATATACAAAATAATTTTAAGTGGTAAGTGTTCACAACCTACTAGATTCTAATATGCCTTTATGTTGATGTTAAAAATAGGTTAAGTTTGATTAATTTCGTGTTAAAACAAGATTGGCATCAATTGGATCAATTTCTTAAATTCTGCAATAAAGGCCGGCATCTCTGGTAAAGAACACCGCCGGCCTAGGACTTAAATTTGTCAGCTTACTCTGTAATAGACTGTATGCTGTCTCCTAGAAAATCTATGCGCCGGCCTACAGATGGCGTAGGATGGGAACAGTAGCATTTTTCTTAACGCTGGGAGGAAAGCTACCGGCGTTCATAGGGTTTCTTCTAACACCGGCATCAAAGCCACCGGCGTAGGTCCAAGATTTGCCTGCGTATGAAGGGACGATTTGAATTATGGGAATCAAAGCTCGACGAACGCTGCCGGCGTTTGTGTAGATTGAGCCAGCGTGGGTGTAAGCCAGCAAAATCTGTAGGTACGCCGCCGGCATACGGCCGGCGTATGACCAAATTTCTATAAATACGAGATGCAAAAATCATTTTCGACAGATTTTTCTTTATGTCATTTCTCCTTCGTATGAGAGAGTTTTAAAGCATTTTTGGAGATCTAGGTCTGGAGAATCATTCGGAGGGGATTATAAATTAAAAGTAAGTGATCTTAACCATCTCATTTGGATTATATATAAATTTGTATAAGTCTCTTAGGGTTTGGATGAATATTTCATGAAGGATTTTGAAGAATAAACCCTAGCTCGTGTTTTGATCAGAATAGGAAGAGAAGAAACAAGTATTATACGTTCCATATTGGTAAGTATAAGTTTTGATCCTTTTTATACGAAATTGGACAGCCTTGATATTACGATATTGATCATATGATATGTTTTATAGGGTTTTGGTGAAGATTCTGACATAAGGATTTGAAATATCCGTTCTTTGATATTATTGGAGGTGTTGGGGTTTTTGATCAGTATAGGTCGAGTTTGAGGAGTTTCTATATCAGGTTAGTTTAGATAGGTTTTTTTACGTTAAGTTTGAATTATATATGAATGTGGTGATTTGATATATGTTAATATGTTACAGGTTGAAATTTGGAATTATTGTTTGACATTGGGTTTGGGAGTTTGAGAGTTTGGTAGGGTTATGGTTTGGTTTTCTAGTAGTTGTTGATGGTTGTCTTTGAATAGTTCAAGTGATCTCCTGAATATAAAAGGTACGACCAATCCATTGTTTGATGTATGTGCTTGTAGATTAGAATTTTTGTGAATGGATGTAGGAACAGAATTGCATAATGAACTTAACAAATATTCGGCTTAATAATTGTCTATCTGGTTGTGGTTGGCTTTGACCAGTAGAGACCTGGCAGACAGTGATACTGGTGAGGCACCATGATGATCTTAGTGTGAAGTTGTCCCGAGTGGACTTGTGCTAAGAAATGATTCCGATAGAATTTTAGGTGTTCGGGAATTGGGATGTTTGGGGAGTACCCACTCATCCATATATGTATATATGATTACCTATTTTCAAATCAGTTGGATGTTTTTATAGCAGAGTCTGAGTTACTCTGAGTTCAGGATTTATGTATACTAGATTCTGAATTGTGTTGTTTTGCTGGACTAAAATAGATAATAAACTGTTGTATGCATTTTGTTTAGTTGCATTTATTTATATATATGTTGTTTGTGCATAACCTTGCTTGAACTGGATTGGATATTATCGTACTGGGCTTCGTCGCTCATTCTGTTATATTTCAGGTGCAGGTGATAATAATGTGATTTATGATCTTTCGGATTTTGATATCATCTATGAGGATGGGGATGGCATTAGCGGTCCTGACTACCCTGCTGATGACTAGTTGTATAGTCATAGATGATACAGGATAAATCAAAGAAGACTTTTATGTCTGATTTATATTCTGTTCATTGAAATTTTAAGTTGTACTTGGAGTTTTCATGTGGTGACATTTTTAGGGCATGGTTTGACTTGTTGACCTGCAGTTATGTCAACAATGTCTAGTTTGTTGATTATGGGGATTATATTGTTATCATATGAATTATTTTATTGAGGACTACATTTTTATAGACCTTGTGAGTTATACAGGTGATATTCATGTTGTTTGTGGAAAATTATAGCCTTAGCGTGTTCTATTAAGAGAGAACACGTGGCGGGTTGTAATGCCAACAGGTTAGGGCGTTACATATTCTTTGATGAAATCTAATTTACTATTATTACTAAAAACTTGTGATGGACTTATCTAAATTTTTGAAAATATTTGTTAAGATAAAACTTTAATTTTCTATGGAAAAATAATTTCTTAAGTGACAAAAATTTATCTTTAAAGTGAGTACTAATTTTTCTTCATTTAAGAAAATTTCTTTTATTTTTGTTGAGACAATATCAACATGTTCATGCATGTTTATGAATATGTAGTCATGAGTAAGAGAATAATATCACATAATAAGATAATGATATATATTAGAAGTAATATAAGCATAATAATGTGGTCAAGTATTGGAAGCCTTAGCTTCATCAAGGTAACCTGAGACTAAGAATAGATTAGTCCCAAAAAGAAAAAAGAAAGAAAGAAAGAAAGAAAGAAAATGCAAAATAATAGTAATGATAAGAGCAATTATAAGAGTATAATAATAATATGAGCATAATAGTAAAAGCATAATAATAAAACATAATGTATGAACAAGAACAAAACATGAACATAATGTTGTTTTTTTAACCTCTATGGGTCTTTAAAAAACTTACACTATGTCCATGTTAAGTTATATGAACATAATAAATAATCTATTAACAATATAAAAATATAAGAATGGATGTATGAACAAGAACAAAGTATGAACCTATTGTTGCTTTCTTAACCTCTTATGGGTTTTTAGAAAACACACACTAAGCTCATATTAAGTTACATGAACATGAATGAAAGTTCTAGGATAGTTACCTATTGGTTAGAAGAAGATGGAAAAGTGGTAAAGAGGACTTATAGAGATGATTTCTATGGAGTGATTCTAGGAGAATTTTAGTATGTAAAATAAGTATGTGAAAGAAATGGAGAGAGATGGGGTATTTATAGAATTTTGTGGAGGGAAATTAGATATAATAAAATAATTAAAAAGAAATAAATAGAGAAAGAAAGAGGGATGAGGCTGGCACATATAGAAGGAAGAGAGAGAGAGGAATCTATTTAATTTGTTGTTTTGTAATGAAAAATAATTAAGATGTGACATATGTAAGATGTGAAGTTGTATTGGAAAAGAAAAAGTAAGAAATAGGTGTATAGGTAGTAAGAAGAGGTAGTAAAAAAAAGTAGAGATAGATGAATAGTAATAAATATTAGAATAGGATAATGAATAGTAAGCAAGACTAATAATATATCGGTAGTAAAGAAGATACGCGTATAAATATGATATATGATATTTTTAGTTACCGAAAAATTATAAAACTGATAGGTTTGATATCCTTGTATTATTACAAATCTAATGGTGTCATCGGAATATTTTTACTCCTCTGAGCCTCGTAACACGCTTTTCGAGAACTGATCCCGGTCAGATCCGAAATACACTAAAAATTAGCAAATCTAATATTTTTAAGCTTCCTTATATTATTATGAACTATTATCCATAATTATTCTAATTCCATTATTTAGGGTTTAAAAGTGCGGGATTGTTGGATCTAAACATTAGAGTTTGCTTTAGTCTTTTGTTGACTTTTAGGGTTTTCGATTGACTTTTAATTCTAAGATTTAAGCATAGACTTAGCAAAAATTTAAGAGTTTACAACTTACCACCCTTAAAGAAAGTTTTGTCCTCAAAACTTTATGTTCGTACCTGGTTCCTCGAAAAGGCTCGGGTATTTCTTTCAAATCTCATCATCGGCTTCCCAAGTAGCTTCCTCGTGTAAATGATTCCTCCATAAGACTTTGACATATCGGATCTTCTTGTTTCTTAGCTTCTAAACTTTTTGATCTAAGATTTGAACCGGGTGTTCCTCATAGGCCAAATTTTCCTTTAATCACACCGGTTCAAGCTCTACGATCTAATTGGGGTCGACTACATCCTTCTTTAGCACCTAAACATGAAACACATTGTATATTCTCAACAAATTTGATGGTAATGCCAAGCGATAGGCCAATTCTCCCACTTTTTCAAGAATCTCGAATGGTCCAATATATCTTGGGCTTAGTTTTCGCTGAGCCCGTACATGATGGATACTCTTTATAGGATTTACCTTCAAGTACACATAATCCCTAATGTCAAACTCAAGAACTTGATGTTTTTTACCTGTTCAACTCTTTTGCCTATCCTAGGCTTCTTTCATCATTTGTTGAATGATTCTAACTTTACTTGTACCATCTTGGATAAGATCCGGTCTGATGGTTAACTTCTTCACATCATCCCAAAATAGAGGTGATCTACATCTTTATCCATATAAAGCTTCATAAGGCGGCATTTTGATTGTCGAATGATAGTTGTTGTTATAAGCAAACTCTACCAAAGGCAAGTGTGCTTCCCAACTACCTTTGAGCTCCATAACACATGCCCACAACATATCCTCCAAGGTCTGAATAGTTCGCTTTAACTGTCCATCGGTTTGTGGATGATAAGCTATACGGAAATGTAACTTAGCCTCCATACACTTTTGAAGACTTGTCTAGAATTTTGACACAAATCAGGAGTCTTGATCTGATATGATTCTCGCTAGGACTCCATGTAATCTTACAATCTCCCCTACATATAACCGTGCTAGCTTGTCCATTGGATAGGTCATGTTGATAGGAATAAAGTGTGCTGATGTAAGCCATGGAAAATTTCAATAAATAATTCTAAAGATGAACTTTGAAAATAAAACCCTGAAAGTCACTCCGAATTAAAACTGAACTTCGATAAGTCCCAAATTTCCTTACGGATCCAGAAATTTCTGAATCGTGAGAAAAATAAGAAACCTCAGAAATAAAATAGCAACTCAATATACTTCCATGCTAAAACCTCTACGTACGACAAATTTTATATTTAACTCCAACTTATAAATTCGGGTAAAATAGAGCCCTAAAACAAATTGTTAAGAAGTAATTAGTGACTAACCTTCGGGAATAAAACTCAATCCAAAGAATTTCGAGAACGATGTGAGATATTAGTTACTTATGAAAATTGACCTTAAAATAAATCTCACCAATCAGATATGTCATATAAGTATAAAATATCAGTTTCCAAGTTGGCAAAGGTGTAAACCGGAAAGTCAGCCGGGAAACCTAAGTCCCTGAAACTCCCAAGAAACCCCGTAGTCTAGATTCGGCAATTCCGTGTTTCTAAACCCAGGATTCGGAATAAGAGGGAAAGGTGTAATTGGTTCGTTTTAAGCCTAGGATGCTCTAAAGGATGAGATCAACGAGTTTTCGACCTATCCCAATCCGATCAGGTGCCGACTTCAAAAAGCGCGCCCTGGGATTCGAAATGTTAAAAATATGTTATTAATGCTGTTAGACCCATATTTCTATAGGGATCTCCAAATTATTAGTTTCACAAATTTTCAAATAGTTAGAATTACCTGATTTTGCAAATTTGATTGTATTTCATTACTACCAGTAATTAGTGAGTCTTCTGGTATGAATTACTATTATTCAATACCCAATTTTTATGATTATTCTTATAATGTATACCTTAGTTCTCCTATTGATCGGATAAACTTCGGAAACTGGAGAACGAAACCCTATATCGGTCTGGTTCAAGCTTAGTGAGAGGAGCTTAGGAACCCTAGATCCGGCTTTCCTTCGGTTTCATAACAAAAGAAGTTTTATAAAGTAAATGAATATGAATTATTGTTTTAGAGTATATTTTAAACCTTAGAAAGTTTTAAATTCGGGAGTTTTTCAA
The DNA here is from genome assembly GCA_024138025.1 of Combretum micranthum. Lineage (NCBI taxonomy): Eukaryota > Viridiplantae > Streptophyta > Magnoliopsida > Myrtales > Combretaceae > Combretum > Combretum micranthum. Next base: position 319,404 of record JAMXBD010001397.1, read on the forward strand.
TTCCGGGCCTTCCTGAGCTCAATTACAGAAAAACGTGCCCCGGGACCACAAACTCAGAAAAATATTCCGGAATGTTCATTAGAACCATAATTTTATGAGGATTTCAAAAATATCAATTTTATAATTTTCCGGGCTATAAAAATTACAGTTATAGCATTTTTCCCGTCTTTTCTCTACAACCGGTAAAGTAGATATCTTTCTACTATTCACAAGTACAATCTACACTACACACTACCCATACCCTATTCTTACATCCTTACACTACACATTACAATTTTCTTTTCCAAGAAATATTTTTTTCCTAATTAATTAATACAATTATTACATCTATTTACATAAAATCCAAATTTTATCAAATTTCAAATCCTCCCTCTCTCACACCCCCTTGGTCGGCACCCCTCTCCCCCATTTCCCCCTCATTTTGTTTTATTTTACTCATATTTACTCAATTAAAACCCTAATCCACCTATTATATAAGCTTATGTTCTCTCTCTCCTCTCATTTTACTCTTCCAAAATTTTTACAAAGGTTAAACTCTCTCCCTCTCCTCCCTACAATGTTGTGACACACACACACACATGCACACTTCCACAAGTTTGTTTTATCTTCTTTTCTTCTTCAAATCATCCCTTAGATGTTGATTCCAAGCTTTGTTAGTCCAAAATCTTGTAATGGCAAGACCATTCTTGTGTGTTTTCCACTTTTAATCCCAATGAGCATGTGCAAGGGACATGAAAACACTAATACAAGAATCTCAAGCCATCACAAGAAGTGGATCTAGTGTTTAAAAGAGGTTTTGTTGGAATACCATCTTGTTCATGCATATAAAGTAGAGATCTAGCATAGGAAGTTATGTTCATGCCATGAAACTCACGATTCATGCACTAAATATGGTAGATCTAGTGTTTAGACATTCATGCCTTCATCTACATTGATGTTCATATGATTATTTTGAGTTTTCATGCATTAATGATCATAAAAGCTTAGACTTGCATGTGTATAGATGTGTTAGATGATAGATCTTCATGTATATGAAGCAAGAAACTTGAAAAAGAAAAGATTTTTTTTTGGCTAGAAATGTTTTATGAAATTCGGATGATTTTGGAACCCTATTTTAAAAACCACTAAAACCACTTTGAAACTCATATTTCACATGAAAAATGAAGGGTATGTGTAATAGGTATCTTGAAGGAATGATTTTTACAAGTTTAGATGAGTCTAGGCATGAGTAATATGTAAAACAAATAGTGAAGTTAGAATGGAAAATTTTGAGTTAGTGATTAAAGTGCTAAATTCGTATTTTGGAATAATGCCTACATAAACACTTAGTGTCCAAGCTTAAATTGCATGTTTTATGAGTTAAATGAAGTCTTTAGGCAATAGATATAATAAAGCTTCAATTTTTGATGCATTAAACAAGTTTTCTCATAGGAAAATGCAAGAAAAGAAAATGTCCCAAAATTCGGATTTTTGTGAGTAGCTTGTTTAAAAACATATTTACCAAACGAAAAATATGGATTTTTATGCATAAATGAAGGTCATAGATAGTATAGATGTTAAGAACTCATTTTTATTTAGATAACAAATAAATTCCAAGAATAAAATCCTAAAAACCCTAGGAAATGTAAAGTTGGAAAGAATAGTTTTTTTGAAGTGACCAATATGGAGTTTTATAATAATTAGGAGTTCATAAGAGTTCATCATCAAAAATCATCAAGACCATGCATATATTGAGCTCATTACATGACATTCATATTAGGAATTCATTCATATACCATCTATACATGAATCATTAACTAGGAACATTTTTACCCAATGAGAAACAATTTTTCGGAATCGGAAACGTTACAGAACAGATCTGATCCCTCTGTTCCGTGACCTTAACGTTTTCAAAACTTGAAAATAATATTAGAATTAGATAGATCTTTCGAAGTAGATAGAAATCGATATAAAATTTACGAAATTCCGAGTTAAAATGACCAAGTTATGGCCATTTTAAGTTGGAACTTCCGCAAATGGCGAGAATCACGAATTTTAGTAGTTTAGATACATAGCTTGAATTAGTGAAGTGATGAGATTCTTATTAGGCTATTCTTATTTGGTAGGTGATTCCGAGCACGACGATACCCTATCACCTGACTACCGTTATTAAGAGACCGGCACCATGGCCGAGTGAGTTCCTCTTCCGATTTCAATTATTACTTGTGTTTGTAGTGATAATCGCACTAGTTGCTAAGTAAAGATAAAAAGAATGATTATGCGTGATGGGTTAGTCGAGAATTATGATTGTCTGTTGTTGATATGTGAAGTTGAACTTAAAGAATATCGAAGCCGGGTGATAAGTTATTGCTTGTGTAGAGATGAACTAGAATTGATTGTCTGCGAATATTGCTTGGCCACCTAAAAGAATTTGATTAATTGATTATTGGACTTCAAATATAAATGAACTCACGCATATCACAATGGGGATGGAGCATTAGCATTGTTGGTTTTTCGTGATCCATAAAACGAACATATTGTTGGTTAATCGTGATCCATAAAACGAATAAATGTTGGTTAATCGTGATCCATAAAACGAATTGTTGTTTAGTTGACCGTGAGCTTAAACGACGTCGTACCGTAGGATTCATAAATCTGCTAACCCGGGATGGAGGGCGCAAGTCCATCCACATATGATTTCCGGCTGGTCATATGTTTGTTGAACTCACTCGTTTGATGCATTTCACTTGGTTGATTAATTACTTGTTTGAATGTTTTGTATTAGTTGTGATTCGGAAGACTTCACTCACTAAGCTAATGTAGCTTATACCCCAATAGTTTCCTGTTGCAGTACGAATACCTTTGGCTATCTCCGAGGACCCATGGGCATCAGGTACAGCTCTTAGAGGTTGAGGAGCTTTTGTTAAGACCGGGATCTAAAAGTAGAAATGGACTTCTAATCCTATTCCCCGAAACCAGTGTCCGAAGGATAATACAAGGAGTTTTGTGAGCTTGAGAGTTCTTAGCATTGTTATCGGGGGTATGCCCTCTAGTTCATGTAATAGAATAATTCTCTGTAAGACGGTCATGATTTACATTTTTGCTGCTATGTATGTCTCCATAAACTACTACGAAGCAAAGTATGGTCTATGTATGTTGAGAGTGAGCCTTACACCCGATGCTCAAACTCATGGAAAGACTAAGGTTGTCTTACTTGAGTTTAAATGTTGAGTGTGGCAGACTGTCACGTGTAGGGCACACTTTGAGGCGTGACAGCTGACTTGGTTAGTCAATCCACTATGACCCATATGGCGTTACATCCAGCTGATGTTCTGGGTAGACCGCACACGAAGTCCATCGTAACTTGATCCCATTTCCATTGTAGTATGGTTAATGGTTTCAAAAGTCCTCCCTGTCTTTGGTGCTTGATCTTCACTTGTTGGCATGTAGGGCACTTTATTACAAATTCAGCTACGTCTCTTTTCATACCATTCCACCAGTAGTGGCTCCTAAGGTCTTCATACATCCTGGTGTTATTGGGATGCATAGTATATCCCGAGTTATAAGCTTCACTCATAATTTCCTTTTCATCTCATTGTCATTTGGCACGCATAATCTTCCTTACATTCTTACGACATCCTCCTCATTTATCTCAAAATCAACATATTTCCCTTCCTGTACCTCCCGCTTCACCTTTTGAATCACTTCATCATATCGTTGAGCTTTCTTGATCCTATCTATTAAGGTTGGCTCCATCACCAAGTTGGAAGTTTCCTTTTCCACACTTTGTCGCACAAATTCAATGCTTAGTCTCTCAAATTCCTTTATTAACTCCCTTTGTGTAGTGTGCATAGCGGCAACTTCTCCTTGGTTCTTTCGACTCAAAGCATCTGCTACAACATTCACTTTTTCGGGACAATAATTTATTCCAAGATCATAATCCTTGATTAATTCCAACTATCTCTTTTGCCTCATATTCAACTCCTTTTGTGTAAACAGATACTTAAGGCTCTTATGATCCGTGTACATCTCACATCGTTGCCCATAAAGGTAATGTCTCCAGAGTTTGAGGGCAAAAACAACCACGGCTAGCTCAAGCTCATGTGTCGGGTAATTCTATTCATGTGACCTTAACTGTCGCGAAGCATATACAATCACCTTTCCTTCTTGCATAAGAACATATCCTAAGCCATTTCTTGATGCATCACTATGGACTGTGTATTACTTCTCGGGATTCGGTAAAGTCAGGATTGGGACAGATTAAAAATTAGCGAATCTGATATTTTTAAGCTTCGCTATATTATTATGAACTATTATCCACAATTATTTCAATTCCGTTATTTAGGATTTAAGAGTACGGGATTACCAGATCTAAACACTAGGGTTGTTGTAGTCTTTTGTTGACTTTTAGGGTTTGCGGTTAACTTCTAATTTTAATATTTAAGCATAGACTTAGCAAAAATTCAAGGGTTTATAAAGTGTATTTTCTCTCTCTTTATGATTTACAAAATTATATACAAGAAAATAAGGAAAATAAGTATTTGTTTGATCGAAATAAAGAGTTCGTAAATTATTTTGGCACTAAGTTTTTCCCCTTTTCCCACTTCTCGCTATCTTGGTGTCCTAGGACTTGAATATATATAGCTTTCAAAATTCAAAAGTCCATTGAAAACAACGTCTACGAGCAGCCAAGCATTTAATGTTATTCAACAGCTCTTTTCTTTCCACATTAGCTTTAATAGTTAAGACCGCGCCTTAGTTTGTTACGCCTCGACCTTACCCTCGACAAACTTCTTATACGCGTGCTCCTTTAAGCCTCAAATTTGAAATGTTGCACCCTAAGTTTTCATTATGTTGAGCCCTCGATGTGACCTGCGACCAACCTTGTGAGACTCTTATCTTTGTTGAGCGTTGGTTTTGAACTAGTCGCGCCCTAACTCTTTAGCCTGTCGAGCCCTCAACGTGACCCACAAGGAGTATATTCATTTCTTTAACTTGTTGCGCTTCAGACTTGAACTTGTCGTGGCTTGATTACTTGGCTTGTCTAGGCTTCGATTAACCCCTCGACTACTGATTCTTCATATTTGAGCTTGTCGAGCTTTGGCCTTAGCTTTGTTGTGCCTTGATCACTTCATTTTGGCTTGCTCTGGATAACTCCTATTTCTACTAATACCTATAGAAAACTCCACAAACATGCACAATATGCATATATATATTTATGACTAATTGTAGTTTACATTAAATAAATAGTTAATTATGTATTATATTGTTTCATCAAAATCCACATTGAACACTTGAGTTCAACAAAAGCTTTACAATCATGGAGTTTCTAGAGACAAAATGTAGGGAAAGTTAGAAAAAGAAACTTTTTCAAACATGTTCTGCAATTTTATTTGAATAAGAAGATGAAGGAAGGAGAAGAATAAGCGGGAAACAGAAGAAAGAGTTTTTTAAAAATATTTTTCAAAAATACGTTCTACGATTTTGTTAAGTGGTTTTTTGACTTTATCCTTGTATGACGATGATGACAATGATTGGCGAGTTGAGTGTGAATCTTGTTGATCTTGTGGTTTGAGTTTGCAGCGGTTGTGGGTTGCTGTGTTGGGTTTATTGATCAGGTTCAGTAATGGGGTTTAGTGAGATGTGATGAAGGAAATGATACATTTGTTAATAATGGTCTTTTTTTAGATAGAGAGAGTTAGAGAGAGAAAATGTAGGTGAGGAAGAAGATCATTATAAGAAGATGAAGATGATTCTTGTGTAGAGAAAGATCTTAATTTTGATTCTCATTCCACGAACATTTTAACATTACTTAGTTTTGAAAACTTATTTGCATTCCATGAAGATTTTGAAGATTTTACAATTCCAATTTTAATTGGGGTATTTATATGCATCTATTCATGATAGATTATGCGTTTGTGTTGTGATTTCTAGGTATAAAAATTTCAATACAAAAACTGGAGCTTTCTGGCGTCCTAGATAAGAAGAAGAGAAGAATGAGGAGCAGAGAGTAAGAGAATGGAAAGTGAACAAAAATAAAAAATAAAATCCAACATGGGCGAAAAGTTACTTTTAATTATTTTTTATTGCCACGTCAACAAATTAATAAAAAAATGAACGTTTCCGTCTAAATATACTTTATGTGAAATTTTAAAAAAGTTTAGGTACTTTCTCTCACAAGAAATTTTCTTTAAGCACAATTATGTTACAATTGAAAAAATTCAGGTATTGTGGATGGAACTTATCCTCATATTAGACTGTATAGCTCAAAAGTCCATAGATTGAACAATGTAAGTTCAATTAAAATCCCATTTACAACCACATTTAGCTCAATTTACGCATATTTTTCATGTTGAGTTGCGTTGGCATTGTTTTTTTTCTTTTTAAAGATTTTTACCAAAATTGACCTTCTTCTTCTTGTTTTTTATTTTTATTTTAATTACTATAAGTTGAACTTCTTTGAGTTAAAATATAAACTTTTGTCAGATTGTTTGTACAAATTTGGACTTATTATGTTATTTTAATTTAGGAAAAACTATGTTTACTATACTTGGATCTCAACAAAACCCAAGTTGACATTTATTTTATTTCTAATATTTTTTAAATTTAAATAATGGGAAATGAAAATGGGGGTTTATAATTATAATAATTTGTGATTTTTGATCTAGCTATTGTGGCTTCTGAATGTAAAATTCTTGGATTAATTAGTTATGGACGTTCATTACATTCGATTAGGATTTAAAACAAAAATCATAAAATTAACTGAGAAAGAAAAAGAAAAAATGAAAAGATCCGAGTGAAAGCAAATGAAAATCGATGAGGGGTTGGGGAATCGTGATATTAGGAGGTCTTTCCATTTCCAGATGAGACCGTTTTCGTTTTCTTCAACTCAAATTAAAAGGAGGATGATATGATATGACATGATATGATACGTTGTCCTCTTAAAGTCTCAGATATCATCATCTTCTTCCTACCTCTACCTATACATACATACATACATACCAAAACCGACGATTTTCCTTGGTTGAGAGAATCGCATTGCGATAATCTTTCTTGCCAGTAGTTCACTATTCCTTGGTTTGATTCTTTTGCATGTTTTGTATCTATTACGAGACTTAATCGTGAGTCACCATTTTTATTTTTATTTTTATTTTTTTAATTTACTTGTTTAAAATATTATTATATTTTAAATTTATAAATCTATCATGGGTAATTACTTATTATTATTATTATTATTATTATTATTATTATTATTATATAGTTGGATTAATTTAATGTTAATAATAATATATCTATATTATTAAAGTTAAAAGGTTTTTTTTTTGTATTTTTAGTGTAGATATAATTTTTAATATTATTATTATAAAACCAAAATATTTTCAATTTGGACTTCACATTTTTAAATATAATTTTTTTATCCTACATATATTTTCTCTACCTACTACTTATAACTTTCATATATATTTTTAATCTTGAAATCATCATCTAACTATCATACACTTTTATGTTATCATATCTCTTTTTCCTCCAATTAACCCTACTTATCAAGTCTATTTCTTTTTTTTTTTCTATTTTATATGTTTTTTAATATCCGTTTAATAGGTACACAGCTAGTAGTATCTATTTTAGCAATTGACAGGCACGTTTTTAGTTTTTATTATTGGAAAAGGTAATAAAATTCTTTACGGCCAAGGGCATGCATAATAATCAACAGTCAAATGAAAAATTCAAAAACAACGGGGGCTGCGTTGCATTCCTATTTTCTACTATTTATTTTTATTTGTATTTCTATTTTGTAAATAGGGGTAACGATAATGAATGTCTGTCTGTCTGAGAGTTGAAGTCAAGGACTGACCTTTGACTTTTCCCGCGTAGCGTGGTTTGGTTTGGTTTGGTTTCGCTCTGCCTCTGCCTCCATATATATGTATATATTCTCCGTTCCGTTTATCCCACGACCTCCGTTGTGGAGGATCATAGGTACTAGGTAGTAAACAAGATAAATACCAATTATGGGTAAGGTTCCAAGGGCAAAAATGTCTATCCTTCACTCTTTGAATGATTTAAAAAAAAAAAAAAAAAAAAAAAAAAGCGTGGGGAGGTGAGGGACATAATTATTTGGGGAAACCCAAATGCACTCACGTGCTTGGTGGGGCGAGTGATGAGGATCGATGGCCGAAGGAGGACTGATAATTGATACTGATACGGACAGATAGGATTTTTGTTATTTTATTTTTCCCGGTAGATGGAGATCATACCTCAAGGGTTTATTTGTTTTATTATATTTTAATATTATATTTATTATTATTTTTTAAATAAATATTTATCAAAAAATATTACTAATAAAAAAACTAACAATTCTATTCATAAATAAATATAATATATATTATATAAATAAATTATAAATATAGATTAGATACAAATTAAATTTTATTAATCCAAAGATACTTAAGTTAAGAAAGACTATGCAAAAAACAACAAGCAAAAGTTAACCATAGATGTATATTTATATATAAGATTTATTATAAAAATATGATCCGTGTTTTGAGTAATTTGCAAATACATGACCTATATTGTTTTTTTAACAAATAGATCATCCGAGTTTCATATAAATATATTAATATTATTCAATAATTTTAGAATGACAAATGTTAATATTTTATTGGTTATAAAATTTAATTTTACCTTTTTTCAATTTTCTTATTTTTTTAATATTTTATTTATTTAATTTTATTTAGTAATATTTTTATTAAATTAATTTTTTAGGCCAATAAGACTCTAACACATATCGTTTCAATATTAATTATAATGATATTTTTATATAAAACTTGAGTCACCTATTTATAAAAAAAAAGACATATCATATAGTTATAATTTCAACATAACACATATCATGTTTTTATAATTATTCCTCGTTTATATGTTGGATTTGTGTTGGATTGTATTAATTGTACGCATTATTGTCAAAATCGGCCCGGACTAGTCAGTTCACAACCCGATTCGACAAAAGCCAGCACTAATGTCGGGCCGGGTTTCTCCTAATACCCATTTTTGCATAGAATTAGTGAGATCTGGATGAACCTGATCAATCCGGGAGTCAAACCAGGTTGAACCAGAAAAATCGAAAGGTTGAAATGGTAGACCCGAGCCCAAAAAAAACAAAATAAAAAAACTAGAAATGGAAATATTTATTCATACTTTATTAAAAATTTATAAAATATAATCATTGTATCATGTTATTTAATAATTAATTAATAAATTTGATTCAAAAATAGATTTACTTGAGTGATGTCATATATATTGATATTTTAAAATTAAATCATCCATCATATTTTTAGCTTTTCATGATTTTAATTCGATTCCGGTTAAATCCAATTCAATCCTTTACCTTAGATCCTTTAACTTGTCCGGATCAAACCTGATCTTGTTTCGTGAACATTGATCGTGCGTTAGTGTGTGGAGGGTGTTGAATAAGTACGCGCGATGAGGTAGCGTCGTGCTGGTGGAGGATGGTGAGTTTTGTACAGGATGTAAAAGGAGGTTGATGGGCCCGGGGGGGGCCCTTGCAGTTGTATTTATAATAAATAATCGATAATAATAATTAAAAAAATGAGATGAGTTTGAGATGGTGTTTATTTCTATATTTTTTCCTCTCTTTAAATTAGTTAGTTAATTAATTATTATTATTGTTTTTAATAAACTTTAAGCTTTTGGTTCCCTTCCTTCCTTCCCTCGCTATTTCTCACTCTTGACCTAAATTGTCTGCTCATCATCATTTCATATCAAAACACGATTTCATCACCCATGAACCAACACTGTGACACCTCCCCATCTAAATTCTAAATTCTAGGATTAGAGAGAGAGAGAGAGAGAGAAAGATCATCTTCTCCAGGCTTCATAGTCCACAAACCACGTAAGGATTAGGTTAGAGATTAGATTAGATCTACAAGCAAACCAAAGGTGGTGGTTACTGGTCAGAACTCAGATTTTTCTTTTTTTGTAAAAAAGAAAGAAAGAAAGAAGAATGAGTCCAGGAGGTCATCAGTTTGGTGATACAACATACACCAAGGTGTTTGTTGGTGGATTGGCTTGGGAAACTCAGAAGGACACCATGAAGAAGTACTTTGAACAGTTTGGTGAGATCTTGGAGGCTGTGGTCATTACTGATAAAGCCACTGGAAGGTCCAAAGGCTATGGATTTGTATGTCTCCACTTTAATTTCTTTTTCTTCTTCAAAAAAAAAAAAAAAAAATTATATATGGTTCATTATCATTATTTGGTTTGGTTTTTCAGGTAACTTTTAAGGAAGCAGATGCGGCCATGAGAGCATGTGTAGATGCTTCCCCAGTGATAGATGGTCGAGAGCTAACTGCAACCTTGCTTCTCTAGGCATCCAGAGATCTAAACCCTCTACCCCTAAACTTGGTATATTTTCAATTCTTTTTTTTTTTAATTTTTTATTTTGTATAATATATACCTGCTTATAGTTTCACTAACATTAAGCTGCCAGATCCACTCCTGCGTAAAGTGTTTATGGTGTTTTGAAACTCAAATTTGGAAGAATTTTTTTTTTAAAGAAAAAGATATGTTATTTCCATGTGTAATGTAAGCCATTGCATGAAATCTAATTTATTTATTTATTTTTATAAAAAAAACACATAAAAAAAAATAATAAAGTGATTGATTAGCTGCAATTTTTCCATTTCAACTAGCAAAATGGTATATAAACTTTTTTTTTTCCCCCCTCTTATGTGTTGAGATATATCTGCATCCTATAATCGAGATCCAATGCGTTTGTGCCACTCCTCATTATGGATCACACTCTGATTTTATCATATAAAAAGAAGGTTAAGTGTTAGAGTAACGTTATTAAATTATTAATTAATATTTTAAAAGTGAGTATTAGTTGATTAAAGAAAAAATATATATTTTTTTAAAAAAAGATGATGATTGGTAAATTTAATTGGACAGGGGAAGGAACATGAGCTTCAGTAATGAACGCGTTTCAAGGAGGAGGAGGAGGGAATGGGAGCAGCTTTTCCATCATCACACCAGCAACCTTCCCTCATTATGCCATCCAACAAGGCATTCCTTTACCTTCTTATAATCTTTATGCTCATGCTGCTGCTGCTGCTGCCGCCTTAGGGTAATACCTCTCTCTCTCTCTCTCTCTCTCTCTCTCCCCCCCCCTCCCTCCCTCGCTTTCTCTCTCTCTCCGCGTGCTTTGCCAACTCATTCATCACAACATCATGTATGCTCTCTATATCCAACTCAAACCTTCTCTTAAAAAAAAACCATAAAACATTTTAATATTAAATTTTTAAATCTTTAAAAAAAAAAAAATCTCTTTCATTATTTATTTTTTATCATATATATTTTCTATTTTATTGACAAAAAATATATTTTTTTTTTCTATTTTATTTTATCTCACACAGTTTAATCATCACATAACATCGTCCACCTTACACACACACAATTACACATCATCCCCCGCTTTCAATGCTGCATTCATGACAACCACAACCACGATCACGACCACGAACCACCATTATTATCATTACATATCACAACATAATTTTTTTTCTTCATTTCATCTCCTTGTTGTCTTTCGTATTGTAAGAATTATTAATAAGTTACTAAATAAAATAATGATACGTACACTTTTTGATATAAACTAATAGAACGAAACATTTGATTTGCATGCATTATTATTATTATTATTATTATTATTATTCCACCGTAACTTGTAAATTTACATATATATATAAATATGTATTTCAGGTATTCCGCTTACTCGCCTGACTATACTTACCCAGCGGTACGTATAAACTTCTTCCTCCTCCTCCTCGTCCTTTGGAGCGTATACATCAATACAGATCTATAGGCATTTTGTTTACTTCTTATTATTATTATTCCTTCGTATACAAGCGAACACCTACCTGGGCTATCGTACACTAGTGATATTGATTAGCTACAGAACGTAACTGGTTTTGGAACCGAACCAATCTATTTTCTACTCCATAATGTCTAATAATAATAATTATAACAATAATGCTTGCATATATAACAATATATATATACACACCTTCTTGCCCCTTTAGATAATTAATGTGGTACGTATTTTTGGTTGGATTTTTAATGATGTTGGGATGATCATGAAATAGTTACGATGATGGCTAGGGATACAATCAGGTCGGCCATTAACAGGTTTTCGATTCATCCAACCCGATAAAAACCTTATAGGGTTCAATTCTATAGGATAATAGGGTCGGGTTTAAACATAAGTAAAAAACCCTGTAGGGTATTAGGATCGAGTTTGGATGCTAATAAAACCTGATGAATACCCGACCCGTATCACCCGATCCACTAGTTCTAGTAAAAAAAAAAAAAGTAATGTAAATGCATTTACTAAATATAAATATTGTAACATGCTAAATTTAAAAATAGATTGGCAAAGAGAAGGTGAATTGTTATATTATTAGAAATTATTTTATTGGCTTAAGTCTGTTAAATTTATTTAGGAAAAAAAAAAGTGGGGCAGGTTCGGGTTGATATTGAGCGTGTGTTCGGGCGAATAATCAGTTTGATAGTCAAACAGGTAACCGCGGGTAGCGGGTTTGGATGTAGAAGGAAAACCTTACAAGGTTGTAGGGTCGGGTTTGGTATGTCCTATAGTGTAGCAGGTTTAGGTTTTGATTTATATGATTCGCTCGAAACCCAACCCAATTACATCCCTAATGATGATAGATAAATCAACTTAATCATAAAAGCAAGTATTTCGCAAACACACACACACATACACATATATCATAAGCCATGATATGATATGATATTTATTTTATTTTATGAAAATTGTTATGATCCCACATCAATTCCATAAGAAATTATGGAAGGGTATTTAAGTTTTGAGAGCTCTCCCATTTGATAGGTTAGTGTTTTGAGTTAGCCTCTATCTTTGAGCTTGCTATCTAACATTTAATGCTTTCGTTGAAAGTATTGGTGCTAGTGGAAAGGGACATTTGGGAAAGAGCTATCTAATAAAGAATGTTAGAGAGAAAGCCACTTAGAATGGGCTGCCAAAGGCGTCGGCTTCATAAGGGATGAGAATTATTATAATTCCATATCGATTTTATAAGAAATTGTGAAAAGATACTTAAACCTAGAGAGATCTTCTACTTAATAGGCTAGTTTTTTTGGATTGAAGCTTGGTACCTAACAAAAACTTATGTATAATTATAATTACCTAATTCCTAATTAAGCACACCGAATCGAATGGGTAGTAATAGTATAACTAGTTAAAATACAAAGAACCAGTGAGTGCCTCCCCTCCCTCGTTTCTAGAATTTTACCTGAACTTATAACCCAAGACTTCATAGCCCATGCATGCTTGTCTTCGCCATCCCAATCCCAACTTCTACTTATGCTACAAAAATAAAAAAAATGCTGAAGGTGTCCTTGGCATAAATATCAAAATAAACTAATTTAAAAAAGAATGAGTGCAATATGATAGCTAAAAACTAGAAATATCAATTTTTCAAAAAGATATATTATTTATGTCAAAGGGAAAAAAAAAAAGAGAGAGAGAGAAAAGAAACGTTTTATACGTAGTATAGTTAAATTTTTTACATTATTAAAAAAAAAAAGAAAACAAATAACCAATGGCAATGGTTTCAGTGGCTGATGAAAGAATTTTGTGGGAAAGATAGTTGTACTTGTACTTGTACATGTGTTTTTCTCCGTCTAATAATAATAAGTAAATAATAATTATAATTTTAACCCGGAATCTAGTTCAGGTCCAGGTCTAGGTCTAGGTGCGCCCAACGAAAATCATATCTTTATTTATTTATTTATTTGATCTTTTTGAATTGATGTTGTGAATGTGAGAGACATGAAAAAGTGTAATTAACGTGCCATTGTCTGATGTTTGTCTAGGTGGACTACTAGGTCTTCCATCCCATGACCATGATGTTTATAAAAGAACCGTAAACCTGACTCTTGTTGACAGTCTTTTTAACATCTGTTTTAGTTTTTACCAGACTTTTGTCGGTACGGTATCTATAAGATTTTACGACCAGTCAAACATCAAACATAGAGATGAAGGTGATTTAGTGGTATTATATTGATTCCTACGAAGAAAAGCAATTTGCATTACTATTATTATTATCATCATCATCATCATTATCTAGGTTGAATGTGGGTCTTTTTCCATTTTTACTTTTTTTTATTGTGTATTTTTATTCTTTTTAAATCTTTATTTGTTTGAAATTTGACATTAAAATTTATCTTTCTTAATTAAACAATTTCATACTTTTGCTTGCTTTAGTAAAATAGCATGTATATTAATATAAATGTTAAATTGAAAATAATTTCTTATCTATGATATTTTTAAAAAATAATTGCTTAGATAAGGTTGAATTAAAAAAAAATACTAATATGCATAATTAATATCGCATTTGAAAAATAAGATATGTCAATATTATGTCACGTGTTAATCAAATGCATGTATACTGTGCTTTATTAATGCGATATGTGCATATTAACATCAGGATATTGACTTGATAATACATCGCCATTTGCAAATATGATCTAGTAATGTTAGTTAGACATCGTATCACATATATGAACTTGCGATATATGTGTATAATTGTATATTCCATGTTACAAACGTGAGTTTAAAATGGGATTTTGATAATTATTTTTTTTATACATGGTAGATAGATGTTTCACTCCTTAAATTGTGTATGTGTGTGTGTATAAATAGTCACAAGGGACAGTGTGCTAGTTAAGAAGGAAACAAAATACGTGCATATAAATATAAATAATGTGAAATAAATTTAAAAACATAATCATAATGGAATGTATATCCAGAGCTTTTATGGAATCTATGGAGGTGGAGCTGCACAATATTCGATGTATGGTGGAACGGGGCCAACGGCTTTCTACCCATATTTGGGGCAGCAAGTGCAAATGCAAGTCCAAGGGGGAGAAGGAAGCGGTGGGTACAGCTATAGCTCGGCCCAGAGTTATGGATTGCAATGCCAATATCCTCAGTCCTCTCACCACCACCACCTCTTTCATTATGTAACTGGGATTGGGACTACTGGGACTACTGCGACTGCCACTGGGACTGGGACTGGGACTGGGACTGGTGGCTATCAGCACCATTATGGAACACCCATGTCTCTTGCCCCATCACTGCCTGCTCTGCACTCAGGTTTGTACTACTACAATCATCATTAAACCAAATTTCCTTAACTTTCTATAACATCTACACGTTGCATATATTGATATATACTCAACTTTATATATATATCATTAAATTTACGTTTTCATAATTGCATACTTGTAGTTGATCCCCCCTTCCTCCCCCTATATATATGTGTATGGACATATAGTATGGATGTGGATAGAGATGTACTAATATCTATGACAGTGTGTTTTGCTGTGCCGCAGGCGTGACAATGGCTCTCCATGCTCCAATACCTCATCGCTAGATCACGATGCACCACCACCACCCATTTTGGAGAAATGTTCCTCCTCAACTCTCAACTCTCTTTCTTTCTTGATGGCCTAACCATGGTTCCCCCTATCTCTTTCTATCTTTAACAAAAAGATGCCCATATTTTATGTGCTTGGTGCATGCATATATGGGTCATCTCTCACTCATCAAAGGTCCCCCAAAGGGACAAAGTAAAAGTTCAATATCATTCATTCTCTCTCTCTCTCCAGAAAATGGAGCATTATCATGCATGTCATAATTCTCCTTGCATGGTTTTTTGGGAACAAGGACATCTCAAAACCAATCAATCGTCTTTAATTAATTTCATGGGCCAACTTGAGCAAAAGGAAATGCTGAGTTGGAATTTGGGGCTTAGGCTGTGGAAAGCCTTCGGACACCCAACGCAACAATGGAAAAAAAAAAAGAACAAATTTCTAGCCCAAAACGGCTTTGACAAAGCTTTTCTTTTTTTAAAATCTCCTTGAGAAGAAAGAAGTGGGGTGATATATGTAAATGAAAAAGAAAATTTCAAAATATCCCCAGCTTTGATAGCAACACCTCTAATTGGAGTGAGGTAGCTAGTTTAATTAGTTAATGAGGGCATTGGCAAATGGCCCCAAGATTTTGTTGTGTTTTTTGACTCATTTAGTGAAGTTTTAGAAATTAGAGACTAGTAGAAATAGGAGATTTTAACTCCATAAAAAGAAGTCACATGACCATTGACCCGTTTGTCTACCCTTGGGGTAAGGGTAGATGCATATATACATGTAAGTTTTTTCACTTTGTTAATCTATCGTGTAAATTTGAAAAGGGGTTTCAAACTTTTTTGGGAGTTCAACCCCTACCCACAAACCCCACCCAATTAGGAGGAGGAGGGGGTTAGTGGTAGAGTTTTTTTTTTTTTTTGGTTGAAATTTGTAGTTGCATGTAGTCTAGCATAGGGCATTTTGTGTATTAAGTTAGTAACCATCTAGCTTTTTTGAGTATTCCATCAATGGGAATGGAACTCAAAATAAAGGTAAATGCATGAAACCCCCCTTGGGTATATTTTGGTTCCCTTTGGGGTTTTTCTCCTCTCATATATCTTCTTTTAACTATCAGCTACCATGGTTAGGTCCTTTTTCTTCTCTGGTCATTACTCATTGCTCATCCTTCCATAAACGTTCTTCATATATATATATATATATGCTCTCTCTCTCTCTCTTTCTTTCTCTTTCTGTGCCACTTCTACTTGAAATTGAACCTTTATGATCTTTATATGTAGCAAAACTACTATGTCATCTGGATTATTGTATTAGTAAGATGCTATGTAAGATACAAGGTTCCTTCTTCATCATGGTTGAGGAAATGGATCACCTACTTTTAATGTTTACCTTATTTAATCTTGTCTCATTCTGCATATTAATACTTTAGCTGACTATCATGATCCAAAAGTAGACTGCATCCTTGTCCCGTTCATTACAAATAGACGGTGTGGATATAGTGAAAGGAATGGAGGGAGAAGTCACTTAAGAACCGTCGTCAGTTGGGACATGGGAATCAATGATACAACACTCCACGTGTATAAATACGTAATGTAATTACACTAATAATATTTTGTTACTTGATAAGTAGTTTATAATATAATTAGCACTGTCATTTACACACATTATTTATATTAAATTTTATTAGTATTTAAATAGTACTTATGTATTGTAGGTGGCGTATAATATACCAATTTCTTTTTTCTCATTTATTTAGGTTTTTGGTAGAAAAGAAGTCGAGTTACCATGGCAAGCAATTTTTCTAACAATAATATTTGTTTATTCATTGAATCATACTGCATATTGTCCATTCTCGGATTATAAAAGTGTTACTAAACGAATAATTACCGTGGGAAATTCGACAAGGTATTGTCTTTCACCATCCACGTCCTCGGATTATTAAAACCCAAGAAAACAAAAGACAAACCAAAAAGAGGAAAACAAGAATGTTTACTTTTATGAATTCCATTGTGTTCCACAAAAAAAAAAAAAAAGGTGGTCAAAACACGCGGCATACAATTAACTAATTTTGCAAGACACCACACGAAATTTAGAAGTGTCAAATTAATTTTTTAATTTTACTTATTTTTATAGTTAACTATATAAAATTTACTAAATTTTGTAATTAACTACTGAACATTTATTTATTTTTGTAATTAACTATATCATATAAGTGTTATAAAGTTGACAAGTTGACAAATTTAATTTGCACATGCACACACACATATTGCATCATTTCTACTAATTTCACATTCAATCATCAACTAACAACATAAATACTCCCTGACATCCTCATGGGTCAGTTCCCTCGGGAAGTGAGCCAACTCATCATCGACGATTCTTGAATTAGGAACTAGCCCCGATATGGCAGGTCCTTACGGTTCCACCCCAAAAACAGCATGACCTGATGGTTTTGGAACCGTCGATTCCAATGATTCCATGCACAAAAAAAAAAAAAAAAGGAAAACAGAAGAAAGAAAAATTTAAAAAAATTGTAATTAAAAAACAAATATTTAATCATGTGAGACTATTGCTTCAAAAGTAGTTCTACAAGTAGTTAGTGGTATATTATTTGTTTTGAAGTTGGATTAAGAGAGTGCTCGAGATTGGTTGCCATGTGGTAAAAATCCTTTCTTTTATGGGAAAAAGCCCCCTTTGGTACATGAACATTGGACAAGTGGATAATTAGATACCTGAACTTTTAAGAAAACCAATTTCATACCTAATTAAGCTTTTCGTGTCTCTTTTCACTACCTCACTCTTTTATTGTCCCTTGAAATAATGGACACATGTTATACAATGATTGGGTGAAGTAGTGAAAAGAGGCATGAAAAGTTTGACTAAGCATGAAATTGGTTTTCTTGAAAGTTTAAGTACTAAATTATCCTCTTGATCAAAGTTTAGGTACCAAAAAGGATTTATCACCACCCCCCCCCCCCCTCTTTTTTTCGCAATTATAATAAGAGAAAATTTGAGGCTGATACATTTCATTTGAGAGATTAAGACTAATACTTTTAGGCCATAAGATCATTGGCTTAAAAAAAAATCCATTAAAACTTCAACTTTACATGATTTTATGAGCTAATAATTTGCAATGGGCAAAATGCAATGTTTATGGATGTTTGTATGGCATTACCTTAGGTCTCTCAAGTGAGAGGAATCAAGTTTGAATCCTTCCCCTATTGTAAGGAAAAAAAAAATGTTTGTATAATTTCCATAGATATTGAAACTGAAATATATATATATATATATAGATTAGGGAGTAATTTATGTAAAGATGTTTGTATATCTTCCAAAACATGTGATGGTTTTATCTTCCTAATGGAACATAGTCTCATGTTTACTTTACAAAAACTGAATAAAGCTAAAAATCAATAATAGTTTTTTAGTATTATTTTATTTTAAGATTTGGGATGCTTTCGCTAGACATCATCATAGGACCGTTTCCTAACCTAGAATTGGCTTGGGGAGGATTGGTCCAAAATGGCTAAGAATCTGTTGGTTATACCGGGTCCTTATGGTTCTACCCTCCCAAAATGGCTTGATCTAATGGTTTTTGAACCACCGGTTTCCGTGGTTCCATGCCACAAAAATGAAAAAAAGGAGAATAAGAGAAAAGAAAATTAAAGAAAAATTGTAATTAAAAAACATATATTTAAACATGTGAATGGTACAAATTTATTTCCTATTGATGACATTTAATGTATTGTTATTAGCAACACAAGTAATAAATATATTTAAAATCATGTCTTATTGAGTTTATATACACTTCTAACCAAAGTGGACTTTTTTTTTTCCTTAACAATGTGATCTTGTTAGATTTATTTATATATCGACTATTTTATTACATTACTAATATGACAACTAAAAAAGTCCAAGCGATTGTATATAAATAAATATATAACTGTAATATTATTTTTAACTAATGAGCTATAAATAATTTTTATTAAACTCAATGTTATTTCAAGTTAAAAATTTGTTTTGCATTTTTTTTCTTAGTTATAAAGTTCTTTTTTTGCTAAAAAATTAAGTAAAATTATTTAATTGATTTTTTTTTTAATTTCATGGTTCCTGGTTCTAGATGAACCAGAACCGAATAGAACCGTGGGAACTAGCAGTTCCAAAGAACCGAGAATTAAACTAGTTCCTATGGGTCTAGTTCAAGTTCTATCAATTTTAGAACCGAGAACCAACGAATCAGGTCCAGTTCTAGACTCAAACGGACTGTGACGACGTCTAATCCCATATCCACATGTGGAGCTAAGTAAACGGACTAAAATTTCTTAGCCTTAGCTTGATCCACTTTGGCTAGTAAGCCAAATGGACTAGCCTACTAACTCAGCCCATTTAATCTATTTATACATTTTAAGGTTAAACGGGTTGAAAAATGGGTCAATTTGGCCCATTTATGATAATTGGATGAGACAATAAGGTAATACAGGACTTTATATGGATCAACGATTAATTTTATTACTATTTTAATTATGGAAAAAAGTTGCTTTTGGTAACCAAACTTTGATAAAATAAACAATTAGATACTTGAACTTTTAAAAAGCCCAATTTCATACCTAAAGAAACTTTTCGTACCACTTTTCACTATCTTTATTAACATTGTTAATAACATTATCCTACGTAGGCAATTGCGCCAATCGCAAAATGATACGTTTCGATTACTTTAAAAAATATCTTCCCTCTCTCTCTCCCTTCTTTTCCTTCTCTTTCTCATTTCTCTTTTCTCTTTTTACTCTCTCTCTTCCAAAGCTAGCAAAAAACCCAACTCCAACACCACCACCATCTCCACACCATCGCTATCTCCATATTCAACATGGTTAAACATCGTACTAAAAACAGGCACACATTTTCAACAATTCGTGTCACCTGAAGAGACCTCAAATACAGAGACAAAATCTTTTGAGAAAAAAACCAACACAAAAGTTCTAATTTCATAGTAAAGTTTCATACTTTAACACTAAACCAACAATATAAAAGGGAAAAAGGAATTGGGTCATACCATTTTTATAGCAACAGCTATAGTAGCTTAATAGGAGTGGAAGAAAATCGGAGAGAAGTGGATTAGAGACATGTGTTTTGAGTGTGCAAAAGAAAGGGTTCTTTAGGATTGATGAATATTTGGTGAAGTGAGGAGAAGGAAGACATGGCTATGACAATGGGATCATGATAGTTGGGAGTTAAAGTTCTCTTCTTTTTGAAATGCAGAGTATGTATGTGTTTTGAACTTGATTATGTTGGTGTGTTTTTAAGGAAGAAAAGACCGAGAGAATAATTACTTACTATTTTGTATTTTGCGTTGTTTGTAACATTGTTTTTGTGTTTTTTGGTGGGTATTTTGTGTAGAAATGGCAGCACCAACGAACACATGGTTGGGTCAAGAAAAAATGATGGTGGCCTTAGGGTTACAATAGTGGTGATTTTTAGGTAGCCAAGTGTGTTGATGGAGGTTAAAGGTAGAGTTTGTGTGTGTGACGAAATGGTGGAGTTGAACATGCAAGTGTGTAAACCCAAGATTTTTCATACAAAGAAATAGATAGAAATATAAAAATAGAAAGTTAATATAGGACTCAACCAATACTTTAGAATAAAATCACAAGTAGTTATGAACCTATATATCTTCAAACTCTAAAATAAAGTTCTACACATAGTAACAGTATCAAAGTTAAGATTTCACAATCAGTATCAAAAATTCAAGTGTAGAAATAATTTAAATAAGAATTCAAGAGAATTAGAAGGTCAATAATCAATAAAGCTTATAGTTAGAAAACGGTAATTTAAGGATAAACCGTCAGGATTATAAATACATAAAAAGAACAAAAATAGATCTATAACTAACAACCTAGACTCCAAATAAATATTTAGATCACACCATCGCTCTAGTTATTAAATTCTAAAACTATTAGAGATTGAAACGAAAATTGGCTTATTAAGCTTAAAAAACTTTAATTGAGTGAGATAAAATCCTAAAAATAATTAATTACGTAAACTTTAAACTCAAAGTTGAACTCAGTAATAACCTAGAAAATTTGTGAAGCTTTATTTAAATTTTTAGAGACAAAACTCTTAAATAACTATCATAATTATACCTGTTTAATTTAATAAGCTACCGTGTAACTGAAATAATCAAATAACTAAATATATATATGATTTCTCCTTAACTTCTGCAACTTACAATGACTCCATGTCTAGGATTACCTTGAAAAACACAAGCCAAATTTGAATGCAAATGGGGTCAATGAAAGCAATAAAAGTCAAGAGCAAATATTGCCAAACCAATCAACATGATCCAAATGAACAATACAATAACTTCATGCATAAACAAGAAGAATTTCGGTGGGGTAGAATTATTTCTTCTCGACTTAAGCTGCTACCCTTCCTTCCTCTATATAAGAACACCTTAATTAACAAAACAACAAAGCAATTAAACTTCTTTTTGTAGCTAACAACAGTCCATAACAACTTAAAAATAGTAGCAAGGACTCACCTGAAACACACAAAAACGCATACAACCACAGCTAAATTTCATGCACAATATAACCCAAGGACAATTATACAAATATCAAAAATTTAGCTCCATTAACCAGCCATGACATAAGCATAGAAGGAAGCCAAACAAGGTAAGAAATTCGTGTTAAGTTAGTTTTTACACTAAACATTAGTTTAAACAATGTTATTGTTAATCCTAGGTTCGTGTCAAGTTCTGGGGGAGTTTTGCACCTTCAAATAAGCTCAAACAAGGTAAAATCTAGTCTTAAAACTCCATGAATGCATTATTATAAATGTAGAAGAAGATTTAATACAAGTATAATACACATATCATAAGAAAATTAAGTTTCGAATAGAAGAAAATTGGAGAAGAAGATAATCAATGTCAACACTAGCTCTACGTTGGTAGTGTATGTACTTAACGCTGATGACTTACGAGGGTAGGCCAACGGTGTTGAGACAGCGTGTACTGAAACAGAAGCTATGTAAAATTTATTTTTACGTAAAATGAACGAACGCTGGCAATTCAAAGCTTTACTCCAGCAGCAGAAGTACCAGCGTACGTTGTAAAGCTGGTGGCCTTAAGCTAGCGTACGCTAATACAAAAATGCATGAATGCTGGCATCTGGGTTTCAATGTCAGCAGCGTTAGATGCCAATGCACGTATAAATTTCCTTTGAGCGAAGTCTATTTCGAACAGAACAGATTATATATTTATACATGTAAATATCAAACAAGATCAAGAAAAACAAAATGAAAATAAATATTAAATAATAATTGTTATCATAAAGCCATTGAAGGACCAATATAATAATAGAAATAAAACCAAATACCAATATATGACACTTAGACACTCATAGGAGTTAGATATGTAATTTATGTTTTATTGATGAATATATTTATTTATCTATATAGGTGACCTTGATACTTGTGAGGATTTCCCCATTGATTATTACGATTAGTCAGTATGAGCAGATAAGTAACTCAGACTTAGATAAGGTATTTGACACTAGATCAATACAAAACTCTATCTCTTTTTCAAGTGGTATCCCTAGTAGATCTTTTGGAATTAAATCAAGATATTCGCTCACGATTTGTATCCTCGTACGATCCATCTTTAATTCATCTCCTATTGTCAAAACTGCCATTTACTAAAACTGACTTTTCCTACAACTCATATGTAAGCAACATTGAAGGTCCTTGCACTTCAAGCTTATGCACAAAACGATCTCCATTCGATAAACTAAACTCCACAACTAGATCCAAATACAGCATTATGTTTCCTCAACCAGTCTACTCCTATCATATCCATTACTATATTATTCGCATGTAAAACGTCACCTTCCATTTTTATATCCAAATTCTTTACAAATCCATGTCAACGTTGCTCCATATCCTAAAGGTATCTGCAAGCACACTCTTGACCGCCTCCTCATAACAAAACAAAAACTTCTCAAATATACTTGAAAACTTGCACCTGTATCACAATCCTAAGAAGCACTTGCCCTCCAGGATCTTTTCATTATTTGGCTCGATATCCATATTGTCCACACTTGAAATAGAATACCTAAGGAACAACTTTTCTAAAACCTGTCACTACCCAACCTTGACAGTTGAAAAGCAGGCATTCTAAAGCCACTTGAAATCCTTGATATCAAATGATTCATAACATCTGGTACACTTCCTTTTTATACCTTAAACTGCTGATTTGTCTTGATAAAAAGATTGGCCTCTTCTCCCTGTCTTAGGTAAGGATGTTAGATATCTTAAGGTATAACCATCCAAAAGGATCAAAACACTATGGGACTACAAGATATGATCTTACTAACACAAACAAACATATCCCTACAAAATAAAAGGATAATCTAACTTAAGGATCAAAACTTTATAACTATAGGATGAAAGCAACACTGATCTAGATAGGATCAAGAACCGTAATGTATTCTACCCCCTCTCATAATTGCTCACCGTTCTAAGGAGTCAAAACTTAAATTTAATAAATCAAAACCTATTGCTTTGATACCAAATTAGT
Source organism: Combretum micranthum (assembly GCA_024138025.1). Classification (NCBI taxonomy): domain Eukaryota; kingdom Viridiplantae; phylum Streptophyta; class Magnoliopsida; order Myrtales; family Combretaceae; genus Combretum; species Combretum micranthum. Next base: position 343,432 of record JAMXBD010001397.1, read on the forward strand.
TGTAATGCCCTAATTTAATAGCATTACAACTCGCCACGTGTCCTTCTCTTGAAAAGGATACGCCAAGGCTATAAAATACTAAACCATAAATATAATTATCTCCAAATTCCACATAAAAGGTTACTTGAATTTATCAATACTACAATTTGTCTCTTAGAAATATAAACTGATATTATCCAAAAGTACTTATATAAAATCCAAAACATAACAACTTATCTTATAAACATCTTCAATAATAATCTAAACAAACTCTATATGCTTTGTATGGTCTTCAAAGATCTTTTCTCCTATTCTTCTTTATCCAGAATCTATTAGTCACCAGTAAGAAAGTCCAATCTACTAACGTCGTCCCCCATGGTCAACATAAAAGTCATATCCAGACAATTTGATCCGTTTGAAATGTATAGATAAATAAAGCACGGATTACTACCAACAAGTATACTGGATCAAATCAAATAATATAGAAAAATGAGTCAAGTATCGTTCCCACGAGGAATTCTTATAATTACTAGACCGGTATCAGTTTAAACTAATATTTAGGCTATTGACTTTAAGATTTTATAATTATCTAATCTACTTCTAAAAATAGATGCTTCAAAAGTATGAGAATGAGATAGATATATCAATCAAAATGTGGGAAAAAGCAGAATCTATCCTAATCTTCGCTAATCATATTGAAATTATATTATATGAAAAGTTAGAATTATAGATATTTATATGAAATTGTCAAAACCAAAAACTACAAGTTTTAGGAAACTACAAAATAATCTAATAGCTTCCGCTAAATAAATTATTAATGGAATCGAATTTACAATTATAAATCTCCTAATTTTACAATTGTCTAATATCCTAAATCAATTTCTCCTAATTCCTTAGTAAGAAATTAAATTAAAACATTGCATGAATCATATGAGTCAATTTCTAAACTAGATTAAACTTCGCCACTTCGCAATTGTTGTTTAATCTTGTTTTATGAATTCTTATGAACCTAATTCTTCTTCCGAATTGTTAAGATTCTTATCAATCTAATTTCATACAGAAACAAGATGAATAATTAAGATTCAATACAAATAATCTATAATTCTAACCACCCTATAATATAATTTCAAAGATCATTTTAGCAAGATTAGAATTTCACCTTTTCCCACAAGTAAAATTTAGTTGTTCATGAATGATTCAACAATCAGATAAGAAAATGCAAATGATATCATATTAAACAGATAAATCAAACAAAAGAATTGCATAAGAAATAAGATTAGAAATCACCAATTCAATTGTTTAAATCTCCACTTACAAAATCTTGTCAATACAAAGCTTCAATCTCTCAAATTCTCCTAAACTCTCACAAAGGAATTTCAAAACTGTCTATTTTCGTCTGTCTCTCTTATGAAGAAAACCTATCCTTATATAGAAGAAAATTCAGACTCTTCAATTGCAAAATCTTGCAATTACAACATTTGTACGCCGGCAATTACACATTCAACACCGGTGGCTTACAGGCGGCGTACACATGAAAAGTCAGTGAACACTGGTAGTGTTAACGTCGGCCTTAAAATTTAGCTTTCTATGGATGAACTACGCCATTTCAAAGCCGGCGACGTAGTACTTGATTTATCCGGCGTAAGTTGAAGGCCGTGTTGTTGATAATCAAGGCTGACAGCTTTGTCAACAGCCTTAATTATTTCAACTCTATGCACAATGAAAGCCGTCTTAACGCCGGCGGCTTTGAATCCCAGAAAGCCAGCGGATTTGAATCCCAGAAAGTCGGCGGCTTTGAATTTCAGAAAGCCTGTGTTTGATATATTTGCAGATGCTGGCTTTGATTCCTTTACAATGGTAGTGTTAAGCCAGCCTTTGTTGTTGTTTGGTCTTCCACATCCTATACCGCCTCAAGGCCGGCGGTGTAGAGGCGGCCTTTAAGTTCTTGAGTTCTGAGCTGACACTATGCCGGCGGCTTTGATTTTAGAAAAGCCGGCGTACCTCCTGAATTTTCCTTTTCTCAATTCAACAATGCTTGTTTTGCATTCCTTTACTCAATTTAGACCTGAAACATGAATTTAATCAAAACAAGTATTTATTCAAGCAATTTTTATAGAATTTAAGATAGGTTTATTCAAATTGCACATTGAAAAAGTTGTATAAAATATGATCTTATCACAATTCTCAACCAACATCATCTTTACCTACACCTGAAAAATAAAGGATTGAGCAAAAATGCCCAGTATGCCATTCCACACATACATGCGCGTGAACACACATCAAGCAAATTCACATGCATCATATGCTTATGCAACATCCACATGTTTATTATCTTTTTATTAACCAACAAGCAACACGGTTTAGGATTATTCATGACCAATCCTAAACCTGGAGTAACTTATGACCCCGATGAAAATCATAGTATAAAATAGTATATATATTGCATTCCACAATTAAGCTGGTAACAACTCCTAATCTACTGGAATCATTTTCAGGTGCAACTCCACTCGAGATACCGCCACACAAAGATCATCAGGTTACCAGCATTAGTATCACACTTCTGTCGTGGTCTTTACTAACGGCAATAAGCAGCATACAATTTTTAAAAGCCAGCAAAGGTTAGTTCACTTTATATGCATGTCTAATCCTACAAGCACAAACAGCAAACAAGATATGGTTGTACCTAGATTCGCTTCCAAACTCTAATCCACCAACAGATCTTCTTAAAAGAATAGAACCCTAATCCCATAAATATTCTTGATCAACAGCATATCTTAATCAATTACAATTGCAACACATAATCAAACCCTAATCCTTAATTTCATAACCTTACTCAAAGGATCTATAACCCTAATCATAGATCTACGAAAAGAGGTTAACACGCCTATCTCCTTTGTTTATAATTCAATGAAACCTTCAAACTCAGCTTTCTCTTCAATTTCTAATTTCTCCACAATTCCTTTGATACATATATAAAATCTCCAATTAACAATTCGATTTACAACAACAAATAAAATTTCATTTAACGACAAGATTGGATGGATCCCTACTTACCTAGAACTTGCAAATCTTGATTTGAAACAAAAAACCTAAATTGATCAATTAACTATTCTTAATCACTATAATCATATTCCTATAATCTATAAATATTAGAAATCAGAAAACTAGAATAAAGATCATACCTTTATTTTGAATCGAAACCACAAATCTCCAAATCCACTTTAGGGTTTCTTCACCAGATCTTGAATCTCCTTCAAACATATGAAAAGAACCTTTTTAAACCACCGAATTTTTCAAGAATGGTTTTGGAATACCGAATCGAAACCCTAAAGACTGACCCAAGTTGAAACCGAACCTTAAACAATTTCGATCACGGGATTTCATAAGAAAATATTCATTAATCATTCGACACAAAACCCGAATATAAAAAGGTCCATCTATCTAATCCCTAATGTAAACCCCTCAATTTCTAGGGTGAAGTTGGAATAAACTTTAACCCTAGTCAAATCGGAGTTTCAAAGGTCAATAAAGGTTAAGACAATCTAACAGTTTCAACTCTTGTAATCTCGCGTTCTCAAATCCTTGAAAACGAAATTGAGTTAATGGCTTATGAAAGTTCGTAATAAATAGGGAAGTATAAAAATATCAGATTCACAATTTTCTACTGTCTTTCGGATCCAAACAGGATCAGTTTTCAAAAACTGTGCCCTAGTGCACCAGATAGTGAAAATATTCTATTAATACCATAAGACTCGTAATTAAACAAGGATTTCAAAAATATCAATTTCACAATTTTTTGATAACTAAAAATATCATATATAGCTCGTTTACGGGTATTTTTATTACTACCGGTATTTTATTTGTCTAGTCTAATATTTATAGTACTATTTCTACTGTTCATTGCTATTCCACTATCTCTACTTTTTCTTGCACCTTTTTCTTACTACTCATAAACCTATTTCTTACACTTCTACATTTCCAATACAACTTTATTCATATTAAACCTTACATATTATTTCTTTTCTTTACAAAAATACAAAAATTAATCAAAACCCTCTCTTTCTTTTCCTTTATGCACCGGCCATCCCTCTCTCTTTCTCTATATTATTTCTTTTTCAATTTATTTTATTATATCTAATTTCCACTCCAAAATTCTATAAATACCCCATTCCTCCTTCATTCTTTCATACATCCATTTTAGATAACAAAATTCTACCAAAATTCTCTCTCAAAACCTCTCTTCAACAATTCCCTCTTAAAACACTCTCTACCATCCACTACTTTTCAAGAAAATTTACAAAACCCATTCATCTCTTTTCAAATCCTCCATTAAATCTTAGGTAAAAATCCTACCTATATTCTTTATCATGTTCATACAACTTAGCATCAGTTTAGTGTATATTTCTTAGACTCATGAGAGTTAAAGAAACAACAATATGTTCATGTTTTGTTTTTGTTCATGTTCATATTTTACATTATGTTATTATATTGTTGTTATTATTGTTATTATTATTTTTGCTCTAATCTAACTTATATATAGTATTATGTATATATATTTCTTTAGAGCATATAAGCTCACTTGTTATTTATTTATTTTCATACTTTGCAATTTATTTATTTAATTCATGCAATTTATTAAGACTAATCTTTCTAGTCAAACTTGTCCATATCAAGTCAAAACGATTTTTCTTTCTTTTCTTTTCTTTTCTTTTCTTTTGGGACTAGTCTATTCTTAGTCCCAAGTTGCCTTAATGAAACTAAGGCTCCCAATACATGATCGGGATACCTTGATGAAGCTAAGGTTTCCAATGCTTGACTATTTTATTATGTTTATTTACTTATGAGTATTTCTTTCTATCTTATTATGTATAATTTTTATTTTTTCATTGCTACATAATCATATTCATGCATGATTATAATGTTGTTGTCTTAAGTAAAAATAAAAATAGGTTCTTTCTTAAACAAGGAAAAGTGAACTAGATTTCTCAACAAAGGAGTTTTCAATAAGAAGTCTAAATATTGTTTTTAATAAATTCTTTTCAAAAGCTTAGACATATTGATCATAACTTTTTAAGTAATAGTACTTAAGATTTCTTCAAATGAAAGGAACTCCTCTCTTTTATATATCAAAACTAAAAACTCCATAAAGATAGAATTTTTCTTAGCATTAAAAGATTTTAACCCAATCATATCTTTTATAAAACTTAACTAGGTTCACTATAGAGTTCAAAATCTCATACTAAGAAAGCCTCCTCAAAACTTAAGTTTTATATGTTGTTATTCTCTTTTCAAAATTTAAATAAAATTTTACTAAGATCTAATATTGACAATTCTTTATCAAGAAAGCTTTTCTTATAAACTTATCTAAAAGAATTATTCCACCACTTGACAAATATTAAGAATAAAACAAGTTTTTCAAATCAAGAAAATCAACTCACTATTTTAGAAACCAACTTAGAAAAATAAAATTTGCCAAGCAAGTAAAGTTTAAAGGTAAACTTATTTTCTAAAGAAGAAAAATGATATAAAAATGAGAGGAAAACATACATTTAACACAACTTCATATATTTGACCACACCAAAAACTTAAGGAATATTTTGAAAAGCTTATTTTTCAATCACTAGAAATAAAGTTAGTAAATAACTTAAAGAACCAAATTTTTGGAAATTAATTTACTTTTGAAAAGATAGAAATGGAATTATAATAAGAAAACACTCACTCATAACAACTCAGATATATTTTAGCTTTCCTTCTAACAATTCAAAAAGGAGAAATTTTTAAAAATTTTATCTTTTAAAACCCTCAAAGACAAATTGTTTATGAAATATCAATATTGAGACAACACTACAAAAATCATGCATACAATATGAGTGTATATATATATGTTCAAAGGAATTTTCCACTATATATATTCATATATTTTGCTTAAGGATTTTTTAGTAAAGTGAAGTTTGGAAAAATAATATTTTGTGAACTATAAATTCGTAACTATTATGTACCGTAGTATTTTCCAATCCGAATGGCTTTTTATAACAAAAATAACCTTAAAAATGCATAGCTCTTTTTGAGTAGGTAGAAAACGGTATATTATTTGCACAATTCCGAGTTAAAATGACCAAGTTATGACCATTTTAAGTTGGAATTAACCTCTATACAAATTTTAACGATCTTATGACATAGTTTTTGTTAAGTACCATAGAATCAATAAGAAATGCTCATTATGGGTATTCTTTTTTATTAGATGATCCTGATGAGGAGTGTTCATACCCGGAGGATTATTTTGATTAGTAGAATTACCGATTGACTCCTTCATAAGAAAAAAGTGTCCTCATGGTCGAGTGAGTTTATTTCCTACCTTTTACGTACTTGTTTGTGCTTATAATTAGAGGCACTAGAAGTAGGAAAAGATGAAAATGAATTATGTATGATAATATTGGTTAAAAGAATGCTAAGCATACCGGGACATGAATCGTTGTTAATTAACTTGTGTTTTACTATTATTATGTTGGAGTGTGTGCAAATTTTGTGATCACCTTTAAATTACTCTAATAATATATTATGAGTTGTATTAATTGATTCATACATATCACGTCGTTAGTTTCATCTCATGAGCTATTGTACTGGATGGGACAAGAGTATAGTAGCCGGGTTTGCAGGAGCCATAAATTTGTAAGATGGTCGAGTAGGTGCCTGAAATAAACTATATAAGTTGGATTTTAAAGATGGGTTTTAAAGAGTCTGAAACACCTAACCCTGAATAGAGGGGTAAATCCATTCAAACATATGATTTCCGTAGATTATATGTATTGATTGTTCATTTGCTTGATGCATTCATATGCTTGCTTAATAACTTGTTTGAAATTAATGATACGAGTACGTTAATTTAGGAATATTCCACTAAGCTAGTTATGCTTATACTCCGATAGACTTTTGTTGTAACAGGACCAATATTTCTTATGCCCGAGAACTTCATAGACTTGAGTGGGATTATGTTTTGGAAAGCTTCTAGAAATCCTTTGAAGATCTTAGGCTTAATATCCTCAATATCTTCTGGTGATAGTATTGTCTCCTTGTGTGAAAGACTAAGTTGATATTATGATTGTTTGAAGATTTAAAAGGGAAAAACCCTAAGATGATGTAAGGATTATTCTGTTAATGTTAAATTAGATGGTTATTTAGATTTCTTGTATGCTGTATTTACTATTTCGAACCACACATCCCACCGGTGTTGTGATAGATGCCTGTTGAGATATAATTTACTCAATTTATATTGGATAAAAATTGATAAACTTGTTATAAATTTTATAGAAATTATAAGGAATTGATACTTGATCAAGTTAATATCGCATTTCAGGTCCATAAAGCAAAAGGAAAGACTTAGAGGAATTAAGTATGGAGAAAACACATCAGAGGAGTCATGGCCGCCAGCCATGGAAGTTGACGAGGAGCGACCAGAAGCTCCATGGCCGCCGGCCATGGAAGGATCACCGCCGGCCAACATGCATGGCCGGCACTAGGGAGTTAATGGCTGCCGGCCATGGGGCCGGCCATCACGTTGCAGGAGCCTGTTCGAGATTAAATGGCAGCCAGCCATGTAACAACATCGTACCAGCCAGTTTTCATACGAATTATTGTTCTATTCTTTCCTATATATAGAGAGAGAAGTCCAAGAGAGAGGGATCTTTTGAATCTTTTTGTTCTTTACCTTTTAAGAACCCTAAAGATTGCTTTTCTTGAATCATGAACAACTAATCTCTTAATCTAGCCAAGGGATTATTGCAATTCAATTCAAGATGGATTGTGAGACCTAAATGGGTTTGATTTCTATTATTCTTATCTTTTTATATTTGTATTGCATCTGAATCTATTGTTATTATTGTTTGATTATATCTTATAGCTTTGGATCCGGTTGTAGGATGATTGAACAATAAGCAATCAATTAGAACTCATATCCGTAATTGTATGAGTATTCTAATATAGGTGATGAAACAACACGGTAGTCATAAAATAGATGGTTATTTGATGTTGTGATGAAATATAATCTAATTTAAATAATCCATGCTTTATGAGATTATTGATTAGGGTTAGGTTTCTCTTTTCTTAATGCAATTGATAGATTAAACCTTAAGAGCGTATTTAGGGTTATCTATTTGATTAGGAATAATCAAAGATCTTATCTTGGTTATTTAATATCTAAGGAGAGATTGAATTTCAGAGCTTATTGGAATTTATAACTAACCTGTTCAAAGTAGGGATAATAATATTTGAGTCAAGGATCAATCTTGAGAATTGAGTTGTAATGAAACCTAGGCTAGATAACCTTTTGAATATATATAAATCTTCTTAATTAGAAATAGGTTTATTTTATTTGCTTGATTTCAAAAACCCCCCAATTTTATTTTCTTTTTCTCTTCTCAATCTCCGATAGAAACTTAGGATTTTTACCAGTCCCTGTGGAGACGATCCTGCTCACCACTGTTTACAAATCTTAGAGTAGGTTATTTATTTTTGTTGGATTCGACACCCACCAATGCCTTACATAAGGTATTGAAGCTTTCGCATGACTTCGGAAAGTCATTCTGAAGTTTTAATACTGTATGTGGCGGACTGCCACGTTTAGGGTGCCTTTTGGGACGTGACAACCTTATAAGAAAGATAACCCTAAATGATTAATTGAAAAAGACTAGAGAGAGACCCACTTACCTAGGGTTTTTGCTTAGGAAAAGGCAAGGCAAAACTAGGCTAAAGGGGTCTATTTATAAGACAAGGTTAGCTTAGGAAAAACGCAACCCCACAATCCTTAAAGATTTTGTTGACCATCATTAATGTGAGGGTTGATAATAATATCTCATTTATTAGGGTTGACCATATAACCCTCTTATTTTATAACAAATGACATCTTTGCCCTTCATTATAAAATATTTATCTTTATATTACATTTCTCCCCTCCTAAAAGAACTTTCGTCCTCGAAAGTTACCTGAATCACTATCTCTTTTTTATCTATGCATCTATTAATTCTCTGTCACTCATTTTCTTCTTGTTTCTGATTCTTTACATCATATTGACCCATCTTTGTGCTTATATTTGCTAGCTAGAATATAATTCTATCGACGTCTCTTTAATTCTTAACTTTCAGCACTCAATTTGGATTCACTTCCTACTTTACTTCACAATACCTCTTGACTTTAACTTAAACTTATTAACAATATTCATCAGGAAATCTTACCTTGACCTCATTGTATTAAATCTCCAATTCAGTTTCCTCGAGCGATGTTTAAAAAGCTGAAAATCTCATAACTATAGTTCCCAATTTAAATTCCAAAAGTCAAATCTTACGTTAACTTGGAGCTCTAAATTTCACTGTGTTACTTGTACTTCTATTGATTCAACTTAGTGTTTATCCTTATTGTTCCATATCAAAAATAATTCACATCACTTGCATATCATTCATCTAATCTCAAAATACTTATTAACTAATCATACTTCTTCCAATATGTTTTCTCAATCTCCGGTATATTTTCTTATATTTTCCATCAGTATATACATGAAGATTAAAATTAATACTTATATCCTTAAGTAAACCTTTAAAATCATTGAATGACTTCTAACTCTTCCTTTGACATCATTACTCCTAACGTTCCGATAATTCTTTGATATTTAGATTACTAATGCACTTTGTCTCCAGGGTTTCACCATATAAATCCATTTATTGGCCCAATATTAAGTGATCGTTCTTCACTTGGATTTGATATCCTTATATAACTATTAAATCTACTTCTCAACAAAAGATCTTCTTTGATTATATACTTTTATCTTAGTTCATAAATCAATCATTACATCTTGTAAAACAACTGTAGATTGCACTGTAGAAAACTCAATCCAACTTATTAACATAATTAAACCATTATACTTTACCTCTAATTACCACCATTTCCATCGAAACTTCGTTAGGACATAGTCACCTTATAATCATTCAATTAATAATCAGAAAACTCAAATCATGGAATTTAAGATTTTTCAACCCTAACTTTAATGATCAAACCTTACATTGCTTTGTTATTTCATATGATCATAGCATCTACGTATCTACTAGTTAGTTTTATCAGCCCTGTTAAACACCATAGACAATCCATAACTTTTATTTATTCATCGTACTTTCCAATTATCTTCCAAAACTTAGTAGGCTTTTTATATAACAATTTATATCTTCATATAGATTTTCTTTAAGAATCATCCCAAGATTTATCATCATAGATTAATATAGATGTCATCCTTATTTCACCATCCATAGATTTCCTGTAACTCACTAAGATCATATTTCCTTCTTGCAATGGCCATTCCACATGCACATTCATTTCTTCATAAGATTTAACTATTCTCTAATTTATATTGGTTATCTTAATACTTTTTTTTTTGTGCTCTTCAACATGATCTTTCAAATGTCATCTAACAAATATCGCTTTGAGGTTACCAAAGCCACTAAATTCTCATTCCTCTTCCTACTCGGAGCTTCTACCATAACATTCGCTTTTCCAGGGTGATATTGTATATCTGCATCAAAATCATTTATTAGTTCCAACCACCTCTTTTGTCTCATATTCAGATCTTTCTAGTTGAAAATATACTTTAAGCTCTTGTTATTCATGAAGATTTTGCACTTCTCATCAAGTAATTTGTGTCTCCAATTCTTTAACGTATGAACTATGACTGCCAGTTCCATGTCATGAGTGAGTCAATTCTTTTCATAAGGCTTTAACTATCTAGATGCATATGCTATAACTTTACCTCCTTGCATCAAAACACAATTCAGATCTTGTATAAAAGCGTCAATACCAATAATATACTCTTCACTACTTACTGACAAAGCTATCACCGGTAAAAATACTAACTTTTCCTTTAACTATTGGAAACTACTTCCACAATTATCATCCTACACATACTTCACTCTCGTTTGAGTCATTATTATTAAAGGATTTAGAAACCTTGGAGAAATCCTCTACAAATCTCTTGTAATATCTTGTCGTTCCTAGGAACTTCTAATTTTCAACACATTCTTAGGAGTTGATCATTCCCTTAGAACTTTCTCCTTTTCAGGATTTACTGAAATTCCATTTCCATCCACGATATGTTTTAAGAGAAACATTGGCTCCAAACAAAACTTATGCTTGGTGAGCTTGGCATACCACTTTTCTTCTTGTAACGTTCTCAAATGTTCTTTATGTTCTCCTTTAATCTTTGAATACATGAAAACATCATCAATATACACTATTACAATCGAATTCATTTACTCTTTAAAGACCCTTTTCATAAGATCCATAAATATAATTGGGGCATTTATAAGATCGAAAGGCATAACCACGAATTCATAATACCCGCATCTGGTCCTGAAAACTGTCTTTGAAAATATCATCGGCTTAAATCCGCAGCTGGTGATATCCTGACCTCAAATCAATCTTAGAAAATACTTGCACTCCTACCGGCTGATCAAACAAATCACCTATCCTAAGCAATGGGTACTTATTCTTAATCTTTACCTGGTTAACTCTTTATAATCTATACATAACCTCATGCTTCCATCTTTCTTGTTGACAAACTCACTGGAACTCCTCAAAGTGATATGATTGATTCAAAGAACTTCTTCTTAAGTAAGTCCTCTAGTTAAACTTTTAATTCCTCTAATTCCGCCGGAGCCACACGATACGGTACTTTAGACTTAGATAAGTTATCTGACACTAAATCAATACAAAACTCTATCTCTTTTTCAAGCGGTAACCCTAGTAAATCTTCTGGAATTAAATCAAGATATTCTCTCACGATTTGTATCCTCGTAGGATCCATCTTTAATTCATCTCTTATTGTCAAAACTGCCACTTACTGAAACTGACTTTTCCTACGACTCATATGTAAGCAACATTGAAGGTCCTTGCACTTCAAGCTTATGCACAAAGCGATCTCCATTCGATAAACTAACTCCACAACCAGATCCAAATACAACATTATGTTCCTCAACCAGTCTACTCCTATCATATCCATTACTATATTATTCGCATGTAAAACGTCACCTTCCATTTTTATATCCAAATTCTTTACAATCTATGTCAACGTTGCTCCATATCCTAAAGGTATCTGCAAGCACACTCTTGACACCGCCTCCTCATAACAAACAACAAACTTCTCAAATATGCTTGAAAACTTGCACCTGTATCACAATCCTTAAGAAGCACTGCCCTCCAGGATCTTTTCATTATTTGGCTCAATATCCATATTGTCCACACTTGAAATAGAATACCTAAGGAACAACTTTTCTAAACCTGTCACTGCCTAACCTTGACAGTTGAAAAGCAGGCACTCTTAAGCCACTTGAAATCTTTGATATCAAACGATTCATAACATCTGGTACACTTCCTTTTCATACCTTGAACTGCTGATTTGTCTTGATAAAAAGATCGGCCTCTTCTCCCTGTCTTAGGTAAGGATGTTAGATATCTTAAGGTATAACCATCCAAAAGGATCAAAACACTATGGGACTATAGGATATGATCTTACTAACACAAACAAACATATCTCCATCTTATTTTGAAAGCGTTTTTCTCTAGGCCTATCCTTTTTCCTAATAAGTTCTGGAATGGGATGCCATTTTGGTATATCGAGAGGAGTCCAATTAGCCTTATCTGCTGCAAGTTTGAAATAACGCCCATTTAGCCGTAGTTGATTCTTCCATTTGTATCATTGCCCAACTTAGGCAACACAATCCATGTGCAGAGTATCCATTTCTGTCATTGCGTGGGAGCATGGAATTTTATATGTTTGCCACTTATTGCATTTGCATCTGCTTACTTACAATTCCACCTTTTAAATATGATCTCCCTTTTGATCATACATTGTAGGGCGCAGAGTAGTGATGTATGGTCCTTCATATTCTAAGAATGTGTGGGGTCCTTCGTATTTAATGATGTGAAACCACCTACCATGCTTCTTGTAACTGTCCCTGAGTCTCCACTTGCAACCTCTATTATGGACATCAGTATATTTAACTACTCATGACCTTTGGTCTAAGTCTACCACCTTAAAATTATAATGATTCGATATATGCCACATTTTATCTGCCTGTATGAGATGATCTTTAGCTCAAATCGCATCCCAAACTTGAATTCATGGCTAAAACTCCAATTCCCAACACTCAATTTCTACTCATCATCAAATACAGCATAACCACTTCCAAAATCAGCAGTGAAAAAAGGTACTGGCACTAAACTCCCTACTGTATCAACGTCTGTAGGAGCCACAAATCGATGCCAGTCATTTCTACTATGTTGTACCCCAGTTGCAGCATCTTCTCGGGGAAAAGCTTCTGGATTTTCATTTCTGTCATCATCATAGTCGTCACTGGATTCACTTGCCAAGGAGTCTTGCATCACATCAGTATTATGAACACCTGTCTAATCCAGTGCAGTAATTTCAAAGTTACCCATCTGCACATGTGTGTTATTTATTGTCTGAACTGGAGTAGAGTTTAAGTCTACCAGCCCTTGGCTGCCGATATTTCCATCAAAACCCACTTCCCCTACAGGTGTCTATGGTAGTTTGTTCTCAAATATCTACACATACACAGGTATTGAACCTTTAGTGTATACCAACATCTCATGTGCAATATCATCATTAGTCACTAGAATAACATCATAGCTTAGCGTTCTATCTCTAAGTGCAACCCTATGATGCAACTCAACTCGATGTGTAGACCTATTTATCTCAAGTCTATTATAAATTATACACAGTATCTCCTCATATGTTAAGTTGCTACTAACACTGACCACCACAACTGGCTGTTTATCATAAGCAAAAGCATAATTCCCCTCCATAATGTTGCCATGAGCATACAATACAAACTTGGTCTTATCCATTTTCTCTCCTCACCTATCCCATTATCTCATAAAACACAGGGTGAATGCATGAAATTTGCACCATGACTTATTTATTGTACTCCTCTAATATTTAAGTATATTTACTAATGCTACTACATCCATCCTAGTCTTCTAATAGTATATGATGCACGTGTATGATGTATACTGGTGTATGATTTCATAATTTGGTTCCTAATTTCAAAATTAAATACTATAACCATAATTACATAAGCTGTATAGAAAAATACAATACAAAAAAGGGGAAAAAACAGAAAAAAAAAAAAAAGATTTCAAAAAAAAATTAACTTCATTCTTCTTCCATGGAACAGGAAAAAACTAGGAAAAAAAAAAACGAAACCTCACATCAAGCTCCTTTCTTTAGCTCATACAACAATGCAATAATACTAACAGCGAATCTAGGATTTCAACACCCAATATTCAATAATGCAACACCACAAATGGTGAAAATTAAAACACACTTACCTATTGATTTTTCGTGCGATCTTGGGAGTTTTTGCACAAATTTCTTCACTTATTCATGATCTTATCACTTGCCTAACGCCTAGTAATCACTTCAACTCAAAATAATGCCTTGATTTTGCCTTAAACGAACTCGCAATAAGCTCTTAGGGTTAGGGTTTCGGAATTTTTAAGGGGGGGGGGGGGGGGGGGGGGGGGGGGGGATTTGGGGAAAAACTGGCAGCATGAGATAAGGAAAGAGTTGTGAGGGAAGGCTTATTCTCGTCAACCTTGCTCTTGAAGAGACGAGGTCAACTTGCCTAAAACTAGGATTATTTTAATCTCATGATGTTTTTATAATTTTTTAAAAAATAATATTTTTTATTCCTTTCCTGATTATATCCTGCCAACAAATAGGGTCCTATCAAATCTCAAAAACAACCTTCCTTTCTTTACCCTAAGTCACCTGCAGTAACCATCAAAGATTCCAAAACTACTTTTCTTATTTTTGTAACTTTTCATTGTTTTTTTAATCTTTTAAATATTTTATTTTTTTAATGTCATTTTAAATATTTAAAACTATTTCAACTATGACTATTTGATAAGTGTTAAAAAACACATATTTTCTATACTCAATTGATATAATTTTGCATTAATTTTATGTGAAATTCTTAAGAGAAAGATACTTAAGTGTTGACTATTTGTTTTTCAGGTTCAAATACTCATTTGAAAGATTTATGGATGATTTGAGCAAAAACAAGGAAGGATTTAACAAAGCTACAAAGTAATGATTTTCAAGTGTGCACAACGTTCATGCGTGGCCATTCAGATGCTTGTGCAGAGGGAAAAAAGGTGACCAGCAAGTATCTTGATTCATGCCCCAGCAGCTGCACAAGGAGTGCACAAGGTAGTGCAAAAGCAAATAACTCAATCCGAGAAGAAAAAAGATTTAGAGTTCTGCACAACCCATGCATGGCCGTGCAGAAGGCTGTGCAGAACTTAAAGATGTCAAAAATCCAATTTTCTCATTGTGCACGCCCGAGCACGACCTTGCAGACCCCTATGCACACATGACTTTTCCCTATACTATAAATAGCCACCTTATTGATTTATTTGGGGATCTTGAGCCATACATTGGGAACCTTAGGAGAGAAAAATGCACTTGGAAGAGAAAGATTGCTTGAACATCATAGATTATCACAAGATCATTCAAGGGTTGTATTTCTACATCATGTTCTATTCTACTTCTCTAGATATTGTGTTTTTCTTGTAAACTCCATGGAGGAGTAGATTCCTAACACTAAATCTTGTGAAACCCTAAACCCAATATAATTGAATTGTCTTGATTAATGAGAAGTTTATACCTTTGCATCTATTCATGTATTATAATTATTTTGTGATTAATTTATTCAAAGTTAATTACATGTGTGATTCTTATTAAATGAAAGAGGTTTTATCTAGTAAGTTGGATCTTCATGAATAGGAAAATCACATGTTTCATCTAGAGATAGAGAAACTTTGATTTGCTACAATAAAGATTTGATCTTTGTTTATGAACTAGGATCTTTAATGTAATCTTGCATTGATATTAGTTAGGAAGAGGTTTTTATTAATTCATGCAAGATTGAATTGATTAACTTGATGGAGTAATTAGTTTAAAAGAAAGTTCATGCAGTGCAAAGTGTGAATGAGCAATTAATCAATATATCTTTATATGAAAAGTTAGGGTTTAGGGTGGAACAAGATGAGGTATATTGCATATCTGTGATTAATTATAATTCTTGAAAGTTTTCATAAGGATCTTAGGGTTAATTAGATCAGTTAATTAGTAGTTGATGATAATACATATCAATTTAAGAATTAGACTTAATAGTGGAGAAAGGGTAACACTAGTAATTGTTTCTTAGATTCCCGAGGACGATACCTGATTTTAATCATATACTATTTCGAAAAGGTATAATTGCCTTTGCTTGATCATAGGATTAATTCTAGGTTTATAAATTTTAAAGTTTGATACGATCGTTTGAGCGCATCACTATTGAATTATAGAGGGGCTAAAATGGGGTATTTATAATACCTTAATGAAAATCATAGTGTAGTAACTAATTAGTGTTGATCTTAAATAAACCTCAATTAATTTGCACTAAAAATGTCCATTAGAGCTTAGGTTTTAAGCATACTTACCGTTTTAAAGAGTGTAAAATCAAGAGAAAAAATGGGGAGGAAGAGAGATAAAATGCAGGTAGTAACAAGTAAATAAAACTAGATTTTAGTATTTTATGACATTATGGTAAGCGGCACAATCTCATATTCTCCTTTTTAATGCACATTTGCCAACTTAATTAGTTTTTGTATTTTATTAATTTTTCTTGATACAAAAATATTTTCAAACTCTAATATACTCTATTTTGATATTTTTGAATTTTAGAAAAATTTGGAGTCTAGCTAGAGAAAAAATTTAAAATTTTGAAAATTTTGATTGTTTGAACTATGATATGACTTTAATTGACTTCAAATCATTTTAATTATTTATGATTGATGTTTGCATCATTTCAATTTTTTTTTTTCAATAGAATTCTATTACGTATTCCCAATACAAATTCTACCAGCATTACCAAAGCTAGAAGTTTAATCAATATTCAACTTAAATGTAAGCATCAGCTAGTGGATTGATCAAAGTCAATACAATGATTAGTGAAGTTACAACTGCAGCTGCTTTTGAGAGGCTTTTAGATGAAACACGTGTCTACCAATTATGTAGAAAAAAATTACAAAAAATATAAATTATATAAAAATAATTACACAAATACCAATGCAAAATCGCATATTGAAAAGGCGTTTCACAAGTTTACACATGAAACACCATTTGAAGATATGATTCAACCAAAAGTTAAATAGTGTTGAATTACATCTTCAAAGGACGTTCCATGTTTTTTAAAAATGAATCGTATCTTGAAAGGACGATTCACTTATTTTGTAAATGAATCGTATCTTTGACAAGCGTTTCATATTTGTTAATAAACCACATCTTTAAGATGAGATTCATGTGCAAATTCATGAATTGCCATTAAACATGCGATTTTACATCAGTATTTTGGTAATTAATTTTATGTAATTAATATTTAAGTAATTTTTATTTGAAGGATCGATAATCATATAATTTCTTCATTTTTGAGATGGGTTGGGCCATTGGATTGGAATACAAGCTTTGCATGAAAATTGGGTAATATATCTATCTTTGAATTTGGAAGTCCTTAGTCATGGGCGAATTATGTTGGACTCAACACTAAAGTTAGCCACACCAATTCTCACTGTGCAATTCAATTGCTAACTAATTATGGAATTCCCAACTATTAAGTACAATTTTGCTAACATCATTAAGGTCTAATTACAATACAATCCTCGTGAAACTCACTTTGTGGCAGTGGCAATAGCAATAGCCAGTAGCTATGCATATGCTTTCTTTTGTCCCTCCTCCATCCTTTTATATTTTTTAGTCTTCTTAGTTCTTACTATAGATGCTAGTATGAGCCCACGGAGGAATGAAGTAGGACGGGTAGCTCTAGCTTTTTGTAATGAACTTTGTTCGTGTCTTGTCTCCAAATCATGAACAAAGATTGATTGTTACTACTTATTAGTATGGTTGTAAACAAGTTGAATTGTTCCCGAGCTACTTGAACGACTTATTAAAATTTATATAGAGCGTGGAATTACTTGAAAATCATATGGTAAAGCAAATCCAAATCCCATAAGAAAGACGGTGCTGGTAACTAACTATTTCTAATACAAGGAATGCAGATACTCAAGAAAATAAAATATACGAAGTGTTTTGAAAAGAGATGTATCTGCATTTGCACAACACAATCCTGTCTGGTTATTTAATTTACATCATCAAACTCATCTGATATCTGCCAAAAATGACAATACAACCAACAACATAATTGAAGAGTGAAGAGTGGAGAGTTATAAGAAAGAGAAAAAAAAAAAAAAAATTGAAAACAAACACTGGACTAGATGTGTTTTATGTTAAAAACGTGGGAGACAGTTTGTCATTTCTGCATATATATATATATATATATATATATTTAAATAATTTAATGCATATGCATTGATTCAGTGCAGCAAAAAGATGAGTAACCAAATCATGAACAAAGTTATACAAACACATGCAATGGCATCAATCGCCAGTACCATCCGTACATGATGCCACCATTTCTTCCTCATGCTCTGTGAACCAGGTCTATTATTCCTGAATGATCCCATTCCCAGCCCTAGATCCTTGGGTCTGCTGATGCTGACGGTATTAATAGAATTAGAATTAAGATCCATTCCATCAATACTAGCACTAGCACTAGCAGTAGCAGTAGCAGATCTCCTGTGCTCCTCCAATTCAACTAGCATATGATGATGATCCTTACTGTTGTTGTTGATTTTCTTCTTCTTATTCTTCTCTTCGTGGATGCTGATGCTGTTGTTGGACCTACCTCCCAAACCCAATAACAAAGGGGCTTTGGTGGAAGTAGTGATTTCAATCTGGGGATTCATGTTGATGTTGATCCCACTCCCAGAAGGCCAATCACCGTCACCGACAATAATATCTGGTGCTGGTGCTGGTGCTGGTGCTTGTGCTTGTGCTTGTGCTTGTGCTTGTCCTTGTCCTTGTCCAGATGATGATGATGAGTTAATAAGAGTAAGTAAGATGGGGAGGAAGCGTTCCTGCAACTGCAAGTAATTGGTTGAATAAGGCAAAGCCAGGTTGTTGAAATGGTCCTTGACCTGTGCAGGAAGTGTAGGGTTCCCAAATTCCCAAGAGCCTCATCAGCAATAGCGAAACAGGTGTAACAAGTATCATCATTATTATCATTATCATGATCAAGGCCTAGAGCCAGAAACCCAAAAGTCCTCTTACCAAAAGTCTCCATGTACCAAGCATGATATGGAGGAATGTTTTCCAAGCACAAAGAAGCCAGGTTTTCAATGTCTCTGTCTCCGCCTCCCCCACTCTTACTCCCACTGGATGTGGATGTGGATGCACACACAATCTGATTACCCTTTGATACACAACAATAATAAACTCCTCTTCTTCTTCTCCACTACTACTACCACCACCACCACATGGAATACCCAAACCCGTCTTCATGATCATGATCATTAAAGCTACAGCTAACCTACGCTAGGTTTTTATCCAGAGTTATCACTCCGAATCAGATCATCATCAATTATTGTCTTCCTTTCCATAAAATTAAAAATTAAAAAAAAAAAATATATATATAATATATATATAATGATAGCAAATGAAACTAACCCAACCAAGACTTGACAAATGGAGATTGGAGACTCACATAAACCCTCTCTCAGCTTCAGCGATTTGGGTTATACTTTCAATTTTCAATTTTCAAACTCCAAATCCCGATTTACCTACTCTTCTTTATTTTATATCATTGTTGACCAATCTGATTAAGTCTCTCATCTTATAATAATATATATAAACATGATGATTGTAAAACTTGATAAGTAAAATCCACGTATAAAAAGTCAACATCATAACTACGCTCTTTGAAATGGTAAATTTAATATTTAATTAAAAAAATTTATTTATTTTTTATTATCTAAACTTATTATTAAATTTTTACTATTTTCTCTTATGTCTTTTAACATTAATATTTATCTATAGGAAGTTAGCAGGGTGACCAAATAGTGTTAGAAAAATAATAATAAATAGTCATGAAGATTTTAATACACTATTAAAATAACTATTTTAAAATTTAGATATTAAATTGAATTGGTAGAAAAAATCAGTAAAAGGTAGATGCTATTTAAATATATATATTTTATTGTTGCAAAATTCAAAATGAAGGCGGAAGAGTAGGTATTTTTTTTTAATTTTTAAAATTGAAAATCAAAAAGAGTTTTTCACATGGGTTTAGTTTAGTACATAGATGGAGAATTCTTGATAAAGTAAAAGCTTCGAGATTATAATCAATATAATATGTCAAGTGGTCCCCGGAGTATTTTATAATGACAACTTTGATTAAATTAAAACTATCGTTTAAAAGGTTATCTAAAATATTACATGAAACTTGGGTTTCAATTTTTATTTATGATATTCCTTTATATATGTCTTACAAAATATATTGTCTAATTTACATTTTTGGCCAAAAATGAACGATTGAACCCATCTAACTTTAGTTGTGTTTGACGTAGCTCCTTTCTTTCATATCTGTTTAATTAAAAAAAAAAAAAAAAAGGTTGCTCACCCCTTTTTCTTTTTATTGTTGAAGTAAAGAGTTTAATTTATAAATTTCTTATAATGCTCTTAGAAAAACAAGGAATCCAATGAAATATTATTAATATAATATAATATTATAAATCGAGTAGTTGATTAAAGCTTAACTAAAGCTTCGTTATGAAAAAAACTATAAGTTCAAATTTATATTAATTGGGAACATTTTTTTTCCCAAGGCTCTTGGTAAATTTAAACAAACGTGAGAGTACAAGACATAATTTCCTGTGCTTTGGTTGTTCAGCAAAAGTATAAGTGGCTTTATACTATACATACATATATGTATAACCTTCAGATCAACCCTTTCTTTACTTTATAGGACTTTTTTTTTGGTCAAATACTTATAGGAACTTAATTCGCCATGACTTAATTTATGGTGCGCGCGCGTGTGTATATATATGTAGCAATCTTAAAACTAGATTAATTCATCGATTAATGGCACAATTAACCAACATAGATGATGGAAAGAACCTAAACTGGATTAATTCATCTATGTAGGAATTTTTTTCCAAAATAAATTTTGTTGTTTTATAGCCTAATGTCTAACATGCAACCTTTTAAAAAAAAAAACATACATGTAATTTTAATACATTATATTGTTAATTAATTTAACATAAGCATTATTGGCATAATTAATTTTTCAATGTCATCATTGATTTCTGAAGTTCATATAAGCATGTACAAATCCTTTAAACGGATATGAAAGTTAAAACTAGGGATGCAACCGGAGCGGGTTTGGGATGGGTCGTATAAGACCCGAACCCGCTGCGCTTCCTAATAGGGTTTCCCAAACCCGCCCCGTGACCCTACAGGGTTTTCTATTCAATACCCAAACCCGCCCCTGTAGGGTTTTGACTCTGATCTGTCCCGCGACCCGCTTAATTTTTTTTCCTCTTCTCAACACTTAGTTAAATTATAAAATTTAACGATAATTTTATCCTATAGGAGCATAATAGTTAGTTACAATTATGCTTGAATGAATTTTACAAGATATGCCATAACTTTATTAAGAAATATAAAGGTTTAAAACTATCATAAAGAAGATTTTCAAATGTAGATGAAAAGACATTACTTCACTTACATAAATATACATAATACATATATAGGAACCGTGCCTTGTGAAGACTCGGGAATAGAAAAACATGTTTTCAAAAATGTCGATAGTGAGAGGGAAAGCGAAAAAGCAACAATGTCAGTGTGTAATGTGTTTACTGTGTTAGCTCAACGAGAAAATTCGTAAGAGCTTTTATATCTTAAATACAATGGTGGTGCAGATCAAGATGTTAAGAGTCAAGAAATAATAAAAATATATTACATAATTATGATTTTAAAATTTCAGATTTAATTTTTTAAATTATTTATATTATGACGGTTTGGGTTACCCATCGGGTTTTTTTAATGACCCGAACCCGCCCCGAAACCCTATAGGGTTAGCAAGTAATTTTCCAAACCCGTCCCGCGATCCTATAGGGTCAAACCCTATAGGGTTTTTAACGGTTCAGGCTGGTCGGGTATCTTATAATAATCCGCCCTGGTTGCATCCCTAGTTAAAACTGCAACTATAAAAATGAATAAATAGGATATGGCAATAAAAAAAAGTAAAATTTAATATCCCGGAGATATTGCATCTACAAAATAAAATGAAAATTTACAGGAATTAAGGATCAAGTAAAATAAATTATTAAAATAACATAATCAAACTTAATTACTAAAATAATCTATCAAACTCGCATTTGAGAGATGCTAGTTCAGTTTCATGTATTTTGCATATCAAATATACAAATCTCTCTTGGCTAGACGGTTGGATGTTTGGTCTGGAGTAGGTGTTGGCTTTTGGTGGGGATGGCTTGTGGGTTCACACTTGGAGATGGTGATGGCAAAAATGGGGGTTGCTAATTTAGACTGTATGACTCGGTGCAAAAGGTTGCTATGTTGACAAAGGGGGTTTTTGGCCTTGGTCTAACATGCTGTTCCATTCAAGTTCTTGCCATGGTGTGAGTTTGGTCTTGATTGGGGAAGGAGACGCTATGGAGAAGAACTGATTTGTGGCTAGGTTTGTTATAACTCAATTTCGGTATATTACGAGGAGATAGTGCTGCGTTGACTCAATAAACCGTGACTCAATGGAGATGGAGATGTAGGTAATCTTGGTGCCATCTTTTAGATAGAGAGAGGGGTTAGAGAGAAAAATCGAATGAGTACTTCGGGTTGAAGGAGATCAATATGAAGGTTGAAATCTCCGCCCCTGCGGTGAAGGAGTTCATATGCCTTACATGTGTTGCATTACAACGTTAGACCCAAACATGCGAATTTGTTATTAACTAAACTCACATCTCCTATATATAAATTCGATGATCTATTTTGATAATTAATTTCTCATATCCCCTATTTTGGTAATTTTTTTTTCTTAAAGACTGAAACTGACATTTAACTCCTTGTGTAATCGTATTGTATAAATGCTTGTTGATCTTAAAATGGCAGAATCCCTGAGCATGAAATCAGTTACAACACCGAGATCCTTGAAAATTGTAATACAAGCTACACGCTGCACACCAAAAACTTTTTTTTTTTTTTTTTTACTCGGGAAAATGTCTTAATTATCATATATTCCGGGTCCAAACGTAAACGTTTTTGTTTCATCAAAATTAATCAGGAAGCATATAAGATACCATACAACATGCCGCCCCCTCCCCACACACACACACACGAAAAAAAGAATAAGAATAAAAAGAGAAAACAAAATAATGAAAATTTCCTAAATTTATCCTGATTTGAGAAATCCTTTAAACCAAATTACAACCAAAAAATAAAAAGGAGGAAACTTAGGAAGGGATTCAGAGGCACAGACTTAGGAGGGGATGATGCTCAACCACACCTAAAAACCTTTCTTTTTTTCTTTTCTTTTTTTTTTTTTTTTGAATTTTACTACCCAAAAAAAAAAACCAGCAAAAATTGGCACTGAAGAAACAGGGAGGGGCAGGGTCCTTGGGATTGGGATTTATCTCACTTTTTTCCTTTTTTTGCTTTTATTTTTACTGCCAGATTCTTTTTTGCCGGGATCTTGTTCTTGATCATCCTTATCCTTCGCAATGCCAACTCCAACAGATTCAGTACCTTCTTCACCCAGTTTGAGTTTTCTCTTCTTCCTCTCCTTCTCCTTTCTCTTTTTCTTTTTCTTTTTCTTTGCTTCTTCAGTGCCAGTGCCTTCATCCAATGTTTCCCTAAGATGATTGATTCACATTCACAGATTGACAAGTCAAGTCAGTGAAACATATATATATAGACCGAAACTTTTAATTGAAGGAAACAATTCCAATTAGTTATTTATACCTCTGATGCTCTCCCTGTAGAGCAAAATCACTTATATCTCCTACCCGATCCTTATTCAGGCTATCTCGTCCATCTTCTTTGTAGATTTATTCTTATGACTCTTATCAAGCAAAGAAGATGATATAAAGAAGCTGCCGGTGAGTCACTATCCGATTCATGCCCCTTAACCTTATGCCTCCTCTTATTCCTATCACCATTAAGCGCCTTTTTAGAGCCTTTCTTCACCGGAGAATGGATTTAAAAGAGCTGCCAGCCAAGTTGCCATCCCACAAATGGTCCTTGTGTCTAAGATCATGATCTTCGTGTTGCTGTAATCTGTCTTTTTCATTGGACTCATCCCTACCGAGTTGATACTTCTTCACAAGTCTTCTATGTCTGACTTTTCCGAGTTACTGGATTGGATATCTTCTCAACTAAAGACAAGCAAAGTACGCAAGATACAAACGTCAGAACACATAAGCTCGAATATAAATGCAGCTATATTGATATGCTCAAAATATGATAAAAGAAAGAAGGGACATTTTAAGGAATTCACATACTCTGCCTCCATCCATTGATTCGGAAGAAGTGGAATACACACCAGGTTCGCCATCATTGATAAAACTACCACCGTAATCTTCATCATTGCTTGATCTCTCAGATTCCATAGCTGCGATATCTTCGCCATAGGATTCTCTTAAGAAAAGTGTAAAGGAGAAAAAAAAAAAAAAAAACCACCAAATAGAAAGCATGAACTTGAGGAAAAGAGCTTATTACAGGTACACCAAAGAACGCTCACTAAAGCCCCATTATTTAATGCACCAACGACAACACAGGTTGAAGGGAAATGGAATCTCATTTTAACATAAAATTAAGATCAAAGCGATAAAGGATACGATCGTCGTTGAGTTGGTGATGATAGCACTACTACCACTGCCCAGATAGTATCCTGTGATATGTATACTGCGAGGCCAATAACTGAAAAAACAACATCATCCGCTGCTCGAATTCCAAATGGAGCTGGCACGTCTCGTTCTCTCAGGAAATAAAGAGCAGAGGAAAACGGGGTTGCATCCCCAGAAATGCATTGGAGTATGCTTTTGTTTGATGTTGTTGAAGAACCCATACCCAATGTAGCCTGCAGTTTTTTTTTTTTTTTTTTTTTTAAATATATATACATAATTTATATGGAGCCTCTGGTATGTGATACATCTACATAGTATGTTTATCATGATTTAGTGCATATGACACGGGTAGGTTTTTTTAAGTTAATGGGGATCTTTAACTTCTCTTTTGAAAAAAAAGGGAGGTTTTACTTTACTAAAAATTCCAGAAGTGAGAAATCAAAAAAGAAGTGAACTGTCATATGAATGGCCAGTAAGTTAATATCAATCACACTGCATACACTTTCATGACTTGGAAGCCATAACCATATCTTTTGTAATCTTCAAATGCGGTGAATAGCATGAGAGTAAATGTAAATCATCCTAATCCCAACAAATTTCAGGAAGGAAATTGATGGATAAATAAATAAATCCTAAAGTGAAAGTCTAAATTTCTTCACTGAGAAGAACAATCGAAATGCTGTTCCATATAAAGCTAATTTATTTTTCAACCCTACCTACATCTTTATCTTTAGACTTTAGCTCTAATCTCTATTTTCCTTCCAGCACAGAAACTGATTCGAAATTGTTAGATACTCAAAAAAACGAATCATAAAAGGAAAAACACATCTCATTAATGCATACATTTATTTACTTAATTAAAACACATGGATAGAGTAAGAAAAGAGTAATCAATACATATTATATAATATATATCTATATATGAGAAATGAAATTAGAAAATTACCAGGGAAAGGTGAAGTCTTCCTTTAACAGGATTGGCGCCAAAAGAGAAGTGATTATTGGGTTTCACTTCACAACCTATCCATTTATCACTCATTCATCATCTCAATTGCATGTCCACATATATATAATAATAAATAAATAAAAACAGTAAGAACAAGAGGGAAAAGAAAAAAAAAAACACACCCGAAGAAAGCCATAAGCATGAGCAAGTGAAGGAGTCTCTCTCTCTCTCTCTCTCTCCCCCTCTGTCTGTTTATTATTATGTGTTTTATTTTTTTATATAATTTAATTAATTCAGGGTTTGAGATTGAAGGAGGGTTTTTATAGGGTTTGGTGGAGGGAGATTTTTGGTGGGATATGAAACGAGGAGGGGGGAAAAGGAGACAAAAGAAGAAGTTGAAGAAGAGGAGGGAAGAGGGTTTTTTGCAAAGTAATTAATGGATAATACATACATACATATACATCATATGTATAAATAATTTGAGGTTGAAGTTTTGTTTTTTTTTTTTTTCCTTCGCCCCTAAGTGGTTGGAGGTTGAGGCATTGAGGGAGGGCTTTTATAGGTTTAGGCATTCAAATTATATTCCCTTCCGCTTCCGCGGTTCCACCCACCTCCAACCCTATCTTCTTTTTTTTTTTTTCCCCTTTTTTTTTAATTAAACCTTTGTCTTTTTACTTTTTTTTTTCTTTTACTCTTTAAATAACGGTTATAAAAATATATACATTTACTTATCTCACGCCAAAATAAAGAAAGAAAGGCTTTAATAAAATAAATTAATATCATATGTTTTCCCCAAGAAAACAAGACGATGGATTTTGGGTTGACGATGTCGATCATATACAATACATGGTAATTCGGTTAACCATGCTAAAAAAATTAAAAAAATTAAGAACCCTTGCCAAAATGAATTGCAAGCGTATATACTCATAACTATTATAATCCAGGTATGATTAAGAAATTTATACCAATATAAATCCTATTATATTAATACCATGTTGGTAGCTTATTTCATTTATCATTTGATTAAAGTCTGTCCATGTTCAAAACTGGTAGAAGTATTTATAGTAATTGGGATTGATTATGGGCTTATGAGACAGGGCTTACGAAACACAACAGCATTAAGAGTATCTTCTGAGTTGTTTGGTGTTGCTATTTGAATACTTAAGTCCGCTTCCATTCAAGCTATAAAATAACTAACAATAGAGTATAAGGATTACTATGTGATATACTTGGCTTCTCAAGCTTTGGAAGCAAATAAAGTGATAAAACCACGTCCAATCGGTTTTTGATAAGATTAGAAATAGGGCTGTAAACGAGTCAAGTCGAGATAATACAGCGTCCTCTACTTGAGCTCAATTAAGCTTAAGATTTTAAATTAAAACTCAGCTTGAGTTTGATCAAATTTAAGATTTTCAACTTGAGCTTTGCTCAAAATAACATTTTATAAACTTGAGCTCAAATTGATTAAGCTCGTTCGGGCTCAATATGTTAAAAGAATATTTTTAATTCTAATTAATATCATGTAATATCCAAACTCGATTCAAATTCAATTCACATTTATACTTGACTTAAGCTCGATTAGACTTGCAAACTGAACATAAGAAGCTCGAGCTCGGCTCAATAAACTAGTTGAGTTACTTGATCTTGTGCTCGAGCTCAACTTGATTATTCTTGAATTGAGCTCAAATAATTTGTAAATTAGTTTAGTTCATTTGTACTCCTAGCTGGAAGTAGTTATTGAGCGCAAGGCCCAACATACTTAGAGGGCTTGATTTGGAATATTTATTTGTTGAGTGATGGAGGTAACAAGTGCTTTTGGGAGCTCGGATGAGTTGGAAAGGATTGGACTCAAGCGATGCTCCATAATTCACCATCAATGAGGTCATATATGTGTATATAAATGAAAAAAATGCAATTAAAACGAAATGGAAATCCATATAATAGTGAGTGTGGCATTAAATATGTAAGGAAAAGGAATAAAATATTATTATTTAAAAAAATACAAAATTACCATCGAGATGGAATTAATCTCGATTTTAGGCAACATGATCTCGTCTCTTGAATAAATGAAGTCGTTAGTGCCTAACTTTGTCTCTTCAAGAGACGAGGCCATGTGACCGGCACAGCCTCGTCTCTTCAAGAGACGAGATTATATTATATTATGTGACCTCATTTGTGGCCATTAGTAAGCAACCTCGTCTCTTGAAGAGACGAGGTTAGGGCTTGTACCCCCGCCCCAGCCTCCTTCCTTCTCATTCTTTTCCTTCCTAATTGAAAAACCCCCAAATCCTTAAATCGGAAACCCTAACCCCAAATCCGCAAATACCAATCGATTGAAAGCAATTTACTCCGTATATTGAGAATTTTGGATCACCGACATGGAGGAAGAAGCATCACGCGAGAAAAGAGAGAAAAAAAAAAAAAAGGCCGATGAATTCTGGTATAATTACGCAATTTTAAAAAAAAATGAATTATTGATGCTACATTGTTGAATATTGGTTGTATGTGTTGTGGGAATATTAGTTGTTGTATGATTCCGAAATTTCAATTTTTTTTTTTAAATTATTGATTTTACATTGTTGAATATTGGTTATATGAGTTGTGGGAATAGTGGTTGTTGTATGATTCCACAAATTTCAATTTTTTTTATGTGTATGTGTTCTATATCAATTATGAGAATTTAATATAATACATAGTTTTGTTCAAAAATAGGAAAAATTTGACGTAATAGAAATCAACATTTAAAATTAAGTTCAAATATAGAATTCATATTTTAATTTTTTTAAAAGGAGAAATTAACTTTGCATGAAGTGATACGAATAAAGTATATTATAAATTACTAATTTTAATTTTAACTTTGAAAATCTAGCAACATCATTCACTTTTATCGTTGATTTTGTTAATACACCATGTCCATATACTATTACAAGATCTGCGTATATATAATAGCATCAGGAGTTATGTTAAATATTATGGTAGTTCAATTCATAAGTGTGATGTTGCAAATTTCATGCATTCAAGCTATTTTTGATGAGATGGCAAGGTCGGTGAGGAAATGGATAAGGCAAAGTTTATATTGTACGCTCATGGTAACATTGTGCAAGGGGATGCTGGTTTTGATTATAATAAGCGGTCAGTTGCTTTGGTCAGTGTTAATAGGAACTTTACATATAAGCAAATATTGGACATCATTTGCAATAGACTGAAGGCACATAGGTGTACATATCGGATTGAGCTATATCAAATGGTAGCTACTGGAGATAGGATACTGCGTTATGATATTATTCCAGTGACCAATGATGATGCTGCACAGGAGATGTTGGTGTACACACAAGGGTCAATGGCTGTTTATGTGCAGATATTCGAAAATGAATTGTTACAGTCACCTGTAGGGAAAATGGACATTGATAGAAATATTGGGAGCAAATGGTAAGTAGATTCGAACTCTACTCCAGTTCAGACAATAGGCAGCGCACAGGTGGAAATGTGTATACCCACCTCGATAGGTGGTCATGATATGGATGCCATGCAAGAATCCATGGTAAGTGAAACAAGTGACGACTATGATGATGAGAAATCATAATGTTGAAGCTTTTCCCCAATAATAATGCATTTCCCGAGGTACAACCAAGGAGAAATGACTGGCACTACTTCATTGCTCCTACTGATGTTGACGCAGTAGGGAGCTTAGGGCTAATACCCTTTTGCAATGCTGAAGTTGGTAGTGCTTATGCTGCATATGATGATGAGCAGGAAATGAGTGCTGAGAATTGGAGCTTCAACGATGAATTCAAGATTGGGATGTGGTTTGAGACAAAAGATTATCTCGTATGGGCAGTTAAAATGTAGCACATAACGAAACATTACAATTTCAAGGTGGTAAACTCGGACCCAAGATCATGGGCAGTTAAATATACCGATACCTATAACAAAGGTTGTAAGTGGAGACTTAGAAGCAGTTATAAGAAATATGGTGAGTAGTTTCACACCACTAAATATGAAGGACCCTACACTTGCTTGGATGAAATCACTGGACATGATCACTCTCAGTTGGACTCCACCAGTATGTCCAGGAGCATCATATCGGAGATCCATAATTCTTTAGACGTGAAGGCGAAGGACCTCTAACTAAATATCTTAAAATAGTTTGGGTATAACGTTCATATGAAAAGAATTCATGGGGCGAAGAGAAAAGCCATTGAGTAGGTGTATAGAAGTTGGGAAGATTCATATGTGGATTCTTAATTTTTATCATTATTGTTGTATATAGATTCTTAGTTTTTTATGATTATTGTATTCATTTTCTCTTGTATATTTGATGAAAAGAAACAATCGGTCATTCATTTCATATTATATTTTTTAAGTTCTATATTATGTTTTGTAATGAAAAGTTTGACAATACTTTTGTGGTTGAATGATTTGGGATTGAGATTGCATTTGGTTGGATTGGTTTTGGAACTATGTTTGGATGGATTGGGTTTGAGAATACTACTAAAGTTTGGAAGTTGTTTAGCCACGGTGGAGGATGGCTAATGGCTTATATAGCTATTCATATATGATTTTGACAGGTATATTTATAAATACAAAAAGGATCTGTTTTTCAAGGAATAAAGAGGAAGTGAGGGAATTTGTACTGACCTCGTCTATTTAAGAGATTGAGGTAATATTATAAAATAAACTCGTCTCTTGAAGAGACGAAGTCAGGCACTAACGACCTCATTCTTTCAAGAGACGATGTCATATTGGGTAAAATCGGGATTAATTTCATCCCGATAATAATTTTACAATTTTTTTAAAATAATAATATTTTATTTCTTTTCCAAAATAAGTAACCATGAGAAGGAATTTTATAATAATTTTATGTTTAATTTATAGAAATGAAATTGATATTTTAATTCTATCATTACGAAATAGTTTTTTATTCATTTAATTCATAAAATTTTACTATAAAAATGTTTATTTTTATATAATATGAAATAAATTAGAATTTTTTTTTCTTTCATCATAATAACTACATAATACAATTTTTTAATAATAAATGTATATTTAATTGTTAAAAAAGGAAAAAAAAAAAAAGAAAAGAAAAGACAATTGCTAAAGCTTATCAAGAAAGAGACAATAACAAATGGGGCTGCTGGGATAACTGGGGATGGGGACGAGGTTGCTAAGTCCTATTGCTGTTGTTGTTAATAATGCTATTGTTACCACCCATAACCATAACCATAAACGGATTCTGTTAGTTTCGATGTCGTCATCTTCTTCTTCTTCTTCCTCTTCTTACACGACCTTAAAAGAGATTGTAAGGTTGGAGAAAGACATAAAAAAGAGCAAATTCATTGCAATTGCTGGTTCCGTCTCTGATGAACCTTCTGCTCTCTCTTTCCTTTCTCAGGTATTATTAATCTTAATTATAATCTCTCTCTTTCTCTACTCTTTTGTTTTTAATGATAAAATAACACCATCACTAGTACTAATACTACACCTAGTTTTTTTTTTTTGTTGGATTTGATTTGGGTTAGGTTCGAGATCCTCGTGCAACTCACAACTGCTGGGCTTACAAGGTCCCTCTTTCTTTTCCTTTTTCCTTAATTTCAATTTTCATCTGCCTTTTTTAGGCTTCATCTTGAGGACTTTTGTGAGTAATATATAATAATATTTAATTTTTTTTTCAATCCACTATCACCATGCCTATCCATCAGGTAGGAGATCAGTATCGATATAATGATGATGGCGAACCTTCTGGCACCGCCGGGAAGCCTATATATACTGCTATTGCATCCTCTGGGTTAGACAGGATCATGGTTGTTGTCATTAGGTAATATATATATATATAGAGAGAGAGAGAGAGAGAGAGAGAGTTTCTATGCTAATGCTAATGAATAATGGATAATGATATTTATTTATTTCTATTAGTTTTATTTAAAAAATTAATTTTTTGAAAATTATATCAGGTACTTTGGTGGTATTAAATTGGGTACTGGAGGATTGGTTAGAGCATACGGTGGAGTCGCAGCTGAATGTTTGAGAAATGCTCCTACCTGTCTCGTCAAATCTAAAGTACCTTAACTCAGTCTTTTAATATATCTGTATTATTATATGTTATGTTACAATTTCACCACAATGCCAAAGAAACCAGAGCAAAAACATTGCAAATACTGGAATGGAATCAGGATAATCTGATTGTGTAAATAAATATTCAGGCCCTATTAGATCGATTGAGATGTGGTAGTTTGTGATTGAATTAGCTTCCATTCCAAAGAGGATTATCTGTTCAGAATAATCATACAAATCTCACCCAATATACAACCTGAGCTAACCAAAGTAATAAACCACCCTGCATTACTCCTCTATCTCTCTCTCCAGTTCCTTTTGACTTCTCTTGTGGTTAGGTTAGAGACATAGTGAAAGTTACACTTGTGCATTTTTCAGTATGATAATGCTCTTAATTGGTTTGATACAACATTCTGTCATGGATATTCACTAGACAATTGATGCTCCCTATCCTATCAAAGTTCAATAATTTTTTGTGTCTTGTATATTTGCATGTTTAAAAAGGTGCGGATGGGTGTGGAGATTCCGTTTGAGCTTTTGGGGGTCCTGTATCATCAGGTCAGTTTTTATTCACACACAGGTCATTCTTTCAGTGTGCCAACTGCATAAATCATTTCTACTCCACACTCTTGATTGTAATTTCTTTCCAACACATCTTCTTTCTAGCCAAACTTTGATTCGAATTTTTGGCATTTACCAATATGTCCACATTTTGTTGCTCTAATATATTTGCTTCATGCTTAATCACCCATATTTTGTTGCTGTAAATCTTGGTTTAGAATTTGCTTTGAATTTCAAAATGTGCTAAGGTTACCAGGTTTTGTGTCTGCTTGAATGCCGTTGAATCACAAGATTTTTTGAAACTGTCTGACTTGTGTGGTTAAAAGTATAAAATGTCACACCTGTATCTACATGTTTAGGCTTTTAATTGCTGTTTGCTACGCTTTTTTCTCTCCCTCCCTCTCTCTCTCTCTCACCACCCCCCCCCCCCCCCCTTTTTAAATTTAAATTGAGTTGGTTTTGGTACAAAATTTAACCCGGTATTAGAAGATTTTGATTTCCTGTCCTAGCACATAATTGGCTCTTTCTTTAAATAAATTTCACATGATGAATTTTCCTATTACTGTAAAGAGATGAGATTTATTATGTTTTTCTTAGCATGCAAGTCTCCATCCTAAGCTTAGGTAGGGTAGTTAGGAATATTGTTACTTGTTGAGATAATGTTATTTGAGAATGATTTTCATTTTCAATCTAGGAAATCTGACTTTTTTCTATTAGAACATATTTGTTCAAATAAAAGTTGTCTTTCTCTGAAACGTGCTTTCCATTGAGCTAGTGTGTACATTTTCCAAGAAACAAAAGAACCCTTAGTGGTGCTTTTGCCATTTCTTTCAGTGTACTTGCACATGGTAGAAAAATTTCCAATGGCATGTTGAAATAGAAAATCTATGTAAAAATGAATTCCTGTCTCTAAAGTAATTTTAAGGTGAAGTGACTATTTTAGAACCATCTTCTCCCATTTTTATGAAGAAACTTTTTTATTTGCTTCTCTTATTTGTTCTTATATTCTCTTGAATGATTTAGATTTTTGCATATTATTCTCAAAAGCTTTCCTCTTGTCTTTATCGTTGAAAAAGCCTGTATCTTTGCTAAGATCAAGCTTATTTAATGTCTTTGCTTATCCCAGAAGCTTATCCTCTTGTCTTTTCAGTTACAAACTTTCAAGTTGAGGACATCAAGCAGGATTACGACACTGGAAAAGATGGAGTCACCATGGTCACGTTCAGAGTTAACTTTGACCAGATGGAGAAATTAGAAGAGGCCATCAGAACAAATTGTGCTAGAGATATTGTCTTTTATAAACGCTAAGTTTGTTTATATGTTATAGATATGCGTTCTTTGTTCACCTATGCTGGTTTTATCAAAGCTGGTGCAATCGTCCAGCTGCCGTGCATAGTCATTTAATGGATAAAATTGTTGAGGTGAAACCCGGAGTTTGCAAGCAACTAGAAAGTGTTTACCATATTACTAAGGCAGCAAAAAGGCATACAAGTAAGCTGAAATGTATGACATCTACCGACCTGATTTTCCTGTTTTAAATAAACAATTTTCTTGAAACAGATGTCTATAATTCCTTCTTCTTCTTCTTCTTCTTATTTGAGGTATTGGATCTCATCTCATGGCTCATGATATCTTTTAAGTATGTTGACATCCCCCATCAATTTTTTTTAAAATATCTTTATGTCTTTTCTAGTAACGTGTATGTTCTATCTGCTGGATATCATGGTAGAGAATGTTGGCCAGGCAAATGCTGACATAGGATTTGCATGATGCTGAAAGGAGAATCTTAGGAGAATTGCTTAATTTCCTTGCAGTAATTGTTGTTTATTCATCATTGTAATTTGTTTGTTTAAATAAGAAAATCTGAAGTAATAATGACAAAATGTTCAAATTATGCATCAGTACACTATGTGGTCATTTATCAGAAGCTATCTGGATATGCAAGGAAGCTGCATACATCATGAGCTGAAAAGTTTGGTTGATGCCCAAAGCAACCTTACCAAAGCTTATATTTTTAGGTTCTCATCTCCATTTCTCCAATTTCTTGGAGAGCAAGACTGATTGAAGTAGCCTCTGAACTAGATGAACAGTTCTTTGGGTTCCACTTATCATTACATGCATCCTTTCTCTTTAAGTCTATCTAAGGATCTAGTTTATAGAGGAAAGTTCGCCATTCCTGTTGCTGGCCTGCCAAACTTGCAACAGACTATTAAATTGAGAATACTGTGTTGTTGCATGTCGTATTAATCAAGTATGCTTCTCTATTCATGCATTGTGCTTTGATGGTCCATCATGCCACTGTTCCAATTGTTCACTCTGTATATAGACAGGATAACTTTGCCAAAAAATATACCACGATGAAACTGAAAAAAGGTTCTAGAAAAGTTTGATTTGATGATTTCCATTTTTACTTTGCTTGCAGACCACTAACCGTCACCTACCATGTAATTCTTGTTACACTGAGGTATATATTCTGTTTTGCAAGCTGGTGCTCAGAGACATGACAAGAATATGGCTGCTTCAAATGCTCTGTTTTCTTTTACCCTAAAATTTTGTACATCTCGTATTTTCTTACTAATAGTGATATTTCTGGAGGAATGCATGCTCTAGCTTCAACCCTTTGCCAGAGCTGACTTTTCACCCCTTTGCCTTAGATGGGAGGTTTGTAGTGGCTCCACCACAAGAATACCTGAGTTTGATGCATGCATGAGAGAAATACCATAATTGGCTGATTTTTCAAAAGACGCTTCCCTTCATGGTAGTGGAAAAGATTGCCCATGCAATATGGTATCGTTTGGTTTGCTCAAAGTCTTGAGTAATGAGAGAGGTACTTTCCTTTTCAGATTTGGAAATGATGACAAATAATGAAGTTCTTGAAACCCCATGGTGCTTTGCTAGTTAATACCTTATTCTTCGATGGTGGAAAATGGGAATGTCATTTGGAATTGAGACTCCTAGATCAAGTTAACCTATGGTTGTTCCCATGAATATTTCATAAGCAAGGCATTGGTTATATATCAAGTAGTCTTGGAAATCCAATGATTGACAACTTTATTACATTTCAACAAGAGAGATTGAGCTTTGCTCAGTCTGTATTAAGATGCAAGCTGATAGTCTTGGAAAACCATTGATTGTGAACTTTAGAGTTGAACACAGAGATTGAGCTTTGCTTGGTTTATGTTGAGATGCAAGCTGATAGTGGTTTTGTGGACTCTTATCTTGGTTTGTGTAACACAGTGGAAACCTCCTAGTTGTTCTTGTTGTAAGACTTTTGATCAAGTGATGATTGTAAATCAAAGGAAGTAAACTCCTTGCCCGAAGTATTGGTGGATTCTGTTAGCATGGTTGTTAAGCTTTTCCTTCCCAAGCTGAAATCATCCCTAACTTGGAGATTAAGAGCTCCTAGAATGCCACTAATCTGCCGATGCTAGTCTTCAAATTGAAGAATAGCCTTTGAGCTCTAATGAATCTATAAGCTGGACTCCTTTCTTACATATATTAGCTACTTCCCAGAACATCATTGTCTCTCTTTCGTTTTGTCGAGCTTCTCGAGCTAAGAAAAAGAAAGTAAAAAACAGTGTAAAATTAAGGGCCAGCTTGTGGTATGTTTTTCTTGTCTATACTGTGTTCTTAGCTTTGTATTGGCTATTCTGTCTAGGTACTTTTTTTGTATCACTCTTGAGGGTGTTTTTTTTCTGTTTGTTCTAGGTTTCATGTTCTTATATCATCTTTGGATGTCTGGCTACTCTTACTCTAGTTTGTATCACCTTTGAGGGTGTTTAGTTTGTCTTGTGGGGCTTTCCCTTTTCGTTCTACTGTTTTGTTGAAAAAGAATATTGAAAATTTTATTAATTCTATAATTCTATGTTATTTACAATTATTCTCGTCTATATATACAATTTTTTGTACATTAAATAAGAAAGGTCTACAGCTAATTAATTACAATTAATTCCCTTAATTTTAGGGACAAATTATTACTTTAATTTTCTTTACTACTTTCCTGAAATATCCCTCAATTACTCATCCAAGATTTCCTACACTCCCCCTCAAGCTTGTGAATATAGATCTTGCTTTCCCAGCTTGCTAACATTCTCATGAAACATGTTATTTCACAGTCCCTTGTCATCACATCTGTAAATTATAGTCCTGTTGGAACATATGGAGTACAAATCAATCTATTGTCTAACTTCTCTTTAATAAGTGTCCTGTCTATACCTATGTGTTTCATCCGGTCATTGTTGCACTGGGTTGTGGTCTATACTTATAGCTAAATTGTTATCACAGTATAGCTTCATTGATTTGCTCCATTGAATCTTTAGGTCCTCTAGATATTTTGACCTATAACAGCTCACATACTCTTCTGCCATAGCTATGAACTTTGCTTAGCACTTCACCTTGTTAATACACTCTGTTTCTGCTCCTCCAGGATAACAAGTTTCCTCTAGAAAGGTACAATAGCCTGAAGTTTATAGCCTGTCAACTGGAGACCCTATAAAGTTCACATTTGTGTAAACTGCTAGTCATTGTATTCCTTTCTAAACAAAATTCCTTTCCTTGATATGCCTTAAGTGAAGCACTGGTAGATTGCCTACAAGTGAACTTCTCTATCATGCATAAACTAACTGATAACATTGATTGAGTAGGCTATATCTAGCCTAGTATGAAATAGTTGAGTTT
Source organism: Combretum micranthum (assembly GCA_024138025.1). Classification (NCBI taxonomy): domain Eukaryota; kingdom Viridiplantae; phylum Streptophyta; class Magnoliopsida; order Myrtales; family Combretaceae; genus Combretum; species Combretum micranthum. The sequence continues at coordinate 380,504 of JAMXBD010001397.1, forward strand.
TCTAACAAGTTTTTGGTACATCTCTCTATCCACTTCTTATCTCCACGAGCCTCACTTAATTTGTGATTTTGTTCGACGAGAGTTGCAATCGGTTTGCTAGCTATCAGCCTATTTCCTTGAGTAGATATGTAATATACTTTTGTGAGAAATAAAAATTCCCACCTTGATGAAGCCACCGCAATTCCAAGGAAATACTTTAATCTTCCTAAAATCTTTTATTTCAAATTCCTTAGTTAAACATTGCTTCAAGGCCTCCTTCTCTACTTCATTGTTTCCTGTCACAATAATGTCATCTATGTACACACTTAAAATAGTGACTCCCCTTAAGATTGAATGCTTGATGAAAAGTGTGTGATCTTCTTGACTTTATTTGTAACCATCAACTATCACCACCTTGGCAAACTACCCAAACTAAGCACCTGCGGATTGTTTCTGCCTGTATAATGCTTTTTTTAATCTACAAACCTTATTCTTTTCTACTCTATTAAATCACGGTAGAATTCTCATATAAATCTCCTCTTCTAATTCTTCATGAAGAAAGGCATTTGTCATATCGTACTGCTGCAATTTCCAATCAAAATAACAACTAAGGACAGCGAAATCCTCACTGTATTCATTTTTGCTACTAGCAAATGTTTCTTGATAATCTACTGTATATGTTTGTTTGATCATTTTGCTACTAATCTCGCTTTGTAGTGTTCTAAGGACCCATCTGCCTTAAGTTTTACTGCACACACCTACTTACAACCCACTATTTCTTACCCATTGGTAAATCAACCAATTCCCATTCTATTCTTCTCTAATGCATCCATCTGCTTCCATAAAGTCTTCATTCTTTTTTTGATAATGCTCAGACAATGAGTTACGAATAGAAACTGTTTTAAGGTGGAAAGGAAACTTTGATTGCTTGGGGAAATTTTCTCAAAAGACACAAAGTGAGACACAGGGTATAGGGGTTTTT